>JAKWJD010001755.1:34390242-34690242 GCA_027705065.1 Solanum peruvianum | reverse complement strand
TACAAGATAAACAACAATCTTAGGAAATTATATACTGTTAGTATTTTTTGTATTCTATCTACTGATGGAGAGAATCTGATCATGGAAGTAGAAGATAAATGCATTACTTCTCCATAATTCGTTGCTTTGTTTAGCATGGTCGAAGTGAGAATGTAACAAAAAGTTTTTTTGGTATTCCGTTTAAAGATTACCAGGTAACCTTCTCATTAAATTATCTAAGGAGGAAATAGTTTCTAAGAGTTATCATCTTTGATTTTTTATTTTTTTTTATTATGTGTATCTTTTTAAAAAGATCTGCAAACCATATGTTGTGGAATGAATTTTACTTCGCAAATATTGTTGCTTTTTAAATTCTTTAGTTTGCAAAAATGAGAGATGCATATTTTTGTTTGATAAAATAGTATGTCAAAATGTTATAGTTGGAAGACTATTTGATAAGAAAAACATTTCCATTGTGATAAAGAATATGTGTTATTCTATTTGGAGAAAAAAATAGACTTTTGTAGTTTTTACTCCATGAGAAATGTTAGTGTACGGATTTTTGTAGACTAAAAACTTTTTTTTATTTTATACTCTGGAATAAATTGGACTATGCAATTGATTTGAAGAATATGAAAACTTCACATAATAAGTCAGTGTTGTACTTTTGATTTTCTATAAACTTCAATATAATATAGAAATAAATTATACAATTTTTTCCTTATTGTTAGTATTTAAAATACTAAGTGGTATGTCTATTTATGATAGAGGAAAAATACCAGTGACTTAGAATTTTGTGATTTTGTGTCTCTATGGAATGAACTTGACATTGTGTAAACATTGTAAAGAGAATCACAGCCTATAATTCTTTCGTAGAATAATGTTTTTCAACATTAAATATGTGGAAAAAAATTATTTTCAAATACTTGAAAAATATTTTTGAGATCACGTTTGAAAATGTGGGGTTATTTGCTTATGGTTAGACTTGTTGTCTAATACTTTGGAGCAAAAGATATGAAATACAATGATACTTTTGTATTATTTATCCCCACAAAATTCTTGGAGTATATCTGGTATTGTGGTTTTTGAGTCTCTCTATTACTAGTATATATGTGACTAGTATGAAACATCCAATTATATATATACTTGTTCAAAATAATTGTGTTCTTTTATGAAAAAAAATATCACTTAAAATGTTGTGATTTTCATGAAAAGATATGTCTATTATAATAAAAGTATTTGCATAGACATGAATATTGGTGAATAGTATTTGTTATGCTTTTGTAAAGATACATTTAGACTATATTGTCTTTATTGAACCCGATGAAACTTTGTTCATGGGTAGTTCTATAACAATCATATTGAAAGTTATGGAAATGTCCTTCTGAAAAGGACATTTGACAATCTAAACCATGTTTGTATCACACAAAATTGTAAGAAATAGGAAGGAAAATATTAGTGAGGAAAAAGCTACCTCGCGAAGAGCTTTTCAAACTCATGTTTTTGTTGTTCTTGTGCTTGAGTCGTTTGTGACATGAACACATGGGCCTGTTAATTACAACCTTGTAAGGAAAACTGATCAACTTAGAAGTTTTGCCTAACTTTGAGTGCAATAAATAAAAATGTCATTTTTGTGGAATCTAAGTATGTTGAGCCTTTCTTAAAATCTGTTGAAAGATTTCTATCCCTTAAATTGATTTACACTGACATTTGTGATATGAAGTTAACACCATCTCATGGTGGGAAAAAGTATTTGTTACTTTTATTGAGAATTGCATTAGAAATGATTGTCTATTTGCTGAATGGTAAGGATGAAGCAATAGAAATGTCTAGACAATGTAATATCAAAGTTGAAAATCAGTGTGAAAAAATATAATAAGTTATAAGAATAGAGAGTATAAATCTCCTTGTGCAGAAATATGTTTGGAAAGTTGAATATCCATCAAGCTACTACCATATTCACCTTATTCTGATGAAAAATTGAACGTTGAAAGAAATGATGGATGCATTATTTATTTTGGGTTTACACAAAACTTCTGTGGAGGAACTATCCTTACTGGCAAATGGAAAAACAAAAAAGTTGTCTTTTAGAAAGAAAGCGATTGTTTGATTAGAATACAATATTTTCCATATGAGAAATGGAAAGGAAGGAAATCCAACTTGAAATATTTCAAAGTGTGGGAGTATCTAGTCAAAGTTCTAGTTCCTCTTCCTAAAAGAATTAAAATAGGACCTGTGACTGTGCCTGTAAAATTAGACTTGAGTAGTCTAGAGAAGGGTCTAAAAGGCCTAGGAAATGAAAATGATAATGTACTTAATAAAGAGATTCAGAGGCTTAGTAAATGTTAAATGACATTTACTTCCTTCGAATTTGATTTTGTAACATTTCCTGTGTCTTCTGTAGACTCATTTTTTGGAAAGATGGTGTCAATAAATAATATTGAAAGTTAACTGATCTTCTTCAAGAAAATAAACCTTTGGGTTCAAAGTGAATCTTTAGAAGGAAAATAACAGTTGATGAAACTGTTGAAAAATATAAAGCAAGACTTTGTGTCAAAGGCTTTAAAAAACAACAACAAGGTTTTGATCTTGTCAATATATATATTCTCGTTAGTAATTAGAACTACGTCCATTCGGATGCAAATTATTAGTGTGGTATATGACCTCCAAATTCATCAAATGAATGTGAAAAGAACTTTCTTAAATGTAGAATTGGAGGAAGAAATTTACATGGAACAACCCGAGGATTTTGTAGTTCCTGGTAAATAAAAGAAAGTGTGTGAACTTGTTAAATCACATTATGTAAGCACCAAACAATAACATAATTTGATCAAACCATGTCGGCAAATGGATTGAAGAATGATGGAAGTGATAAATGTGTTCACATTAAAATCATAAAGTCATTATTTGTTTGTATATTGGTGATATGTTGATCATCAATAGAGACACTAATGACATAAATGCTACTAAACATATGCTATAAAGCAAGTGGAATAAAAATTATTGGAGTTGCTAATGCGATCTTAGATATAAGAATTCGTAGAACTTCATAATGTTTAGCATTTTCACGGTCTCATTGCATTGAAATGGTACTTAACTAGTTCAAATATTTGGATGTCAATATTGTCAAGTCTCCAATAAATGTGAGCTTTGCATTTCAAAAGAGTGAAAACAAAAGTGACTCACAATTGGATAATTCTAGAGTTTTGGGAAGCATGATGTATATCATATAGTGTGTGCGATCAGATATAGCATTTGCTATTTTAAACTGAGTCGGCTCAGAAGTGATCCCAAATAAATTCATTAGATGACAATAAATAGAGTTTTGGAGTATTTAAATAATACTTAAAACTATGTCTTGCATTATAACAATATCCAACAATATTGAAAGATATAGTGATGGAAATTGAATCATCGGACGAATGAAGTAAAATTTACGAGTGGATATGTATTTACTATTGGTAGAGGAGCAATCTCTTAGAAATATATCAAAAGAGACATGTATAGCTAGCTCTACAATGATCTTTGAGCTAAGTGCTCTAAATAAGGTCAGTGAATAGGTTAAAAGACTCCGAAATTTCTTGATAGATATTCTATTTTGGCCCAAACCATTGGCATTTGTATGAATACACTTTCACAGTCAAGATGCAATAGGTAGGGCATGGATCATGACGTATAACGGAAAGTCTCGTCATATATGACATAGACATGATATTGTTAGAAAACTACTCTCTAGTGGAATTATCAGAATTGACTATGTAAAGTCAAAGGATAATGTGTCGGATCCACTTACAAAAAGGCCTAACTAGAGAGGAAGTTTAAAGATTATCTAAGGGAATGAATTTATTGCTTAGGACAAGTCATCATGGCGGTAACTCTATCTAGCAGACTGGAGATTCCAAGAGATAGATTCAAGGAGAAAAACAAAGTTGTGAATGACGGTTCGGCATTGTCAACAAACTCAATCCATTCTCATGATGAAGACAATGCTCAAGGACAAGGATACAACATTAAGGCTTGTTAATGAGTTAATAAAGCTTAATGGTTTTAATGATTTGCTAAGTTTGGCAGAGTTGACCAAATAGTGTATCTACGTGAGAACACAGTTAGGAATCACCTATGTGAGTGTGAGTGTAAGCCGCTTCAAAGAAGATGATTGTCAAAAGCCCATCTCTCTATACACTCATGAAACCAGGAGGTGTTCATGGCTAAAACGAACACAACTGTAAGAACCATTAATGGTAAAGGGTTAATTGTGTGACATATGGTGGTCTAGGTATACACTAAAGTTCGACGGTTCAAAGATATCGCATCTACCGATTGACCGAGTATATCCGACATATGTTCACTATGGAACGTCCAAGGGGAAACCTACTTATCCAGATGCAATTAATTCTTGCTTGTAAATTAAACATACTTGTCCGTTTCTTAGTCTTTGAGTCATTCCCCATTCATGCGGGGTATTGTTGGATTTTAAAAAGGTGTGAATGGAAAATGAAGAGTTGCGATTTTTATGAAGAGTTGTGACTTTTATGAAATGTTGCGACTTTTATGAAAAGTTGTGACTTTTATGAAAAATTGTGATTTTTATGAAAGGTGACGACCTTTCAGAAAGATTGTGACTTTTCCAAAGGTTTGTGACCTTTCCAGTAAGGCACAATAAGAACCTTTTTGCACTATTCTTTGTTTTCTATAAATTGAGGGATTTCCTCTCATTTTAAAAAAGAATTCATGGACTTCTTCTTCAACTTCTAAATCTAGTATTCTAAGTGTACTTTACTGCCGTTGAGTGGTTCGCTGACACCGAAGTTTTTGGTATCTATACTCTGTTGATTGAGATCATTTTACCCTGGGAGGTCATATTCCAAATCAAACCTCGGATACTAGAGGGGAATAATTTCCTTAAAAGGAGACTGTGAGTTCAGTGGACTTGATCTTTTCCTATTAAAATTTTTCCAGATTCTGGTACGTGTTTTACAAATTTTAGATTTGTGTAATAATTTAAGTTCTTCTATTCTTTTGTTCTTCATTGGTTCATTAAACTTGGTAACTTCGTGTTTCTGCCAAGTTTGTTGGAATCAGTAAGATTCTTTAGACACATATTAACAACAATTCCTCTTTAAAAAAAATATTTCGTATATATTTTTATCTGTTTTCGATTCTAGTTCCTCTACTAGTTTTAATTTTCTAGTTGTGAAAATGTTCTTAAACTTTGTTGTCTTACAAAGATGTTCAAAGTTTTGTTCTAAGTATGTTCAGAATACAAGATAAACAACAAGAAGCAGTATTGACATGAGATAGTTTGAAAAGAATGGGGTACCATCTATGCTCCTGATGTTACTCAGGTGGGTAATATGCAAAGAAAACCAACCATATCTTTTTACAATGTGAGTGACATATTAGATAAGGAAAATCTTCATCAACCTAAGGTGAATCTGTAACGACCTGTTTAGTCGTTTTGAGCAGCAGATTGAAATTCTGGGAAAAACTGGCTGGGACGACGGGTGCCACGACGGACCGTCATGATCACGACGGCCCGTCGTGAAGTTTTCGTTCCATGACACTTAGAATTCTTCAAATTGGATATTAAAATCGACTCTCTGTAAATTGTGACGGACCTGCAGGACGTGCCGTCACATCCACGACGAACCGTCGTGATTTTCCGTTGCAAAACACTTCAACTTTTGAGAATTTGGTACAAGAAACGAGTTTCTGTCCGTCAGGACGGAGGTGCAGGACGGACCGTCACTGGTGTGACGGGCCGTCACAGTCACCTGGACTTCAAGGAGGCTGCGACGACCATCGTGACGGACCGTCGCAGGCATGACGGCCCGTCACAGGTTGCGCAGTCCCAGGCAGTTTAGGATTTCTCCACACGTTTTAAGGGTCGTTTTTGGACTATTCTTTCCTTAATTATAAAGATTGAGGGTTTATATTAATAACTCAAATCCTTGAGGGATAAAAGAGGTAACTTTGGGTTAATTAGTGGGGTTTTATTGTCCTCCTTTACACTTAATTATACTTTAATTAGGGTAAAAAGAAGGAGGGTTTGGATAAAGAAAACAAAAGAGAAAGAACAAGAGGGAGAAAAGAGAAACGAATTGAGGGAGATTGAACGAGAAGAACAAAGCTTGGGAGAATTCTTGTTGATTCCAATTCTTCGGTGGAGGTAGGTTATGGTTTATGTTACGATATTCGTAGTGAACTCTTAAGAGTGAATATTATGTGTTGATAGTATTGTAAAACCCTGCTATGTGCTCAAGTTGTATGCTTGCATGATTATGATTATGAAATTGTGATGAATTAACAAAGCATGATGAAGCTATTGAATCCCAAATCTTGAAATAACCCTAATTCGCTTGATATATTATATAATGAGAATGATGATGCCTTAGTATGAAAGAAGGCTTGATAAATTATATAATGAGAATGATGATGCCTTAGTGTAAGAGAAGGCTTGATGAATTAGGGGATCGGGTGCCACGTTCCGGTACCAGGATAGAATGAATATGAGGATCGGGTGCCACGTTCCGGTACCAGGATAGAATATGAGGATCGGAGTGTCACGTTCCGACACCAGGATAGAATATGGATCGGGTGCCACGTTCCGGTACCAGGATAGAATATGAGGATCGGAGTGTCACGTTCCGACACCAGGATAGAATATGGATCGGGTGCCACGTTCCGGTACCAGGATAGTATATGAGGATCGAAGTGCCATGTTCCGGCACCAGGATAGAAATAGAGGAGCGGAGTGTCACGTACCGACACAAGAGGAAGAAAGATAATGAATCTTGAAAGATAATGAATATACTCAATCTAATGAACTTAATTCCCAAATGAGTATGGTATTGAGGCTTGAGTCCTCATGTGTGAACTCGGTTGTAGTTATTGATGAATTCATGTTGTTATTGCTACATGTTGAGTATTGTAGTTGATTTACATTATTATTGATATATATTGTTCCCTATTTTGAGTTGGCCGATGATATCTACTCAGTACTTGTGGTTGTACTTACCCCCTACTTTCATGTTTTCCTCTTTGTTATTTGTGTAATGCAGCAAACGTTCCGTCAACTTCAACTCAACAGTAGATCTAGCCAGTCTTCACTTCATCGGAAATTCAGGGTGAGCTAATGCGTCTAGCTTGGACTGGGTCTTCTCCTTCAAGTCTTGATGCCTTGAACTTCCGGCATGGACTAGATTTTATGTATTCTTAGTTCTTAGACATTCTTAGTTTAGTAATTTGAGATAGATGTTCTTGTGATGATGACTTCCAGATTTTGGGGATATTAATAATAGTTTTTGAATTGTTTTATTATGAGTTTAAGTCTTCCGCATTTCTTTTGTTGATATTATATTAGAATGTTAAAGGTTAAATGGGTTGGTTCGCTCACATAGGAGGGTAAATGTGGGTGCCAGTCGCGTCCCCGAATTGGGTCGTGACAGAATCAGGTGGGAGATGCCAGGTAGCACAAGAGAGTTACTAAACAGTTGGAGCAGAGATGGTGTAACACCCCAGAAGTTCTAAAGTTATATGTCAGTTATTAGTATCTCCCATAGTCCAATCTTAGATGTCGCATGACCTTGTAGTCAGTTATCTCAGATTTCAGCATTTATTAATTACCCATTTTACTACTCAGTCGTTGCATTAGTCAAAGTTATTCAGCTCAGCACTTCAGATTTATCATGTTCAGTTTATAGTCTTATCATGCATATTTCGCATTCTCAGTAGATTCAAAATACTGAGCGCATACTCTTTGCACTATATTGTCCTATAATATAGGTTCGGACGTTTAACGTCCAACTTGCGGTTAGTACGACTTATGATCAGCTTAACAACACATATGGTGAGTCCTCATCTTTCGAGGACAATTTCATATTTCTTTCAATTATTAAACCCTTTAGTTTTTAGACGGTTAGAGTTAGTTGTGGGCACTAGTAACTCATCTTAGTAGAGGTTTTGTGATATACATGCCAACTTTGTGTTGTTTTCAGATGAACTCGCTTTTGAGTATTTAAATTGTGTATTTCAGACTATTCTGTTATTTGAGTTTAGGTTCCACATTCATTTGTTTTCAATTATTGTTTACATAAATCATATTTTCATGCCAGACCATGAGTTAGTTTGGGGTCACTTATGGCTCAAAGCACCATGTTACGAGTAGGGGTAGTCTTGGGTCATGAAAATCTTGATATGATAACCTTAAGTTCAAGTGTCCTAGAGTGTCTGAAAGTCGTGTTAAGTAGAGTCTTGTTCATGGGTGTAAAGCGCGTCACACTTATGAATGAGAGTGAATCGTTTTAGGGAATAGTTCAATTCTTTCATACTCTCAGTCGTGCAATAGAGTTTAACTCTATTTAACCTCCTTTTGCTTTAATTTGTGCTCTTTGTGTTTAACAGAATTATGCCTTCCAGAAGAGCTTATGTCAGAAGGAACAACTTATGTTAGAAGGAACAGGAATGAAGGTCAGCAAGCACCACTAGCTCGAGCAGACCCTTTGAATGAAGAAGTCTCTCATGCCAAGTTCAGGGATTCTTTCCAAGTGTTGGATCAGGCCATGACCACTCTGGTTAATCAATAGGCTAAGCTAACCAGAATGGGAATAAGTAAATGTCTAGGGTCCGGGATATTACTAGGATGAATCCTCTTGACTTTTATATTTCAAAGGTGGAGGAGGACCTAAAGGAGTTCAAAATCGATGGTGTTCAGAATCCCACATAGATTATGGGGGTCATCCTAGTGGAGAGTGAATACTTAGCTTTTTACCCGTTGAAAGGAGCGTCTCAGATTTGCTACAAGTAGTGGAAGGATGACAGAGGAATTGATGCAGGCCTAATGGACTGGGAGAAGCTTGTGGCTGCAATTTTGAACAGGTTCTTTCCACTTGATCTTGAGGAGGCCAAGGTCCAGGAGTTTATAAATCTGAACTAACAAAATATGACAGTGAAGGAGTTTTCCGTGAAGTTTCCCCAACTTTCCAAGTATTTTGCATCTATGCTAACCCACACTAGGGCTTGTATGAGCAAGTTTGTTTCAAGTGTTGAAGAGATCATAGTAAAGGAGTATAAAACTACTATGTTGATAAAGGAGATGAACATCTTCAGGTTGATGACTCATGGTCAACTGATTGAGAAAGAGAAGGTTAAGTAGAGTTCTAAGGAGAGTAAGAGGGCAAGAATAGACAGTTGGACTAGTCACCGTAGAATCCTGATGGTGGCAATCGCTCTTAGTTTCTTCAGAAGTTTTCAGGTCCAGCTCCATCCTTTGCTTGTGCCCCAGAACCCAAGTTCAGACATGTGAACAAGAATAGAGCACCTGGCTCTAAGTCCTAGGGTAGTGTCACTAATGGTCGTACCTTTCTGGTTTGTCAGAAGTATCGTAAGAACCATCCCTGAGGGAGTATGGTGGGTAGTGGTAACTGGTTTAGACATGGTAAGTCAGGCCACTGGTTGAGGAAATGCTCAAGGCATCAACTAGGGGTAAGGATGTTCTACTCAACATAACACTTCAACAGCCGACTCAACAGACTACACATCACACATATGATGTGTGTATTTCAACTTGATATTCATGCATTATTAGATCTAGGGGCCACACTTCCTTTTGTGATTGCTTATATTGCATTAAATTTTGATATCGGTCCCGAAATCCTATCAGCACCCTTCTCAGTCTCTAGCTCACCCTTGTTGGTGAATCACTATTAGCTAAATGCATATAGAGAAATTGCCCAGTCTCATTTTTGCAGAAAGTCACCATAGTAGATCTAGTAGAGTTAGATATAATTGATTTCAATATTATTCTTGGCATGGACTGGTTATACTCTTGTAATCGGAGGCTGACCCACATGCAACCATGAGAGTGCACGTGAACCGGACAACTTTTAATTATGTTTTGTAGATATTGTTAAAATCCATCACAAACTTAATCATTAGTTAAGATAAGTCAAGAAAAATCTAGAATATTCAAGAGTTAAAAAGAAATAAAGGAAGAGCTCTAAAACTAGTATTCTATATAGAAAAGTCTAGAGATGTTCTAGAAAAGGTAGTTTTAGAAATAGGAAGTTAGAAGAACATAGTAGCAAAACCCTTAGCTAGATTCTTCCATCACCACCTATAAATAGAGTTAGTCTATTTGAGTTGTAATCAACCAAGAAACAAAGCAACCAAGCAAGAAACAAAGTAAGAAAGTAAGAGAGCAAGTAAGAGTGAGTGCTCAAGTAAAGAATGTTCTGAAGCATGAAACAAGTGTGATTAAGATTGTAAGACCGAAGCAGGTCCTTACTTTGATATAATAAATTCAAGTTGAAAGAAATTGATAGTGTCTGTAGTCTCCACACCCAAAAATAACAACAGATATATGTATAGATAGTCTATCAAAAGATAATATATCTAATTGTGGACCCAAATGAACAAAAGTAATTTGGTCCCTAGTTGAGCGCTTAACTTTAATACTCAACGACGAGAGTTCGAGCCCTTCGAAGGGTTGTGTATTTTTTGCCTTTAAAATCAACCTTTTCTTACTAGTTACCTTTTTAAATAGATCATTTATTAACCAATCGTTTTGTCTCCTCATTTGACCCCACCCATATTTTGCTATCTCATGTGGCCCCATCCCTTTCTTCTCTGAAATTAAAAACAAATAAAAGACCTAACACAATTTTAAACAAAATATAAAGACTTCTACAAAACCTATGAACTTATAACTTAATGTATTCTTCACTATAGTCTGTATAATTGAAGTCATGCTATTGTCACCGCATAAATTAGTAGGTTCTACTTAAGCGTACTTTTTGTGCTAGGAAAGAAGAGGTGTGGTTCCCTTATTAAAAATGTCGTATTTATTTATAAGTTTATATTTTTATCATCTTATGAAAGGAGGAGTGTGATTCCTCCATTATATTATATTTTTGTTATTCTATAAAGGGCGTGATTTTTCAATATCTTGTTCAAATAGTAATTTTTATATATTTATTTTGTGAGCGGAGTGATTTCTCTATTATCTTTTATTTTTGTTGTGTTGCGAAAGGAGGGCTGGAGGGGTGACATTCCCGTATCAACATTCTTGATTAAATATTTGTTTAATTTATTATTGATTCTTGTGATTTGAAACAAATAGATTTTTGAAGAAACATAATTCTTCTCAACCAAGTTTAAATTTTAGAGACAATTTTTGTGTTTTATAGATAAGTTTGATTTGGAATCACTTAAATCGGATCCTAGAGAAAGAATATACATTCATTAATATAGCCCTAGAATACAAGATGAAGTGAGAAGACACTATGTTCAACAAATTCCTTGCAACCGATTATTTCTAAATATCCTCAAACTAGATTTGTAAAAAAAAGAGTCGATTTTATTCGACATGGTTTAAGGGTTCATATTCTAGGTGGATGGAGTATACTATGAAGAAAGATGTTGTATTTTGTTTATGTTGCTATTTATTTTAAAATTGACTATGTCACATCCGGGTTTACCCCCTGACGTAACTGTCGTCGTCGTCCTCTTTAAGGACTAAGACTAGCCTCTTAATCTCATGTCGTTACATTCATAGATTGAAATTCTGGAATAATTTAAAACTTTTCATTTCATCTACTTGGAGGTTTACATAGACCTCTACATACACATAATAAGTCGCATTGAGTATACATAGACCCTTCGTATAGGAAGGCTACATAGCCTTCTACTTGTATTGCACATTATTATATAGAAAATACCATAGTCATAAAAGTCGTCTCATCTCATAACCATCTATTTGGAGTATATCAAATTTGGGCATAAACTTTACATCAGTCCAACAAGACCACATATAGGTCATACAAAAGTGTAGTACTCAATTGAAAAGGAAAGAAATGAAAGAGTATTTAAACTCATAACAAGTCCGTAAAGCTAGATAGTGGCATTGCCCTCAGAAGTTGAGGACCTACCCTACTTGGATGAATAAGGAAATCCACGACTTCTTCAATGTCGCCTTCTGAAACACTTCAACGACCAGAACCTAAAAATATTTGGGAAAAGGGAAGAAAATGGGGATAGTACTCCACTTGTATTAAGTATGACACCATATGAACATATAATGTCAAAACATGCTAAAAAGGAATTTTTAGTCAAAACATGTCATTTTACAAGTTTAAAAGTCTCATGCATATCTAAGCATGTCATACCAACCAACCAAACATGCTTACTAACTCAAACAAGTAATATGCATCCCAACATACTTGAACCAATGATTTACTACAACCCTTCCATCAAGGAATGACATCACAAATATGGTTAAGAGTTAGTCACATCATATTAAACAAGACAACTACTAATGAATCCTTATCAAATCAACAATTGCATGGACCAAGCAAAGCCCCATAACCCTACTCAATCAAGTGACCTCAAAAAGAAACCATAATCAATGTCCAACTTCAGATAATGTAACATTTAGATATATATTTCACCTTATCTTAACAACATAGTCCAATGCATACTCATAAGTGAACTAATCAACAGATAGTATCAACAATGTGGAAGTTCATCAAGTACATATCATATATCATTATAACATAAACATATATAAGAACATCCTCCTAAGGCTCCCCTCAAGGTTAACTAGTGCAATTCTTAGGTAGAGCCCCATACCCCTACCTAGACTAAGCTAGACCCCTTAGGTTATCCAAGTTAGAGTTCAAGTACTTTAATTCATTTTAACATTATGGGAAAGTCTTTCCCTAACTGACATAGACCACATGAGATATTGTGGAATGCGGTGTCATAATACCCTACACCGAAAGAAGGTGGACTACATGACAAGGTAGTACCAAAAAATGAAACATAGAAACTACGTAGATCCACTAGCTAGTATTCCTATGGGGAAACATAGTTCAAGAACTAGGAGATAAGTTGGGACCCTCTTTATGCACCATTCATTATATTCTCCAAATCAAGAGTAATTTAGTGTTCCTACCTTCCCTATGTGGGAAGGGATATTCGTCAATCTAGTTCACTTGGTGCTAAGCTAGAGTCCTTTTTTTTAAAATGTCTTTAAGCCTTTAATTATCAATCATAGCTTAGTTTAGGTCATAAGGTCTACCCCTTGTATAATCATCATCATCAATAGCTCAATAAGAATTGTATGATTGTAATTCCTTTCATCATAATTCAAATAGGTGAGGTTAACACATTGCATAACATTTCATAATAAGGCACATTGGTATGCATCACCACCCTTATAACCTTTACATCTTAACAACCTCACAACCAAAACCAATACATTTACATTCAACATCATATCACCTTATCAATATTAATACAAGGCACTCCAATATAATATCATGACTTAACCACAATTAATCACAATCGGAAGTAAAGATAGAGATTCGAAGACTTACTACGTCTATCTCATAGTTCGTCATCAAGGCCTTACCATAAACCCTCCATTCAATCCAACTTATATTTTCAACATCATAATTTAATATTCAACATGATAACAAGACTATTATAAACACTATAGCACTATTCAATACTAGATCATAACCCAAAATAAGATGCCTAGGTCAACTCACCTTCTAGCCTAGATCATCTTCTCAAAACTAGCATAAAAGACTATAATTCACTCCAACTTGTTAAGGATCATTGTAACTAAATCATTTAATAGTGATATAACCCATAATCAAGATAATTGAATCAATCACAATCCAATTTACATCAGGATCAAACTTGGGGTTAAGGGTTAAAGATCACATTCTTCAATTTGAATTAAACAATGACAAAATCAAGTTCAATTACATGTTATTTTATCCATTATACCCTAAAGAAACCATAAACAACTTAGTTCACAACATCAATTTTATAATTGGATGAAACCCACAAGAAAACTCAATTTTTGAAATCCATTATGAAGGAACCCTTTGAGGAAAAAGTCTCAAAAGGTGAATTAGATCCCATACCTTAACGTTTGATGAAGAATTGATGGTGAATTCGTCCGTTCCAGACCCCAAACCCTTTTTCTTGCTACTATTAAATGGTGAGTTCAAGTAGAGAGAGAAAGAAGAGAGAAGGAAGATAGTTTGTATTTGAGAGTTGTAATTAGGTTAATTGGGGTTGGGGCCTTTATATGGGAGTTAAGTTAGTTAATTTGTATCCCATTAATCCTTAAATAACCCCTAAACCACTTAATTAATTAATTGACTTAACATTAAACCATGCAGGAAAGTCGAGACCCTCACAGACGGAACCCTTCAACGGACCGTCTGTGAGTCGACGGACATCCCCTCTCCGCCCTGCACCCCGTAGGTGAGTTCAGAGACTGTGCAGCGAGGGGCTTCCTTAATTTGTCTAAGTGTGGGAAAATAGTGGCACCAACGCCCCGTCAGTCCACACACGGACTGTTGCCTGCCTCATCGATGCACACTACTCAAGCAGTGTTGCCTCAAACTACTGGGGTCCACCTCAAGGGCCCTTGGTTGGTCCTTGGGGAGTCGTACCCGGAAGTTTCGACCATGAAGTAACTTAAAAACCTATAATATATATTTTCACCAATTTTCATACATTTTCGACTCCTAAAAGTTAGTCAAATAGGTTAAGACACGCTAGTACCTCTTTGAACAAATTTCTGGACGTCATGGACGTTTTGGTTCTTAAACTTCCTAAATAACCTAATTTCATTAACATGTACTTAATAACAGTATTTAAAACTCATGAAACCTATGTTAGGGTTTACGACACGTCTTGGATTTTTGAAATCTTATAGACTATGTAAAGGGAAATGCAGAGGATTTTTTCACGATCGGTTTTAAGACTTGGAACCATATATGGAATGAGTTTACTTATATGTTGGCGAATTAAATAGCGTCCGAAATAGAAGAATGTTAGATTTGGAGAATCAATCTTAATATATTCAAGTTACTTTCAATAAACAATCTACGAAAATAAGAAGTGAACACTGAATTTGTTTAGAGGATTCTACTACTGTGGCAAGGTTCCTCTTGGATTTCGAGTTGTCTTTTAAAGGTTATGATGAAATTGATAATTATATAAAGTCCTTTTAAGGCCATTTGGAATGGCTTGGAAAAATGCTTCCAGAAGCGAATAGTGTTATTTTTAAATATGCTTCAAAAAATGTGATGATGACTTCTATAAAAAATCAAAAGGATATTTATTATAAGTGCTTGTGCACAAGAAACCATGAAAGATCTTATTGATGATTTAGATGGAGACCTTTTTGGAATATTAGTTGATGAATCAACGGATATTACACTTTGAATAAATGGCCTTTGCAGTATGTTAATAAAAATGTCGAAGTGAATGAGTGAGTTTTACTATTGTTCGTATTGGCACAATCATTGAAGGAAACAATATGCTCTTTTCTTTTGAGACACTCTTTGAGTATATATAAAATATGTGGGCAAGGCTAATATGGGGCTAGTAACATGAAAGGAGAGATGAATGGTCTTAAAACTTTGATTTTGCATGAAACTCATCGGTATATTACATTCACTGTATTTCTCACCAACTGCAATTGACAGTGGTAGATATTGCTAAGAATCATTGCTTGTGGACAATTTCTTTCGTATTATTGCTTATGTGTTGCATGTGATTGGAGCATCATTTAAGGCATAGAGTTCAACTTTGGGACCATCAATCAGAAATATTGGAACAACTGCAAGAAAGCGGTTAGGTTCAAAGTGGAAAAGGCTTGATTCAAGAACGAGGGCTTCAAGGCCAAGTGACACTCGTTTGGGATCTAATTTAGAACTATTAGAATAAAAATAAGTATTTCCTACTTGGAATAGAAATAGCAATTGGAATCCTAGTTGGAAAGGATTCCAATGTAGTGTCCATAAAGAGGGTCTCCATGTTATAATTTAGATACACAATTCAATACTATATTCTCTTATATTTCTCACATGCTATCAGAGCATTGGTGTGAACAAACAAGTCACCGTATGCCTATGCCGATTTTCGGTGACTGTTGCGTCTAATTTTGTTATTCTTTTTTCTTTCGATGGGTGTTGTGTGAAAACCAACACTACCACGAGGCTCGGAAACCTCCCGCGTCAAAACCCCTACTAGTGCCACCATAAAACATCACCCCACGCGCTCTCACGCGTCGATCGGAGGTAGTAGTTTTCGACGAGATCTGTCTCACGCGCCGGCCCGTGAGGGTTTTCTGATAATATTTTTTTAGATTTTTTTGGGAATTTGGGGTCGTCCAGCCATTCCAATCAGGCCCATACTGTTTTGGACCAGATCCGATTGCTGGAATTAGGGCTCCTGCTATTTCCAGGCTATTTTCGGCAACATTTTCTTTGAGATTCGAATTTTTTGACAATCAGAATTCAATAATCATGTTTTTTTGTTTACAAGACATATTTAGCATAATGTCTTTTGGGTGCGATGTTTTTGGTTCTAAAATTATGGGGTTGGAAGTTCTAGACCTATAATCACTTCTGAACTTTTATTGGGAAGTTCAAACCATTTATCTTGGGCTTCCTCAATTGAGCTATGGTGTAAGGGTCAAGGCGTCCAAGATCACTTAACAAACAAGACTTATGTGGTAGATGTAAAGGCAAAGACAAGTGAGGAAGATGCAAAAGACAAAGCACAGTGGGAGAAAGTAGATGCTCAATTATGTAGTCTTTATGGAATTTTATTGATTCGAAATTGATGCCCTTGTTTCGCCCATTCCAGACATGTTGTAAACTTTGGGAAAAGGATCGTACTTTATACACTAATGAAATATTTCACTTCTATGATGTGATATCTCAATTGACCAACTTAAAGAAACAAGAATCTGATATGTCTACTTACTTGGGACAGATACATGCATTCATGGAGGAATTTAACACGCTGATGCCACTTACTACGAATGTGGAAAACAACAAGAACACCAACAAACATTGTTTCTAATTCTTACTGTTGCCAGACTTCCTCTTGATCATGATTCTGTGCATCATTTAATTTTAGCTAACCCTAAAACTCCTACAAATGATGAATTATTCTCTCGTCTCCTTCGTCTTGCGACACCTCGCCATCACAAAGTAGTCTCATCACCCACTGTTGACTCCTCTATTCTCGCATCTCAAACCTTTGAAAAGCGTAAATATACTGCGGACTTGCCTCCTCCTGACCAACCACTTGTACTTCAAAAAGGTTTACGATCCACTCAAACTACTAACCCACATTATACCTTCATAATTTATCGTCATCTATCATCACCCTATTATGCCTTTGTGTGGTCTTTGTCCTCTATTTCCATTCCTAAGACTACAGGTGAAGCACTTTGTCATTCTGTATGGAGGCAGGTTATGGTAGATGATATGTCTCCTTTACATAAGATATGTGTCACATCCAGGGAGCACCCCTTAGAAGTAACATGGCGTACTTGACCTCTCGGCGGTCTTGTACAAGCCCATAGTTATCATTCATCGCATTGACATAGTAAATTTGGCGGAAAATTTGAAACTTCTCATACACATCATATGATAGAAACTTATATATATATATATATATATATATATATATATATATATATATATATATATATATATATATATATATATATATATATATATACTATATATATATATATATATATATATTACATACTTAGAACTTAAGTCGCTTTGCCATCTTAGACTGAATCAACATTAGAGTACATTAGGGACAGGACCCTTAAGACATAAACATAAGTACAATATTTAAGACTTTACAGTCAACCATAACATTGGAAATCCTTGGACTTAAGGATTCCTTTCCTTGATCTTGGAAATCACACATCAATCTCCTCAACATTCAAGACATCCTTTAAGAATCCATAACCTACACTTTGTGTTAAAAGTAGAGAAGAATGAGATTAGTACAAGAATGCACTAAGTATGACAACCATCAAATACATGCATTTAAAAGGGACATTTTCTTGAATTCATACTACATGCCTTTTTGAGTAAATCTTTATAAAACCTTGAAAAAATAGCATTTATATCATGCATATACTTCATATAAACACAATCAAAGGCCAAACATCATAGAAAATCACATATAGAATTTAAGTCCCATTTGAAGTCACTTTATAGTGAACTCATTCTTCTTAACAGTGAACTCCTTCTTTTAATTCATTAGCCTACCAAGTAACCCTTTAGTGATACTTGGTGCAATGCATTACCTTAGGACCACAATGAAAACCATACATACTACTTATACAAGCCAACACACATCATCATAGAAGTATAGCCCATTAAAAGACACATTCAAGTCAAGAATATAGGACACTACAGTAAACTACATCAATTTACACACACTTTTACTTGTTTTCATATCCCTCATTATAAGACCTTGTTCATGACCCCAATCTTAGTCTACTGGTGCAATGCACATGTGAATCCCCCACAACCTCACACATACTTAGTAAACTCTTCATGAGACCAGAAACCTTAACATACAATTCATACATCCACATAACAAGTAAAGACAACTTCACTCATGTCAATACAAGACCTTCATCATATAGTCATTTAGACCAACATAGTGCATATAAAGATAAGGCCACATCATATAGGTTCATACCATGCACATCTTCATAACAGGTAGACCAATGCTACCAAGTCATGCATATGGATATAAACATAATCATACATATTAGGTAACCTTTCTAGGACTTCCTAAGGAGATACTTGTGCAATCTAGATGGATTCATTACTTCCACCTATCCTAAGTAACTTACCTTAAGTCCTCCTAGTTAGGATTTATTCATTTACTTCCATTGTCCATTTTTCTTTAGGGAAACTATAGCCTTAACCGACACTAAGACCACAGGTGCCAAACATGTAATTTGGTGTCATCCCCTCACACGAAAAAGAGGGCATCTTACTTTGCCAAGGTAATACATGAGTAATATACTAGCATCTTAGGTGATATCACTTGATAGATCCTATATGGAAATCATAGTTATAGATCTTAGAGGTAGATTCGAAAACCCTTTTTATCCCAAGCCTATTAAGGCATTGTGGTTATACACCTCATAATATTTATGGTGACCTACCTTCCCACATGGGGAATGGACACACACTCATACTCAAGTTCACTCGGTGCTAAGCTAAGTTCCCTTTATTGAAAACCTTTATTATCAATTCTTTATAAAACATAGGCTTAGGAGAGTCATCCCCTCATATGCTTAACTCATAGGTCATAGATGAAAGTTTATCAACCTAAATCATGTGAGAATATCCTTTCACATGGACATAGCATATGTATTAGCACTATGTAGTTTTGGATACACTTGAACAGACCTTTCAAGACTCCTCTATTGACTAGATCATCATTCATGTGTGTATGTATACATACATGGGAGCAAACCTTTCGCACAACACCTTAAGTCAGACATGTTCATAAATCATATTCATACATATAGAAACAAAAACTAGAACTGTCCTATCAAGGTAACATGTGCAATGTATAGGCAAAGTCCCATACCCTTGCCCATATTAGTACACCTATCAAGTCATACTAACTAAGGAAACACATATCATACTTTCATAAACATCATCTTAACATGCATAGTAGTAGACACTAGTGAATATGAGAACTACCTTTCATTTAGACACCATGACCTATACTACTTGTAACATGCATGTAAAGTGAGTGTGTGTACATTGGTCAACATGATCACATAATGGATATAAACAACACATTGAGGAAACCACCCTCTTAGAACATAATACTCTTTCATACATAGACCACACAATACATAATAGCATAGGAGACAAGTCAACTTCATATTACAGATAAGACTTCGAACTTGTGCTATTCATGCATTCATATAGGGTTACATCGGTAAGGGATTATTAACCATTTTAACTCATCAATGGAAGCACCTATACTTTACACTAACATTGATATACACATGCTTATACAAATCCATACAACCTAGATCACAACTTGAATAGGAAAGTACGCATAAACTTCTCATAGTATCATCATAAGCACATGTTCATAAGTTCCTCAATTTGCCTTCAAGGCCATAGTCAACACATATATA
The DNA here is from genome assembly GCA_027705065.1 of Solanum peruvianum. NCBI lineage: Eukaryota > Viridiplantae > Streptophyta > Magnoliopsida > Solanales > Solanaceae > Solanum > Solanum peruvianum. The sequence continues at coordinate 34,670,240 of JAKWJD010001755.1, read as the reverse complement.
AGAAAATAAAGTGAACACCCCCACAATAAGTGGACCATACCACACAATACTATACAAGGCTTCTTCAACTACATTAATATAGAAAAGTAGAGGGATGAGCCATTCTTACCAATTCATCAATCTTTGATCATCTTTGATCAATAAACCTTTGTCATCATTAATAAATGTACAGGGAATTAACTAATTGTACTTTAAACATGAGAGAAACCATGTACAAATCCTTGTAAGTTCATGATACAACTAGTGCAAAACATTACTATTGTTCTAGAGAACATATAGGCATAGATCATCAATCAATTTCACTAGTGTTATTTATCAATCAAGACTCGTCAATAATGTACATGTAGATAAGTAGTCAAATAATTAATAGCCTAAACGAGACAGTACTACAATTGCCAATAAGGTCGAATTCACTCTAAGCATGCTTCATATTAGAAATTCATGGGAGGTAAGTTTACATAGGTTAATCCTATTCAAACTATCATGAATTGATCCACATTGGATACTTTACATACAATTCATACTCACATTACATTATAGGCAGTAGCTATGGAAAATTAATTATGATCAATTCATATAACAACTAATCTAACGTCAAGATTACAACTTACTATTCCATAGACTAAAAGAACCTAGTTCAATTCACATAAGCCGTCTTTACTTCAATCACAAAAGATCCATATACATAATGCAAACATGATATTAACATAGAACAGTAGGTACAACCAACTTAACATGATCGAAGTCTACCTTCATACAATTAAAGACCCGCATTACAGTGCTCACATTGTTAACTAGTCTAGGCATGCTCAAGACTTCATATGTTGATCCACATGGATTCTTCATCATCAATTAAACATCAATCCACGTAAATGACAGTAGATATAACCATTTCAACGTAATAGAATCACAATTCAATCGATAAAAAGTCAAGATCACGAAGCCCATGCAAGGACTAAATCGATTTAGGGAGGGAATAAGGGCTCATCATTCAATTGAATTAAAATCACGTTCAAAACATTGCATTAACATCAATTCATCCTTATTTAACCATTAAAAACGTTTTGAGAAGGAACCCATTGCTAGATTGAAAGATTGACCATAAAATCTTCTTTGAAAACGGTGAGAAGAACTCTCCAAGTGAAAGGTTACTTAGAGATAAAGGATCACCATACCTTTATATTAATGAATCCCTCTTAAACTTGGTGAATAAATCATGGGAACCCCAGCTCCAAGTTTTTCTTGAGCTTCAACAACAATGGAGGTTTCTAGGGAGAATATTTTTGGAGGGAAAGGTTCAATTTCGTGGGAAAGGATTTGGAATAGGGTGATCACGTGTTTGATCCTTTATATACACCCCAAAGTAGATAAATAAACTTATTATAGTAAGGTTATTACGTGGGGTGAATTTCCGATTTACCTCTTAAATAAAATAGACGTAATACAGTAGCTACATGTCACTATCGACGGACCCAATCAACTGGACGTTGGTCAGTCTACTGGCCGTCCTTTGGATTCCGTCGATTTGTCTTTAGCCAAATTTTGGTTTGGGACCTGCCCAGTATAAGTAATCATCGATGAGACCTCACGAACGGGCTGTTGGTTCACCAATTGGCCGTCGTTTGGTCCGTCAATTGACACTGCAAAAACAGTGTCTCGACCAACCTTGGGTCCTTTTCGTGGAGCCTTTTGCGGGGCCCTTTAGAAGTCGTACCCGTACTTTCCCTATGTAAATACAACCCTTAAATTTTTTAGACCTTACACACGAGTTTCACTAAAAAAAACGGCTGCAACTCGTCCAAACAGGCTAGGCCCCATCAAGACACACGTTGACCGTCTTAAGGGCTATCTTTCGAATGCCTTGGACGTTCTTGGTCGTTTAACCTCCAAACTTCTCAAAAATCCATACACCATCTTTAAGAATAACTATAACTCATTTTAAGAATTAATAATCTCATTACATATAGTATATAAACACGCATGGACACATGAGGCACATAAGCGATTAGTCGTCAAACGTTTTGGTCGTCCCTTGTCGTTCGACTTCCAAATCACCTCAAACTTTACACACTGCCTCTAAACCATATTATAATTAATTTTAGGACCTTATAAACTTAATACAAACATTTTAGGATCTAGAAACTCTAACTCATTTTGGGGTCTTACAAGATGTACTTGACATCTTGTCTCTCTTCTTGCAGGTAAATCTATTGTTGCTTGTCGTTGGGTTTATGCAGTGAAAATTGGTCCAGAAGGTAAGATTAATCGAATTAAGTCTCACCTTATTGTCAAAGGGTATACTCATATATTTGGGCTAGATTATGGTGACACTTTTGCTCCTGTGGCTAAAATAGCATTTGTTCGTCTTTTTCTGTCTATTGTCTATCGTTCTTCATTAGCCTCTTCATCAGTTGGACATTAAGAATGTTTTTATTCCTGGTGATCTTGAGGAAGAAGTCTATATGGATAAACCACCTTGTTTTGTTGCTCAGGTGGGTCTACTATCCTTGTATGTCAATTGTGTGGGTCACTTTATTGTCTGAAACAGTTTTCTCGAGCTTAGTTTGGGAAGTTCAACACAGTGATTCAGAAGTTTGACATGACTCGTAGTGGAGCTGATCACTCTGAATTTTATCAACATTTTTCACCAAGTCGATGAATCTATTTGGTTGTTTACGTTGATGATATTGTTATCACCAGTAATAATCAAGATGGTATCACCGGTTTGAAGCAACATCTCTTTGAGAACTTCCAGACTAAGACCTCGACAGATTGAAGTATTTTGTAGGTATTAAGGTTGCTTAGTCTAGATTTGTTATTGTTATTTCTCAACACAAGTATGCCTTAGAAATTCTTGAGGAGACAGGAATGATGGGATGTAGACCTGTCGACACTCCTATGGATCCGAATGTTAAACTCCTTCCACGGGGAGTCTCTTAGTAATCGTGAACGTTAAATTATCTCACGGTGACTAGACTCTACATATCTTTGCCTGTGAGTGTTATAAGTCAGTTTATGACTTCCCCTTATGTTAGTCATTGGGAAGAAGTTTGTTGTATTCTGTGATATATAAAGTCTTCTCCCGATAAAGGAATACTCTTTCAGGATCAAGGTCATGAGCATGTCATTGGATATAGATATGTTGATTGGGCAGGATCACCCTTCGACATCCGAATATTGTGTTTTACTAGGAGCTAATTTGGTGTTATGAAAGAGTAAGAAACGAAATATGGTTGCAATCTAGTGCAGAATCAGCATATCGAGCAATGGTGAATCAACTTGTGATCTAGTTTACATCAAATAGTTGCTGGGAGAACTCAAATTTGGCAAAATTGATCAGATGGAACTTGTGTGTGATAATAAAGCGTCTGTTCATATCGCATTAAATCCAGTGTTTCATGAAAGGAATAAGCACGTTTAGATTGACTGTCACTTTGTCAGAGAAAAGATACTCTCGAGAGTTATTGTTACAAAATTTGTGAAGTCAAATGATTAGCTTGCATATATCTTCATCATGTCCCTCACATGTCCTCGTATAATTACATTTGTAACAAGCTAGGTACATATGATTTGTATGCACCAGCTTGAGGGGGTATTCGAATAGAAATAAGTATTTCCTACTTAGAATAGAAATAGAATAGGAATAAGAATATAATTACTAAACTAAAAAAGGATTCTGATGTAGTGTCTATAAATGAGGTCTCCATGTAACAATTTAGATGCACAATTCAATAATATTTTCTCATATATTTCTCACCAGAACATTAGGTATCTTTGTTGTTTTATTTTCATCTATAGATCGTGTGCTTGATGCAATTAAATGTGGAGGTTCCAATCACAACGATATGATCAATGAATTTGAATATGTTTTCTTTGTTTACTAGATGTTGAAAATATTGGTGATGTCAAATTAACTGAGTGTAACATCCCGTAGCCAAAACAGACCAAAAATTAGTTTTTCAGAAAAAATTGTAGGTGCTACCAACGGTGGCATCGACAGACCGTAGCCTGAACCACAGTCCGTCCTGCTCAACCGTCGATGGGATTGATAACTCCCAAAAAATTCAGCCTAGAAAAATTGGTTAAGTCTTGGATGACGGACGGACTTACGGTCTGTAGGTCAAACGATGGTCCGTAGTGTGTGACCGTTGATCAAGACTCCCTTCAACCACTCTCTGACAAGAGCTATGGATGACCAGCATTGTTCGTAGGTGGAAAATTTGCAGCCAGTTAAGGGGAAATGCAGTTGGGTCAACTTAAAATGATAATAACTCTTAGCACAAAATGAATTAGGTCTCCCATGACCTACCCACAGATAAATAATTGAATTATCTTTCCATATCCACTGATCTTGCTAAAATGAAACCTCCGAATAAAACGTTATGCCCATTTTAGTAAAAGCCTGTCGAACAGGGCCTCACAACGTACCCAACGACGGGGCGTTGGGTGCACGACGAACGTCAATCCTAGCTGTCGTGAGGCCCGACATCAACCTTCCCAGGGGTCTTTTTGACCTTTACCACTCCGTTTAAACCCTAATTTACGTCATTTTGACCCAAAATCATCAGATTGTAGTCAGTTTAAGCCTAGAAACATAATTAAAACATATCCAAGTCAAATCATTTAATCAAAACTTAAAAAAATTAGAAGCAAGAGAGGAAAAGAAAGCTCAAGAACCCTAGTTCAAGAACGCCACAAGCTCCAGCAATTCCAGTCCCGATTTAAGTATTTTTTTGTGGATTTCATCACCAGGTATGTGTGATTTGACTAGTGGATTCCTTTCACCTATTGGGTCCTTAGTTTCAGTAAGTTCTTGATTCTCTTATCATGATTAAACCTAGAGTTTCTAGATTTTAATATAACTTCATGAATTTATTAAATATATGTTCCCAATCAGATTATTATGTTATTACTCAAATTATCGCATGAATTTCAGAACCCTAGCTTTGTATTTCTTTAGTTCTTGAATTACACATGCTAGGTAATAAATTTCAGACACTTCAGATATACATGCCTCAGTTATAAATGCATAATTACCAGATTAATTGTTGCATTCTCAGTTTGTATGTTCAGTTTCGAGCTGTCCAATACTTATAGAAATTCAAATATAGTCAGTTAATTTACAAAATTCATTTGGAGTAGCATAATACCGGGTTGGACTAGGGTTTAGCATACCCAATAGTCCCAGAATTACTAGCCGAGAAGGTTGTAAGTCCCCTCTGTGGGCAATCAGTTTAGTGATCACGCCAGCATGCCTTTATACCTTTGGCAGGGTATATTGGGTCCTCTCGATGGGGCGTATACATCGGACTCCACATTCAGTACATATGGTTTTATTATCGGTTATTAGTAGCTCCAACATTTCAGTCAGACTCTCTGCATTGACCATTTATCATTATATTCAGTATTTAGTTTCAGCATGTTTCCAATTAGCTCAGGAATCAACACATCACATTCAAATTATTATACTTGTTTTTGTGATTGTTCAGTTATGTTTTATTTTAGATTTACTCTATCCTACATGCTCAGTACCTTTCAAGTACTGACGGATACGTGCACTACATCTTCTCGTGATGTAGGTTCATGTTCTCAGCATCCACATCACATAGATCGATTTTCAATCTCCAGTTCAGCAGATTCAGTGGTGAGTCCTCATTCTCCGAGGACAACAGTCATGAGTATCATTTCAGTCTTTAGTCATTTCGTTTCAGTTTTTGCTAGATTTAGCTGGGGCTTGTCCCAGTATTTCTAGTCCAGTTTAGAGGCTATTTTCAGACATAGTTAGATTCAGCTTAGTATTGAGTTAATATTTCTTTAGTATTAAACACATTGTTTTCAAGTATCTCAGTTAAAGAATATGGGTATTCCCCATCTTTTCATTTTAAGTATTATTGAGATTCCGCAATAGTTTATTATCTTTAGTATGCTCATGATCATGCCTGTAGGGTTAGCTTGGGATCACTTGTGGTCCTAGGTTCCGTGTCCACGTCTCGGGGGTAGCTCGGGGCATGGCACTGAGTGTAACATTGTGGAGAAAGGAGACAAATATTATTAAAACCATGGTATTTCATGACACTTAAAAAAAGGCAATAATTGTTGAAAAATGGTGGATGAGAACCTTTAATGAATGGAGTTTCTTCATTTTGTGATAAATATGAAATTTTTGATACCTAAGATGGATGAATTTTATATTCAGGGAAAGTCAGTATACAGGTCTTTAAGTGTTACTTATTCACATTACTTATATATTGAATTTTTTTATGCTATTATTGACTAGCAACTGCAAGATCTTAATAACACTTTTAGTGTCATGACTGGTAACTTGTTTCTTTGTATGACAAGCTTGAGTTCGGCTAATGTTTTTGCTGATTTTGATAAGAAAAAGATAATGGCAGTGGCCAGACATTATCCAAATGAGTTTGATGAACCAAAGCTTACAGATCTAAGCCATCAACTTAATAATTTTACAATATATATACGATATAAAGATCTTACATTATCTGATTCTAAGGAATTGGTTATTTGGCATAAGCATTGGGTAATGCAAATCTCAATTGTTAGAGACAACACTATCATTCATAAAGCATATCAAGACTGAACAATCTAGTAGTACTAGTGATGAATTTGTTGTCATGTCTTTTGGACTAGAAAATGCGCCAATAGCTATTATGGACAGATGGATAGGATGTTCAAATAGTATTTGAATATGTTTGTCAATGTCTTAATAGATGGCATCCTTATTTTCTTGGAGCGAGGATGAGCATGCAAGTCACTTGAGAATTGTCTTGAGGATTCTTAAGAACCGTTGGATGTTTACTAAGTTTGATAAACGTGAGTTTTGGTTGAAATCAATAGCATTCGTCAGTCATGTAGTCTTTGAAGAAGGAATTCAAGTTGATCCTTAAAAGACCAACGTAGTTAAGAACTAGCCTAGACCTCTCTCTCCAAATATTAGGAGCTTCTAAGGTTTAGCTAGTTACTGCAGATGGTCCATTGAATGATTTTCCTCTACTGTTTCTCGTTTGTCTACAATGACTTAGAAGAAGGTAACATTTTTCTTGGTACTAAGCTTGTGATAAGAGTTTTCAAGAGTTGAATACTAAACTTACTTCATCCCAAGTTTTCACCATACCAGAAGGTTTAGATGGTTTTGTGGTTATTGTGATTCTTTTAGGATTGTCCTGAGGTGATTTTGCAAAAATACCCCCCCCCAAAAAACCCTTATTTTGGGTTTTTAATTATTAAATTAGACTTAAAAAAACAATTAGGTGATGCCTATTGTATCACCACATCACGTCGACAATCACTTTTTGATTGCCATGGCATAGATTTTAGAGGTTGCCTCGTTTAGTTGGAAATAGGTGGCGAGGCCTCGCCTCGCTTCACCTTGTTGCTAAAGGCAAAATGCATTTGCCTTTAATAACAGTGAAAATGAGTTTGTTCATGAGGTCCACATGCTTGCTTATTTGGGATATTACCTGGTGGATTCGACTAATGGTGGTGTCATTATTCATAATGGGCCAGAATCATCTTTTATGACTTATTTTAATTGAATGGAAGAAAGTAGTCCTTACAAAGTTTGTGGAGTCTTTTCCCAGAGGGGGAAACAATGTGCTTTGTTTTTAGGATCATCTGTGTGTCTAGATATTGACGGATTGAGGGAACAAATTCTAACAGAAGCTCATGGTTCTTGATACTCTATTCACCCAAGAGCCAGGAAGATGTTTAATGACCTATGAGAAATGGAATGGTTTGAAGAATAATATTGAAAAATTTGTGGCTAAGTGTCCAATAATGTGCTTTATTACCAAGATCGTTTAGGTGTCTAGATGTTGACGTATTGAGGCAACAGATTTTAACAAAAGCGCATGGTTCTTGATACTCTATTCACCCTAGACCTGCGCTTATTGATACTCTATTCACCCAAGATCCACTAACATATGTCATGTATGACCTATGGGAAATGGAATGGGAACAATACTGCAAAATTTATGATAAGTGTCCAAATTACCAACAAGTTAAGGTTGAATATCATAAACCAGGATATAATGTCTTAGGATATCAACTTCCCTACTTGGATGTGGGAGGATTTGAATATGGATTTTATCATAGGTTTCCTCACACACGTCGACAACATAATTGTATCTAGATGGTAGTAGACTAGTTAACTAAGTCGGAACACTTACTGCCAGTTAATACTTCTTATTCAATTGAGGACCATGCTAGACTTTACGTCCAGGATTTAGTGAAATTTCATGGGTTCCCTTATCCATCATCTCAGATAAAAGTACTCAGATCACTCTTAATTTTGGAAGTAATTTCAGAAAGGTTATGGTACTCAGGTTAAACTTAGTACAACTTTTCACCCGCATACAAAGGGTCAAGCAGAACGGACTATTCAGACTTAGTAGAATATCTTAAAAGTTTGCGTTATTGACTGTAAGAGTAATTGGAATGATCTCTTGCCTCTTATCAATTTTACTTATAATAACAATTACCACTCCAGTATCAAAATGACTCCATTTGAGGCGCAATATGGTAGAAGGTGTACATCTCCTATAAGAAGGTTCGAGGTTGGTCAAGTAGCATATGATATGGACTGAATTAGTTCATGAAGCTGTAGAGAAATTTCAACTCATTAGAGATAGGTTGAGAATGGCTCAAAGTAGCCAAAAATCATATGAAGATGTGAGTAGAAGAGCACTTGAATTTATTATTAGTGATTAGGTGTATTTGAAAATTTCACCCATGAATAGAGTTATAAGTTTGATAAGAAAGGAAAGCTCAGTACCCATTATGTTGGTCCTTAGAAGATTTTGAGGTGTTTTTGTAATGTGGACTAATGAGTTGTATTTACCTGCAGAGTTGACTTAAGTGAATCCAGTGCTCTATGTGTCCTTGTTGATGAAATCCATTGGTGATCCCACCTCAATTGTTCCTTTAGAGAGTATGTTGGTGTGAATGATAGTCTCTCTTACGAAGATAGCCCAATCAAGATTGTTAACCGTCAGGGTTGTTAGTTGAGAAATAAGGAATAATTTTAGTACAAATTCTTTGTAGGAATCAATTGGTTGAAAGAGAGACTTGGGAAGCAGAAGTAGATATAAGTTCCAACTTGCGGTAATAGTTCCTCTATAGTACTCGATTTAGATTCATATCTTTCGGTTAGATCCCATTTCTAAATATGCATGAATGTTTATGAAATCAGTCCACCTTTCATGTTTTAGTTCAAAGTCAGTCACTCCATTAGCTTTTATAATTTAGTTAAGTTCGGGGTTCGCAGATCTATTACCTACACTTTTTAGTTAATTAAGAATACATTCAAATATGAATGTTCCCAAGGAGAAGATATTGAAACCCAAAAGTTCTGAAGTTCAAATCAAATATTGAAAATCCAAAAATTTAAGTCTGTGGAAATTATGGGATTTATAAATGCCATCTACGGGTCGTAAATGGAACCACAAACCGTGGATGGTATTTGTAGATAAACTTTGGAGATTGGGAATTCAACCTTAGTTTTCACGAGCAAGGACTAGAGGATGTAGATACTTTCACGGTCGTAAATGGAATTATGAACCATAAATGGGTCTCATATATCAAACTTGAGAAGCCTTAGGCCTGATTTCTATGGGAGGAATCTACAACCCGTAAGTAGATGACCCTTAACAAAGTTGTATTAGTTTTTCCTTCATGGTTGTTTTGATCTTTTCCCACTCCTCGCATTCTTATATTATATCATTTTAGCCTATTTTAAGAGGGATTAAGAGGAACTAAGTCAACCTAAACCATCCCATTCATGTGAACACCCAAATATTAGAATCAGTACATCTTAACTCCTCTCAAGCAATAACTAGGGTTCTTCATCTTCAAGTTTTAGTTTAAGGAATCAAGCTAGGGTCTCCATTCCAGGTGTGTGGAATTTCATCAATGGGTATCTTTTCACTCTTTGAGTCCCAAAGAAAATCAGATTTTCAGATAATGATTTTTATAGAAGAAGGGTTCGTATGAAAGCATGATTTTCACTATAATTTGCATTCTTCTTCTTGGATAGTTTGATTATGTGATTCCATCAATAAAATACTTCTAAATAATATTTCATGAATCCTCAAAACAAAATATTTTTCACGACTCAAAACTATGTTGGTTAGGATTGCATATCACAGATTATTAATTTTCATGATTTAGAGGTGCTTCACATAAAATATCTATTAGTTATCATCAATTTATTAGTATTTGTAAGCTATTCAGAATATCACTTTTATTCATCTTATTGTCATTATACTATTATCAGTTTAAATTCAATTGGGAGGTAACTTAGCTCCAAGGGAATTTACATATGAAGGTTCATCCTTTAGTTAGGACTGAGACCTATAGTAGCAACTCATAATCCCCAAAACTACTTGTCACTATAGGATTACAAGGGTCGCCCGTCAGACCAGGATTAACTCCTTCATGGACATCAACTTAGTGGTTCCATATTGATCACCCGCATATCCTGGCAAGGTATATTGGACCCATATCCTGGCAAGGTATAACATTGAACTCCATGTTCATCTTACATGGTTATATGTTGGTTAGAAGTATCTCCCACATCCCAGTCTCAGATGTTTCATGACCTTGTAGTTAGTTATCCTAGATTTCAGCATTTATCAGTTACATGTTTACTACTCAGTTATTTCACATACAACATATATTTACAGTACAGACCGCATACTCTTCGCATTATATTGTTTTATAATATAGGCTCGAACGTTTAGCATACAGCCCGCTGTTAGTACGACTTCAAAATAGCTTAGCAGCACGTTTGGTGACTCCTCATCTTTTTAGGACAACCTTTATATTTCTACCAATAGTTAATCTCTTAGTTTTCAGACAATTAGAGTTAGTTAGGGGCTTGTCCTAACAACTCATCTTAGTAAGGCTTTCAAATAGACAATCAGATAAACATGTTAGCTTTCTTTTGTTTTTAAGATGAAATCGCTTTTGAGTATTTAAATTTTATATTTCAAACCACTAAGTTAGTTTAGTTTAGCTTCCGCATTTAAATAAAGTTATTGTTCACATAAATCATAGTGTCATGCTAGGCCATGGGTTAGTATGGGTAACTTGTGGTTGTAAGCTCCGTATTACAACAAAGAGGTAGTCTCGAGTCGTGATGGATGGAAATTTGACCATCCAAAAGGAGTGAAAGAGGATTTTCAAACATGTATACGATGCACTATTTGGGAAGAGAGAAATCAAAGGAGTTTTGAAGACAAGCACCACAACATCTAGAAGTCGATGATGAAATTCTTAATCCCTTATTATTTTGGTACAAGAAAGAAGGTTCAATAGAAACATAAGATATTTTTGATGTTTTAGACAACAGTAAGAAGAAACGTAGGTAGGAAGACTTCCTTTTCTTGTAATATTTTAATTATTTTTGGGGGATTATACAGTTTGTTACAGTATACATGTTAGTATATATTATGCTACCATTATTAAAAAGAAAAAATACTGACAACTCTACAACTTTTATTCAATATTAGTCCTACACATTTAACTTATCAAGACAAATAATTAAATCCTACGCATTTTCCTGTAATTTCTTCAGATATAGATCATGAGAAAATAATAAGCTTAAGAGTTAAGGCAGTAACTTCATCAGTATTACAACCAACTTCTTTTACGGGTAATAAAGGAACCAATGATAGACACTCAAGGAATGTATATGACCTTTTTTAGAGATTTTCAAATCCAATATCAATAGAAGTGGTAACCTATTAAATGTTCACATTACCCAAAATTCAAGCAATGGTATGTCGAAACATCATTTGAGACGAAATTAGCTAGAATGAAGTTTGTCAACCTTGATAATAATTCCATTGAGTAATGGCTTCATCCAACCAGATAGAGAGTAATTCTCAATAAAATTCTCAGAAAAGTGGCATTCTGTTGAGGTAAGCTGTGAATTAAGAAATTAAAACAAAATCGATGAGTAAAACCTAGAAAAGGAGGAAGCCTCGAGATAATAAATTCTCCTATTCATTGTTTATATTTTTGCTACAAAGAAGTTTGGGCAGTTGAATTGGAGCTCTATCAAGCTAGTCAGAGAGACAAGACAAGATGCACAAATTGAAAAATTAGAAGGAGAAAACAATTTCTCCTGATCTTGGTATGTAAACAATATATACATATGGGACATCCTTTATCCAATATAATAAAGACTTACAACAACTGGAAATACAAGAGCATTCATGGGGAACAAATCAATGCAGCTGAACAAGGACATTAACTAGACGCTACAACACTAATTACCATCAAACCTAGAAAATTAAGCAGCGACATGGTTTGAAATGAAACTAACGTATGTAAATGTTATTATTAGAATCAGGGTTTCCTCAAATAAAGAGTTATTTCTAAACATATTTCAATTTGATATGTTTCATTTGCCCATAGATAGAAACAACAACAACAACATGCTCAGAGTAGTCTCAATAATGAGGTTTGGGGTAACAAGGTTGTACACAAACCTTACCACTACCTTTATGAGGTAGAGAAGTTCTCGAAGCGGGGAAAATGTGATAGCGAAATAACAAGATACAAAACAAATACAAATAGTATCACAAATTGATAAACAAATTAAGTGATTACTAACTACTACTACTATTAATAGACTCCAAGTACTTTGTTCTAGTCCAGCTTTACTTAAAAACTTTTAAACTAGGATATGTGAGATAAATTTCGAACATGATTTTCAAAGATGTAGATGTTGTTCAACATGACCAAGACTAGGATATGTGAGATATATTTCCGACATGATTTTGCAAACAAATAAATTGTTTTTTCCCAATGTTCTAAAGAACCACTTAATTTCACAAAAAGAGGGATCGAATCCCAACTATGTAATATTCCTCTTCTTCTTTAGTTGTTTAGGGCACCTCTATAGAGGACCCCATTAGAGATTGTTGTTACTGATTTTAATCACAATCTTGCCAAAGTATTGCCACACAACAATTTCTCAATTCCTTTACAAGAGTATTTATTCCATGAAGGGCTCACTCACATCAATATTGACCCTTAGTGAAGAGAAGAAACATAAAGCTTGATCAAGAATATCTGAAGACATTTTTTTACAAAAACAACTAATGGGAACTTGAAAATTACCTCTCTCAGAGATGGTCCTCCTCACAAGACCAAAGCAAGAAGGAAGGGTTGCAAACTGTTTGATATCAAGCTTCTCCTTAATAAACCCAACTCCTAGAAAATGGCAAATCCACTCGAATATCCTTCACATTTAACCACAACAAGAATCTCGTCCTTCTAAACAAGTAATAGATCCAAGACTCGCTTCCCATAATAAACCAAACTCCAAACTCCATCAACAGAAAGATGTAAAATTTCATAGAGCGCCCTTAGGGAAGGTTGAATTTTGTGAGTAGATTGAGAGAAAAGCAAGAAGGAGATAAGAATATGAGTAGGAGGAGAAGAATAGTCATTTGGATTAAGAACCCCCATTGATATATTGAAACCCGCCATTGTTGGATTGAAAACCCCCATTGTTCTTGATGTCTCCAGAGAAAAAGGAGTAGGAGGAAAGTGGAGAAAATTAAGCAAAGGTGTCAAATAAGTCTTCCTTTTGTTTTTGATGACAGATTGACAAACAACTAATCAAGATCCTTTTACAATGTAATTAAGTAAACATGGAATCAAATTAACATTTCTAAAACTTTCTAATCTTTTATTAAATACAAAAAAGCACTTCATTGTTTAAATTTTATAATTCATTTCAAATCATTTTAAAAAATAAATCTTTTCATGTTCTCCTCCCAGTGTTATCTCTCTTACTCTTGGGATTGTTCTTCTTTTTCCTTATAAGTCCGAAAATCCGACTATCTCTCCTCCACTATCGTCTTCTCCGACTATCTCTATCTCCTCTATTTTCCTCCTCATCTCCAGTCTTTACTCTCTCCTCTTTTTGAACTGAAATCGTCTTTTAATGGGTAAGTTATTATTTTGAAAGATTTTACAATTTTTGAATTTTTTTTCTTGGATTAATGAACAATAAAGTGTTTTATAGATGTAAAAATTGAATAATGATGTAATGGTGTCTATTTTCAAAGACAATCAACCAACCCCAAAACCCCCTAATTTTGAGGAAATGTATATGTTTTTTTAACATTTTAGCGAAAAAGTCAGTTTTTATTGTTTTTCTTGTTCTTTTTGTGGCCATTTTGTAGATTTGATCTTAAAAACATAGTCTTGTTGAGTTGTCCAACATATATTTCATTTGTTGAAAGATGTATCTTATGTTGCCACATTTTAGTGATATGTTTGTGCATATTCCGACATTCATCATATGTTGTAACATCTCATTTATGTGTTAGGGCAACAAAATGGTAATCTGTGGCAACATAAGATTCATCTGTGGCAATTTAGGATTCATCTGTGGCAACATAAGATTCATCTGTGGCAACGTAAGATTCATCTGTGGCAACATAAAATTCATTTGTGGCAATATAAGATTCATATGTGTCAACATATGATTCATCTATGGCAACATAAATTTCATGTATGGCAACAATAGATACATATGTGGCAACATAATGTTAATTTATGGTAACAGAATATCCATCTGTGGAAACATAATGTTAAATATTATATATAATGAATTGAAAAGTCTCAATCTTTTTAATTTGCCTTGTAATGAAATGATACATGAAGGTTCATACATGACAACAAACCAATACTTTATTGGTCTTGCATGCTCTTCTAACATCAAATGCTCTTTTTGTCTATACAAAGAATGTGAGCAGCAACATGATTATTTTATTAGTCGTGTTAAAACACTCACTGGTATTTTTAAAGAAATGTCTCATAATATTGATGTCCAAAGATCCAAGAAGAATTCACAGCTTCTGAAGTGTATGAGATTGAAAACACCTATTTCCCAAACACTTTCTACAATTAGTGAGAAGAAGGAGAAGGAAGAAGGAAAAAGAGGAGAAGGAGAACAAGGTAAAGGAGGAGAAAGAGAAGTTGAAGAAGAAGAACGAGAAGGATAAGAATAAGAAGGAGAAGCATAAGAGAAGGAGGAGAAGGACAACGAAAGCAGAAAGAAAAAGCAAAAGCGAAAAAAGAAAGAGAAGAAAGTCGAAGTCGTCATTTGTGATGTGAAGTGACAATATCCTTTTGAAGGTTTTAACATTGACGGCGAGGGTCCAATTGAAATAATTCATCCTTGTCGTAATGGATAAACGAGGTTCTTTCCAAGCATCATACAAAAAAAAAGGTCGTTCAAGTATTATTAGTATTTCTTCTTGTTGTCCACTAAATAATTATTTATAATGATTACACAATTGCAGAAGAGACAAGGATGATCACTACTTAGCCAATTGCTCAAAACTTGATTTTGTAGTTGCATTTCCAATGAATAAGGATTGGTTCTACGTAATGTCTCAATCCAGTAAGTGTTGGACTGATGAGGTAAATCCATGCCCAGTTTTATGTTTTATTAATACATGAATATATGCAAATAAATTTGTACAGAGATACACTTGTTTGATGCATCTGTGCAGTATGTGAATGTCCTTTTTTACTATTTGCATAAGAAGTCGAAGCAACAACATAGTCATTCTAAATATCGATATACCACCACTAGTTGTTTTTTCAAAATATACATTAACAATGCTAGTAAATATGAGGATAAAATCATTGGAATAATGAAAAGGTTTGCTATACCTTGTGGACTGCCTTGTCACTTGACAGATTATGTTTATGTCTCTGTAAATAGTAATAGGGAATTCTATTGGGTCTTGGCAGTCGTTGCATTGAAGGAACAATGCATAAAAGTGTATGATTCCATGTCCTTATCTAGGTTTAATAGAAAATTTTCCTCTCAGCTACAAAAGTTGTATACAACGTTACCAAAGTACCTTGAGTTAAGCGGATTTTTTGAGCAAAAAGAGCGAACTAACTGGTCAGTTCTTGAATGTTACCAAGGAAAGAACAAATTTCACCCATTTGAAGTCATACATGTTAGTGGTATTGCCCAACAAGAAAATAGTAGTATGTAAGTATTATATTATTTTTTTGTCTTACGACTATTGAAAAATGTGATGTTATTATATTTTCTGATTAATGATATACCATGCAGAGATTGTGGACTTTTTGTTGCTGCATACGCTAAGTTTTTGAGTGATGGATTAGAAGTATCATCTTGTGTAATTAGTGTTGACACCCTTCGCTTAAGATATGCTTCACTCCTATAGAATTGTGGAATTTTAAAGGCTCGGAATGACTATGTTAGTAACAAGAAGACCCACAAAGGCCTAGACCTGAAAAGGCAAAGATCGATGAAAATGTTGCGGTTACCACAATTGATTAGATAGGTGGTTATGTATATCATTGTGAATTACCTTTTTGTTGATAAGTTGTATAAACAATTGGTGAAGTATTAATATAATTATCTGCATGTGTACAAATAGAATGGATACATGTGACAACATATTTCACAGAAAGGTGATATGTGGTAAGATATGTCACAGAAAGGATATATGTGACAATATATGTCATTGTTTGAATTGTCAAAATAAAAAAATAAACGGATTTAGTATAATCTTCCGCTCATTTTTCCTCTCTCCTCTCTCGTATAAAAGTAATTTCAATTCTTTTGCTGATAATATTAATCATCACTTGTCTGCATGTGTACCAACAGAAAGGTGTCATGTGGCAACATATAACACAGAACAGAGTATGTGGTAAGATATGTCACAGAAATGAAATATGTAGCAACATTATACTCTATATATAACATATGTCCCCCAACAGAAAGTATATATGTTGCAACATAAGTCACAGTTTGAATTGTAATAATTAAAAAAAACGACTTTAATTTCCATTTCCATTTTCCCTCCTCTCTCTCTCCTCTCTCCTCTCTTCTATAAAAGTCGTCTCATATTCCCAATTTTATTTATTTTTAATAATTTCAGTTTTCTTTTCTCTTGTTTATCTTCCATTATTTCCTTCCTTCACAGATCATTGTTCTTGCGATATTCTCTAAAACATTAGTGGTAATCTGTTGCAAATCCTCTCCTACAACAAGGCGTTGTTGTCCTCATCATTTCTAGTTTATCGTTGATATATCCTCTCAGGTAATATTTAATTAGGGTTTGAAATGCATGTGCTTATTTGCTTACTTGTTTGCCCTGTTTTGAGTGGTTTTATCACTTTTTTAGTTGGTTATATAGTTGTCATTTTTTGAAATATTTTTTTACTTCAAAAAACTTCATCTAGTATGTTGTGGTTTGTTTAGGGTGGATTTTGTGGTTTGTTTGTTTGTTTGTAGCTCATGTGTGGCATTAAAATATTTTATTTTTGTAGTTGCAAATACAATAATAATGGGTCTTGTCAAAAGAAAACGTGATACATCTAATACAACAAAGATCCAGAAGAAGGCTAGGTCTAAAATTGATCGGAAGAAGAATGAAAACACCACGCTTTTAGAAGATCTTGAATCTGAAGCAATTTCTTCTTCTCAAGTAGAAAAGATTTTTCTTAAAAAGAATATGAAGAAAGAGAAGAAGTGGAGGAGCAAGAGGAAAAACAAAAAGAAGTTGACGAAGAACAAGGGAAAGCTATAGAAATAGTTAATAAGAAGTAGTTGAGTCACAAGAAGAAAAAATAAATGAAGTTGAGGAAGAAAAATGGGAAAATATAGAAGTGGTTAATAGAGAAGTAGTTGAGGCACAAGAAGAAAAAATAAATGAAGTTGAAGAAGAACAAGAACTTCACGAAGTTTTCAATGCTAGTGGTGATGATGACATTAAAATCATCAATGCAGACACTTTCACTGTGCATCTGCATCCTATTGCTAATGGTGATAGCATTATTAGGTCATTCCTGGGAAAACCTTTCATCAAATTCAGGGATATCCTCAAGAGAAATCATTTGGAAGATTTTTTTAGAAATAGTTGTTTCGGTCATTTTCTTGGTTTAGCCATCTATACAACTCCACATTTTCAAATGACCATTGTGTATGAACTTCTGGAAAGAAGGTTCATTTTTGAAAATCCCAAAAAGAAGGATGAGATTGTAATTAATCATTGTGGCATGCCATTTTTTTTTGGCAAAAGAAAGTTTGCCATAGTTATAGGGTTTAAATGTCATCCTCCTCTTGAGCCCGTCCCTGAATATATTGTCAAAAAAGAACCACAAAGAAGAAAGAAAGAAGTAGCAGAAGTAGGATAATAATCACTGCCATCTGAGGAGCAGGACTTGATGTCCCTTGTTGGCAAAAGATTCAAAAAATCTGACTTAGTAAATTTGTTGGATCACGAAAATACACCAAGGAAGCACAAAGAGTCATTATGCTTACTTTGGTTTACAATAATATACTTTTGATGAGGGATGTCAACAATATGCTGTTTAAATGGGTGAATTTCTGTCAGGATATTGAGGCTTTAAACAACTACCCTTGGGGTCATGAGAGCTTTGAATTAACTCTCAAATATTTGTTGGAACCTTCAGGAGAAAAGACCATTAACTTGTTTGGATTTCCATGGGCTTTCATGGTAAAACTAAATGTTCTTAATATTTTTATGTTATATTAAGTAATTCAACATTTGATTAGTGACATGTTTTCCTTTTTTACAGGCTTGGGAATTTGAAGTCATTCCTTATTTTACCATCAAGTAATTGCAGAAGAACAGAGATCATCTCCAAGGATATTGAGATGGTTAAGATCAAGAACAGAAACTACCAAAGATGGGCATATTCCAGATCTTTGGAACCCTCCTCTGGATGCATTAAGTTATTATTAGTATATTACACTCTTATGTTGCTATAGATGACACTTATGTTGCTATAGATGATTCATCTATTGCCACATGTGACATAAATATTGCTACAGATGATTCATATGTTGCAACATATGACACAAATATTGTGATAGATGATTCATCGGTGGCAACATGTGACACAAATATTGTTACAGATGATTCATCTGTGGCAACATGTGACACATATGTTGCAGCATATCACCCATCTGTATCAACAAAGACATTTCTCTGGCAACTTATTACCCAAATATTCTTACTGATGTGCATCCATGGATTATCCCAACAAAAGAGGAATTGCAAATGCCATATCTAATTACATAGGGTTGGTTGAAACCATTTTTGATCCTGTTGTGGATAGAGTTAAAATAGAATTGGATGGAGAAACAACCATTAAAAGAGACAGAGTTGTTAATGCAGTTGTTAATGAATTAAATGTTTTTTATGGTATTGATGGTGTTGGTATTGGTGCTGGTGTTGGTGCTGGTGTTGGTGTTGGTGTTGTGTTGGTGTTGGTGTTGGTGTTGGTGCAGCTGTTGGTGTTGGTGTTGGTGCTGGACAACACCAAGGGGCTACCTCTTGTAGAAGATGTCGTGACTTTCTCTGTGAGAAGTGCAAGAAACATGATGAAGATTCTATCATTTATCATTAAACATTGAGTCAAACTGTCAATGAATTTAAAAACAAGAGTGGGGTCAAGGGCATTCTATCAAAGAATGTTCGACATACATATACTCCACAGGCCAAGAGGAGGAAAGAATAATTTGCCAAGGAAATACAAAATTTGAAGAAGAAGATATTGGAGAATTGCCAAGGACCGCAATAGAGGAAGAGAAGGAATACAAAAAGTTGAATATTTATAAACGTGCAACTATAGCGGAAAGAAGAAAAGTGTTGAGTCAGACGAGTGCAAAGGATATTCAAATAGAATACGACATGCATGTTTTTACAGGACAAGATTTTAGGAACATTACAAGCATAAAAGTTTGGTGGGAAGACTAGGTAATCCTTCAATTTATAATGCGTGTTTCTTTTATCTTTTCAATGACATTTTTTATTTCAATATTATTCACGAAATCCTTAACCTCATGTGTCAAAGGCATGAGAATACTCGGATTACTATGATCCCAGAGATAGAATCCTGGATCTTAACTTCTATAAAAACTTCCAAAAAAAGATATAATGAACTGAGCATGAGGCAACAACTGTTGGTGGCAGAAGCATTAAACAGTTAGTAGATGAGTTTGTATGGGATGAAAATATGATTGACTATATCAGGGGCATTAAGCCATATCCTGGAGACATGGATTGGATTGATGCAAAAATAATTTTGACAACCATGAACATGTACAGTACCCATTTTATGACTCTCAACATTCTGTTGTACGAGGGTCGCATGAATTTTTATGACTGTCACCTGATGCCTATGGAACATGCCAAGTTTTTGACATGCATACAACCTATCTTCGAGTTGCTTCCTAAAGTGTTAAAGTAGAGTGGAATAATGGAACATTTGCCAGAAAAGTTTCTCAATGAACCATGGGAATTTACAGGTCAAATGGATCCCATGGTAAAAAATGAATCTGGAGCGGCGTGCGGGTCATATTCCCTTGCATTCATTGAGCATTTAGTTAGGAGGACAAAGATTCAACCTCCCAAAACTCCGTTGTATGACAATCTAGTTGAATGAATGCAATATGTTTGGGCTAATGGGTTAATATCTCCGAGCTTAAATGCTTAAAGACAAAGACAATGTGTTTGTAATTAAAAACAATGTTTTATTTTATCAATTATATTATTTTATTTTATCTTATATTTAGATAAAATACATACATAGTATGTGATGTGGATAGTTCTCATATGTAGCAACAGTAGAGGCATCTATAGTAACATTTGAAGCATCTGTAGAAACATTTTACTCATCTGTGGCAACATGTTCCTCAAATAATCAAGCATTCGCCTCAAATGATCATCTGTAGCAACATTTTATGGTCATCTGTACCAACATTTGAGGCATCTATTGATACACATCTCTCAAATGGTCAAACATTCGCCTCAAATGGTCATCTATAGCAACATTTGAGGAATTTGTTGCTACATATCCCTCAAATGGTCAAACATTCGCCTCAAATGTTCATCTATACCAATATTTTATGGTCATATGTGGTAAAATTTGAGGCATCTGTTGCTGCATATCCCTCAAATGGTCAAACATTCGCCTCAAGTGGTCATTTGTAGCAACATTTTGTAGTCATCTATAGCAATATTTGAGGCATCTGTTTCTACAGATGATTCGACAGCGCCAACATGTGACACAAATGTTGCTACAGATGTCCATATGTGTCAACCTGTCCACAATGATATCAATGTATAACACATATGTCGCAACATATCACCCATCTGTAGCAACAAATGAAATATCTATGGTTAATTGATATTTATAGGACCCATATATAGCAATATTTGAGGTATCTGCAACAACATTTGAGGCATATGAAGCAACATATGCCTCAAATGGTCAAACAATTGCCTCAAAGTGTCGAACAAACATACATTTGATCAGGAATGCAAAACTACATTTATTTATTTCCACAACTATGAAAATTTTAATGGTTGTACACAACTACATAATAATTTTCTATCCTCTACAATATTCTTCTTAGTAATGCTTAATAATAGAAGAAGAAAAAAAAAACAAGATAAGCTTCCAAGTGCTACAACATTTGATCTTATTCTTCTCCTTCATCATCCCCCATTCGGTACTTCTTTTAATATGACTTTCATCAATAGTTTCCAGCTCCTTAATTTTGTTTGCCAATCTGAAAATAATGAACTTGGATCGTATATCAACGTCTTCACAATTTCTCCATCTAAAGAAGTTGCATGCGTTCTCCTGAAATACACACCACAAAGAAATAAATTTAAATTAAAAATAAAAAATTAAGAGATCTGAAATGTGAAGTCTCCAAGACTGTAGAAATGAACATACGTGATAGCGTGGACAAGACCAAAATCATCGACCTGGATTGTCCTTTGACCATGAAGTTTGCAGTGAAAGTAAGTCTTCATGTTTGCAATATATTTTCACACCCAAAATGGTATCATTTTCATCATTAAGAAATTGATTTAGTATTGCATTTGAGAATATATCAGAAGTAATAAAACAAACAAAACTCATTCATTAGATCTATATTTCAAAGGATCACATGCATCCCCAGACCCAACGGCCAATCAAATTAGTTGCATTTTTTAACAAAAAGAACAGAAAATACTAATGAAAATGAAAAAATATCATAACATTGGAGATCCATTCAAAGCGAGAGGTTGTCATAACGGAGAGAGACAGAGGAGAGAGGAGAGAGGGAGAGAAAAAAAAAAGAGCCAAACTAAAGTGGCAAGGATGATAAATTGAAAACCCTATTCTTTGAAATGAAAATGAAACCCTAATATATATATATATATATATATATATATAATAGATATATAATATATATATATATATATATATATATATATATATATATATATATATAATATAGTTTAACAGAATGAGTTTTGCCTATCATTGGGCCAATTTTAAAAGTCCTTAAACATTTATAGTATGTTCCCACAGATGCAGTATCTATGCATTGCCATTGCAATCTCGCCAACAAAATATGCAATGTTGTCACGGATGAAACGTCTAGGAGGGACTAATCGGCGAATTGATCAATTTAGGAATGGATAAATGAAAATTTGAACCAAATTTTAGAAATTTATACCATAACTAAGCAATAAAAACAAGGTATAATATTTGGAACAACGATTTAATAAGGTGTTATATAAATATCATATGGATTTACTTGGTCATTGTATGATGAACTAGTGGGATGATAGTGTTTCTAAATATAATTGATAGAATTGAATGAAGGTTGTTTCATTGGATCACAAAATTGATACTTAGGCATGTTGTAGGACTATATATTAGTGTTACATATCGAATTGGGTTACCATTTAATTGAATTAACCCCCAAAAGACACTTTTTATGATATAAGATGTTGCCACAGATGTAGTATCGATTGCAATTTCGCCAACAGAATATGCATATGTTGTAACAGATAAAACATCGAAGAGGGACTATTCGACGAATTGATCGATTTAGGAATGGAGAAATGAACTTTTGGACCAAATTTTAGAAATTTATACCATAACAAAGCAATAAAAATAAGATTTACTAGGGTGTTATACAACTATCATATGGATTTTCTTGGTCATTGTATGATGAACTAGTGGGATGATAGTCTTTCTAAATATGATTGATAGAATCGAATGAAAGTTGTTGCATTGGACCATAAATTTATACTTAGGAATGTTGTAGGACTATATGTTAGTTTTACATATCGAATTGGGTTACCATTTAATTCAATTAGCCCCCAAAAGACACTTTTTATGATATAAGATGTTGTTATAGATGCAGTATCAGTTGCAATTTCGCCAACAGAATATGCATATGTTGTAACAGATGAAACATCTAGGAGGGACTAATCGATGAATGATTGATTTAGGAATGGAGAAATGAAATTTGGACCAAATTTTAGTGATTATACCATAACTAAGCAATAAAAATAGGGTATAATATTTGGAACAACGATTTACTAGGGTGTAATATAACTAATCAACGAATCATCAAGTTGTACCAAATTATATTAATTTAGGAAGTATCCCATAAAACTAACTACGTTCATCTAATTCACAATCACAATGACATAAGTCACAACAATATCGGCCGTAAGAGGATCGATGATTAGTGCAACAAATTTGTCTTTCTCCAATCTTTTAAGGTTCCGGTGGGAACATTCCATGTAAATTATGTCGAAATTAGTCTCGACATCTTCTGAGCGATGATATACTCATGTTTCCAATGAAACTTGTGCCTTCTAACATTGATTCACCACCTTTGAAGATTAAAATTATGGCATGTACATATCCTACACAAAGGTGGCCAATGTCTGCTGCTCGCTTAAGCATTCCTAATCCACTTGAATTGCTACGCTTGAAAAAATCATACTAAAGTAGAAATAACACTTTAAAATGAAAAATACATTGATAAAAATGTGAATACATACGAAAAATATTAAAATATCAGGCCTTTACTGTATAAGGATTCTATAGTCCTTGATTCACTACACTTTTCCATGAAAGAAGAGCATCTCCGATAAAATAAAGACGACCATATTAACACTGGAATGATGCGCAAATAGCGACTTCATTTAGGAGCCTGGAACTGAAAAATTCAAATTGAATGGTCAGGAAATCGAATTAAAGAATGAAAATTCTTGAATGCATACGTACCTTAATTGAACCCTCAGTAAATCCTTCAGGAGTAGGAAGCAACCCTTTCAACGATAACAGTTACTAGTTCCCGCAGAAGGGATTTTATGTAGTTTTTTTCCCTCAATGTCATTTATGAAGATTTCATATTCTTCCTTCCCATCTTGAAGATAATTATATGATAAGATCTAAGTTTTGTTCTTCTTATATATATAATATATAATTCTAATGTAATGAATACGAAGAGTCACTTTTGAAGACGAAGAGGCACTTTTGAAGACGAAGAGGCACTTCTGAAGAATGTAATGTTGCCACATATATAATTCGAAATAAGTACAAAATAAGTCCATATGTTGCCACGTAATTTGAAAATAAGTACAAAAGACAAAAGGACAACACATCCATAGTTCATATCATATTTAATATAATAAAAAGACATAAATATGATAAATAGTTAGAACAGATTAAAGCCATTCACATCTCATATGATATATGTTTCCACAGATTAAGTTAATCTCACACAGTCGTATGAGAAAGAAATTTAACTAGATAATCTAGTTCTAAATCACAACTACACAATTCACAACGAAAATCATCTTCATTGCCGCTTCCCCTGGGCCAACCATTCTGTGGGTGATTTGATTGGGTTGATGCACAGTGCAACAAATGAGTCTTTCTCCCAAGTATTAGGTTTTGCCACCCACATTTGATTTAAAATGTATCACAAATGGTGTCGACATCTTCTCACTCTTACTGGCACATGTGTTTTCATGTTGACAATGCACATCAAGCCTTCCCTCATGGATTTACCACCTTCAAAGATAGAAATTACGGCAAGCGCATACTCTGCACCACTATGGACACCTTCTGCTACTTTTTTAACCATTCTCAATGCAGTTGGATCATTACGATTGAAAAAATAAACTATAAAATAAAGAACACATTAAGAATACAAAATACATTGATGAAAACGTGAAAAATGAAAGACATTAGAATTACCATACCTTTTATGTATAAGGATTCTAAGTTCTCCGATGCTATGCAAATATTCATGAAAGAGATGGCTTGTTGATTCATCGTCCATTTAGGTTTAGTGAGAATGCTGACCAATGTTACCTTCTAATATACAGAATGTTCATTAACAACTTCATTGCGGAACCTGGAACTTAATTTAACTCTCATTAAATATTGTAGGGAGTAGGAACCAACCTTTTCAATTATGAGAATTACTAGTTCAATCGGGAGGGATTCAATGAAGTTTTACTACTTGAAACCATTTTTGAGAAAACTTTTGACCTATACCTCCCTTCTTTTGTGTTGTTATAAAATGCCAAGCAATTTGAAAAGTTGCAATGAAATTTGAAAAATTGCAAGAGATGACTTTTCAACAAAGGGTAAAATAGAAGATTTGTAATTATTTAACATGTCCCCTGTTTCGAGACGACAGTACGACAATAATAAGGACAGATTCGTAACCATAATTTAAAAGTATATTGGGACATATTCGTAATTAGTTATTTATATATGTTGCCACATATGAAATATGTTGTAATATCTAACACATAGTTGACATATGTTGACACAGATACATTATGGTGTATTATCTATTACTTAATTGACATATGTTGCAACATATGCAATATCCTATTGTAATATCCAATACATAATTGACATATGTTGACACATATTTGTTCAAAATTAATTCAAAATTCATTACAAAACAAAGAAGAGAAAAATAATTCACCATAAATTTCCAAGTTCGTTAATATGACAATTTAATTAATCCCTCGTATGAGGCAGAAAATTAAATAGATAATCTAGTTATATATCACACCTACATAAATTAAATTAACAAAATATTCGTTGTACTGTCTTGGGTGTCTTTTCCTGCGACCGATTCGCTCATATTGATGAACAGTGCAGCAAATGGGTATTCCTCCCAACAAACGAGGTCCTGGCACATAGATTCCACATAAAATATTTCACAGATGATTTCGACATCTTCTCACTACATCTAGCTCATATTTTTCATGTTAGCAATGAACATTAAGCCTTCACACATTATTTCATCACCATCAAAGATTGAAATTATGGCATGCACATACTCACCTCTAGTGTGGCCACCGTCCGCTGCTTGCATAATCATTTCCAATGCAGTTGGATCACTACGGTTAAAAAATGTACTATAGAACAAATAACACGTGTAAAATACAAAATTAAAAAAAAAAGTGACTACCGTCGAAAAATATTAAATATTATCATGCCTTTTTCTGTATAAGGCTTCTGAATTTCTCTGATTCTCTACATATTTCTAGGGAAAAAAGGGCTTGTTGAACAATCGACCATGTACGATAAGGAAACTTGACCAATGTTACCTTCTTATATACCGAGCATTCATTAGCTAGTTCATTGAGCAACCTGGAGCTGAGAAATGAAATAAAATGATTAGGAAATGAAATTAAAGAGAGAAAAATTGATTAATACATACATACCAAAATTTATCCCTCATTAAATATTGTATGGACTAGGAAGCAACCCTTTGAAAGATTTCAATTAGTAGTTCCTTTTGAAGTGATATCATGAAATTTTTTTAGTCCTACTGATTTTTGACGATTTCTTATTCATATAGAAAATTCAGTGAATTTTGAAAAGTTAGAAGAGAAGAGAAAGATTTAAATGCATGTACTTACTTTTTTTTGTAAATTTGGTAAAAATTGAAGAGTCACGTCATACTGCTTTTTAAAATTGAAGAGTCGTGTCATCATATTTCCAATAACAATAATGATATCATCACATTACACGAAAATATTCTTTAAAAATATGTTGGTACAAATTCGGTTTTTGTGGTACTTAATAGACATTAATGACATATGTTGGCACAAATGCAATTTTATGTTGTAAGATCTAACACATAAGTGGCATATGTTGCCACACATGCAATATTGTGACATATAATTGGAATATGTTGCCACAGATGCAATATTATGTGTTAAGTGGCAACACATAATTGTCATGTGTTGCAACAGATGAAATATTTTGTTGTAAGTAGCAACACATAATTAAATAAATCACGCATTATATGCAAATAAAATCACATAAGTTGATTATAAATAAGATGAGACGATAGGAATCATCCTCAAATAAGAAAGAACATTCATTAAAATTCAACAACATCTCTTATGGGGCATTTCGATTTGGGCATGTAGTTTTGTTGTGGCCAAAGTCCCTACATATGGAACACTTATTTTTTCTTGTGGTAAATGATTCACAAACTCCACGTCTTCTCTTATATCTCCTTCTTCCGAGTTTACTTGGAAAAACAACAAATGTAGGAGGTATTTCTCTCTGTATGATATCCAAAGGGACAATCCAAGAATCTTCAGGTGGCACCGGTTGAATTTCCTGACAATATTCCATTATGTATTTCTTTTAACCGAATAATATGGAGATGAGTATATGTAAATCTGATTTTCAAAATCGGTACCATATTGGGATCGAAGCGCTGTCATGGCATGTGGACAAGGTTTTTTTTCCAAGTCAAAAATTCTACAAGTACAAGTTCTTCTTTGTAGATCCACAGTAGCAACATCTCCATGAGCAGTGACATTGAACTTGTAGTTAGCGATTTGATGGGCCAACAACTTGTTGTCCGCGTTGACATACTCTGATATGTCTTTTTCAATTGAGGGAACCAATCGATTTGCAGTGTGCACTAGTTCCATACGCCTTCGGTGAGATAACAATGCAAATCTCCTGTTTATTTCATCAAATAGTGTGACAATGGGAAATTCTCTTTCAACATCAAATATTTCATTCACAGACTCCGTAATCTTTGACGTCATAATGTTATATCTACACAACAAAAGATAAAAATCAAACAAAGCACATAAAGTAAAAAATAAACTCAAATGAGATGGTACCTATTTCCTGGGCAAAATGCCCTACTTCATGTGTAGAATTCAATACGTTCGAGAGCTTCAACCGCCTTTGATACCGAATCTCTTATTTGATTGAAATTGTCATTGAACTCACATATATCGTACGCCTTTGCTACTAGATAAAAATGGGACACTACCTTTGAATTGTGAAAGCTAGTACCATAATGAGATGCAGGGTAGATTCTTGTAACCATCTTTCGAATACTTGGATGCCTATCAGATATAATGCACAACTCATCAGTATCATCTACAAAGCTAAACATATTTTGAAAAAATATTCATATGAGGCATAACATTCCTTGTCCACGACACAGAAAGCCACTGGAAATGTATGATTCTCGACATCTTTTGCCACCGTCGATAGTAGAACTCCTCCATACTTGCTCCTCAGGAATGTGCCATCAACGGCTATTACTTTTATCATTTATTAAAAACCAATTATACAAGCAGCATATGATACAAAGAAGTACTGGAACCTCCCATTTTCGTCGAGCGACAACGCCATCTTGCTTCCTGGACTCGCAACTTGAAGCATATAACGATACGTATTAAGAACTGCATGCTCGTCCTCATGTGTTCCCCCAACATTAGACTTACTATGATCCATTCCCTTATAAATCTTCCAATCGCTTACCTTAAAACCCAATTTTGTGCGGAGTTGATTCGACATGTCTCTTGTGGATGGGCCTTTACCATTTGGAAACCTATTTTCAAAGTACATACCTATTACTTTTGTTGTGGCGTGGGGATTTTGGCTTGTAAGATGCTCTAAACCACACGCACGGTACTTTTCATAGATTTTAATGAAAAATTATCGCTACTTGTAAATTTCACAGCCCTCACTCACCAACTGTAATCCGGATATGAACATTAAAGGAAAACACATTACGAGAATTAGTAACCTTTTTCAGTCTAAAATCTTTTTTCAAGCAAGAAATTTTCAATAAATTTGCCAGTTCTTGCTTGTTGTTGAATGTCATTCCCTTATAAAAACATGTTTCATCATCTCGAACATCACACGTGAAGATTGAGAAGCACATGGATTGTTGTTGCCAACTATAGGTGTGGGAGGAAAGTTGCTCTCAAGGTCCGGCCCTTCAGCTTGACTTTCACCTTTACCCATTCCAATTTCATCGGGAATTTTCATGTCCGTGGGATCAAATCATTATTAACAATATCTTGTTGGCCTGGGTCTACATTATGATCCGTCTCGATAGGATTTTCTTCCACGTAGACTTAATATGGGCAGTTTCTCGTTCTCCACCAAATAAACACTCAAACTAGATTGATCAGTTATCCGAAAAGGTAAAACCTTCTCATTATGAAAAAAAATAGGGAATGTAACTCATGACAAGATCTTGTGGTTTACAATTGTATCCAGACTTTTGCACGACTAAATAGAAGAATCCATCATACGAAATATTTTTTCGATATACATCCCTACTGAACCGGCTCCTCATTTTTTACTATCCTCCCAACGCCATATGAATCAATTTTTCTTCTCAACCCACTCGCAACAACAATTAATCCCTACAAATACTAACATTGTACCTGAAGAAATTAATTTAAAAAACAATTAGTAATTATGAAGAATAAGTATATGCTTCAACATATGACTATTATGTGGCTAGATGTAAGTCATATGTTGCTACATATGAATGTTCTGTTGTGAAAAATAAATCATATGTAGCAACATTTTTATGTTATTTCATATGTTGCCACATATGAATATTCTGTGGCGAGATGTAAATCATATGTTGTTATATTTGAATGCTCTGTTGTGAAAAATAAATCACATGTGACAACATTTTTATGTTATATCATATGTTGCCACATATGGTTTTTCTGTTGTGAAATGTAACTCATATATTGCTACATATGATTATTCTGTTGCGATTGAAATAACAATTATGTTGCTACATATGACTATAATATGTTATAATAGTCAACTGTTCAGATAATAATGAATTGATTTCAAATAACTACTAAATTTACTTACCAGAAACAATGGTGTATAACCCAATTGCTTATGAAGTAATTCCAATTGAAATGAAACGAAATTTGGTCCACTAGTTATAGATTAGGTAAATCTGATTCAAGAAGAAAGCACAAATACTAGCAGTGAAGACCCACAATGTACGAAATAACGAAGAAGAAGATGAAGAGAGCGGGAAGAAATATAAGCAAGCTAGCAAACACCAGAGCAGCAGAAGAAGAAGAAGAAGAAGAATAAGAATAAGAAGAAGAAGAAGAAGAAGAGGAGGAAGAAGAGGACGAATACGACGGCTAGAGGCGGGGGAAGAAAGATTTATTTCCTCTTTGGGTTGATATTTTCTACCAAAATTGGTTCAATTAGGTTTGGTTTAATCAATTTACCCTTTTACCCCTCATTTAATTCCCAACAAAAGTTTGTTAAATTAGGTATTATAAAATTATCCTTTTTACCGTTCATTTAATTCAGTGGACCAAACTGTCAACTTATAAACTTGAGGTCAACTCCACAATCATTAATCATTAATCACATAATTGTCACCTACACCCAATACTTAGGACTTATGTCACCACCCATTTATTTTTGAAACCTTATTGTCACCATTTTTAAAAAATCAGGAAAGTGGACGTTATTATCAAAATGTGGGTGACATTCAAAATTTGTATGACGTTGCAAATCAATATATAAACTTAGTATAAGTCCCTTAAAATTACATTGAAAAAATAATACTCTCTATAATCATATTAATTGATTAGTTTATTAAAAATTGTTGTCTCATGTTCGTTATTTAACTTACTAAATCAAGATAAATATTAATTAAAAATTTCTTATATCACCCTTGCTATTATTTCTCTTTTGAAAGTGTTCAGATTTGGTTGTATAATTCTCAAAAAAAATAAAATAAGGTGTGAATTAATAAAACCTATATTCTTATTTATGTTATAAAATCAAACTCATAAGAGATATAATCATAAAGGGAAGAAGACAAGAGATGTAGATAGAAGAAGAGGAATTTTCTTCTTATTCAAGTGTATTCAAGTCTCATCTGTATATCTTACAATAGTGAATGAACAACCCTATTTATAGAGTGAGAAATCACTCCAAAAGTCACCATATTAAGTATCATAATAAATAGATACATTCTTATCCAAAAAGGTTCATGTAACCTAGTGAATATGAATGGTTGTTCATGTACCAACCTTATGGACTATCCACTCATTCAATGAATTTATAACACTCCCCCTTGGATGTCCATAGATAATGTGCCTCGTTAAAACCTTACTAGGAAAAACCCTGTGGGAAAAAATTCTAGTGAAGTAAAAAGAGTACACATATCTTTTGATACGCACCATTTGTTGCCTCATTAAAAACCTTGTCAGGAAAACCCAATGGGAAAAAACCTCGATCAAGGGAAAAAGAGTGCAACGCGTATTGTACTCCCCCTGATTAAAACATCACTTAATTTCTTGTGATGTTGTCTCCAATCTTCGTACATTGTGGTTGGTATATTCTTTTTTTTAAAAAGAAAAATCACACATTTCTTGAATATGGTGTGTCATTTATCTCAACCAGACACACTTTTGACTTGCTTCATGGAGGACTTTTATTTCAGCCGAGCAACATTTGCTTCATTGATCCCCAGGATATTATTGTGCCTCCACATGCAAACACATAGCGTGATTGAGATAGAACTTTATGCAGATCAGATAAATATTCTGCATCTGCGTAACCAATCAATTTTGTCTTGGATTCCTCGGAATAGAATAAGCCCATAACTATGGTCCTTCGAGGATATTCAATCATGTGTTCAACACCATTTCAATGTCCTTTTACGGGGAGAAACTGAATCTTGCAGGTAAATTTACTGCATAACAAATATCTAGTCAAATATTGTTAGTAAGATGCACTAGTGCCCTGATTGCACCAAGATAGAGTTTCATCACAAAGAAACTCATCATCCTTCTTTTGAGATCAAACTAAATCATCATTTATGTCAAGTGATCTCATAATAATTGGGGTACTCAATGAATGGATTTATCCATATAAAATTGCATCAAAACTTTTCAATGTATGTGCATTGTTAGACAAATATTTCATTTGTCAAATTATCAATCTGTAGGTCAAGACAAAATTTTGTCTTACCAAGACCTTTTCATAAAAATACAAGGACTATTAGGGTCATTCTTTTGTACCATTTTTCTTCCTTGACTATTTCAATCCATATAAGGATTCTTGAAGCTTTATTGGAAAAGTTTCTTTCAAACTCTTATATGCTTCAGACACCTCGATTGTTTCAGGATTTTCATATAACCTTCATTGTCTAGCTAGACATTACAATTATTCATTACATGCACTCAAGTTTTCATATTTCGCCAGATCAAAACAAACCTCATTTCATCCACCAAAAGAGAAAACATATCCAATAATGTCAGGATTTTTGTGATAAATCTTTATGCCCCAAGGCACAAACCGTGTTTGATATATTACAGTTATACTATCGCATAATTATTTATTTGTACCCCACTGACATTATACCTTAATTTATGGACTACCAGTCACAAATTTCACTTTTCTAAGTGAAACAAAATATACTTGAATTATGCATTTTACTTGGCCAATCATTTATCTGTCCACACTATATGACAGATTTGAATTCAAGATCCTCGTCACAATTTATATCATTGAGCGCTACCTCATATCAAAGATACCGTCGACGGTTATTTGATATCGA
Source organism: Solanum peruvianum (assembly GCA_027705065.1). NCBI lineage: Eukaryota > Viridiplantae > Streptophyta > Magnoliopsida > Solanales > Solanaceae > Solanum > Solanum peruvianum. The sequence goes on along the minus strand of JAKWJD010001755.1, from coordinate 34,637,452 downwards.
TTCCACCAAGACATAACTTATCGAGATCTCTTTATTTTCATTATTACAGGTACCTGAACCTTTTTCAAGATTTTATGAAGTGTTATGTCAATGTGCTCCTTTATAGCACTTGCCTCATTATCATGACCATATTGATCATTTGCTCCTTCCTTCTTCAAGGAATTTTATATTTGGAATCGATTGGTCTATTATGCTTCCGACGTATCATAGACTTTGTCCTTCAAGGACTTCACATTGGAGCATTTGCAGCTGAATTATATCTTAGGGTCAGTGTATTCATGTGGCAACTGATTTACAACATTATGCAACTGAATTATCCCTTGAACTTTAAGTTCACATATTTATTTAACGAGGATCTAGATAATTCATAATTAACCTCACACATAATTTTCAGCTGTCAATCATCTCTCCCCCTAATGTTAGAAAATTTAACATTCATTCCAACCTTATTTGGAAGTTCATCTTTGTGCGTGGTGGAGCAATTAAAATCATAACCGCAAAATCAACATTTTAGATGAAAATTATATGGTTCCTGACCCTGAACCAATTTTAATGGGGAAACCTTGTTGGTTTGATGCATACATGTGTTGCTACATGTTGTATAAAATTATCTCATACCAAATCTTATTTGAGAGTTTTGTTCTCATAACCATGATTTAGCTATAATTGGAGGCATACAATTTCTGCTAAATCAACCAGCATTATCAATATAATTTCATAGTTTGGAACTGTGCTCTTAATTTTAACAATTCGAGCAAACAACCTTACAAAAACCAATTTGTAAGTTGACAACAAAATACATGTGACCATCGCATAGATGCATTAATCATATAGTTGCAAATGATCCACATGACAGATGAACGGGCCCATATTCACCCTATATGTTCCAAAAATTTTAGGGGATTACAGTCCTAACCTTAGCTGGTACAATGATCACTTTATCAAGAGAACAAGCAACACAAGAGAATTCTTGAAGAATCTTTATTTCTTCATCATATAAATCACCTGAATTCTCAATCACGTTTGCATCACATTTAATCGGAATGGTCAACCAGTCATGCCAACTGATCTTTATTTTAGTACACTTATAATTTACATTTACATGTGATTTCATCAGCATGTACATGTTTGTATGGAACAAACAAGAAGAAAAGTGGGGTAATCTTTTACATAAACATTTATAACCCTCTTCGGTTGTAGTGACTTATAGTCTCAATATTTTTTTTCAATTCATTCGAAACTTAAAAAGTTTCTTTTGAGACTTACTACAACCCCAATATTATTCCTCTGATAAAAGCACAACTCGTTAGAGCTTGCAATTAATTTTGTGTACTATCACATAGTGCATGACATCATCCCTTTGGTGAGCATCTCCTTCAAGGAGGAAATTATATTATTATTGTCATGGTCAAAATCATTACGAGCAAGACGTCTTTCTTGTTTCACTTTTGTTGTACCATAGGTACAAAACCAATGACAAATTTGTATTGCCACACAATAATGACCACAACCCTTATAGGCAAGAACTATTTCTTTCTTTTGCCCTTTCGGTAGTTTATATCATAGTGACGTATAAAACGTACAATACAATTAGCCATTTCTGCCAAATAAAATTTATTTCCTCTCAAATCTCCTGTAGAGATGAGAAATGACATATATCATTTTTTCTCAAACCTTCCATAGAGGTGAGTTGTGACATATATCCAACCTAAAATGATTTTATCACATCTGGACCCATTCTCTTATAGAATGGTCGAGTATTCACGATACTCATCACAAGTCACATTCTCTTCAAGGAAAGAACTAATTATTTATATGTACTTCATAAATTTGCATTATAAGCACATTGTCATGGCTTTAAAATTCATCATATTTCCATGACATACCTCAACATCACTTTGAAAGATCAAGTGTACCATCACTTTATCTTCTTGTATCATGATAGAGGATTTATAAACTTGTCAAATTATTGTGTTGACAATATTCACAAGTCTAATGACCTTTCATACCATTTTGATAATAAAAATTGCCTTCACATTTTGAAGGACTATTTGAAGAACTCATAGTGTTCTTCCTTTTATCATTACCACAATGATGACTATTATAATTCTGTCACTCCACGCCCTTATTCATATCATTAATTATTTGTCATCTTTCAGACTAATCATTCACTGCTACTACATTCATATGATTGAATGGAGCAAGCCAACAGGCGGATTTCAGAGTTATTCACATGTTGCTACCACATTCTTTTCAAGGAATGGAGCAAATTCAATATGATGAATTTCAAGACATTTCATCAAAAATATATTATTTTTCTTAGTCATCATTTTATCATCGCTATGGTGCATTGGCTCAAACTCAATGTCTTACCCATATAAGGCGTGTTACGCCATAATTCTATGGAACTTGAACCCAATCACGGTGCATCAAAACTCTAAATGATGTCTTACCCTTTCGGCGCGATAGAACTTGAATCTATCGTCTTATCCTCAAATATTTTTCATTATGGTGCATCCGGACTTTAACCTGATGTCTTACCCTTTTGGTGCGATGAAACTTGAATCCATCGTCTTACCCTTAACCAACGGTATAATAAGACGAAGTACAACACGATTTATTCTTTGAGTCTTTCAAAACAATCAAAATAATATTCAAACTCATGCTATTAAAATTTTATACCTTCTTCCATTTAATAAGTTTTATATAGCATGTCATATTCAACCAATAGTAGTATATGTCTTCGGTTACTGATAATTATTAGTGACTGAACACTATTTTATTCTAAATCATAAAATAGTTTAGAAAATACATACCTGATTTTATGCATATAATACTTTGACTTTCATAACGAGATCAACCAAAATATGAGCTAAAGAAAAACAAGAACTCACTCTCAATTGGATAGAGTCTCGTGCTGATAACGTGTTATAAAATCAAACTCATAAGAGATATAATCATAAAGAGAAGAAGACAAGAGATGTAGATAGAAGAAGAGGAATTATCTTCTTATTCAAGTGTATTCAAGTCTCATCTGTATATCTTACAATAGTGAATGAACAACCCTATTTATAGAGTGAGAAATCACTCCAAAGGTCACCATATTAAGTATCATAATAAATAGATACATTCTTATCCAAAAAGGTTCATGTAACCTAGTGAATATGAATGGTTGTTCATGTACCAACCTTATGGACTATCCACTCATTCAATGAATTTATAACAATTTACATATTTTAATATGTGTAAGAATGCTTATCTAATATGAGAAGGAGGGAGTAATAATAAATTTTACAAGAAAATTAATGAAACATAAAGAAATTTGACCATCAAAATAATAAAATTAAATTAGTCATTGAAATAAAAAAGTCAAACACAAAAATTATGGTCAAATATGTTTTTAAAATATTTATAAATTTAAGTAGAAGTTGAATGCCGAAATTTTACGGTCAAATATGTTTTTCGTAGTTCAACTTTCAAAAATAAGTGAAAAATATTCATGATAAAAATGAGTTCGAAATTAAACACACAAGGAACACGTAAGGTGTTGATACTATTGGGTAGGGGTGTACAAAACCAAATTGAAAACCAAACCAAACCGCAAATCGAGTCAAACCGAAAAAAAATCAAGTAGTGGTTTGGTTTGACTTGGTTTGGTGTTGGAAAAAAAATCCGATTATATTGCCTTGGTTTGGTTTCAACTAAAAAAAATAACCCGAGACCAAATCAACCCGACATTATATATGTAATTTTAAAATTTTATTTTATGCGTAAAAATACTTACTTTGATATAATTTTTAAGTATCTCTTATACTTTTTATAGTTTTTATCTTTTAATATATTTATTTCGTGTTTGCAAGTTAGAATTCTTAATGATCTATAAAGATTATAGTCCATACATGTTGGTAATTATAATAAAGTTTAAATAAAAATCAGCTTATTACTAATGCAAAAAAAAAATTCAATTCAACACTAAGAATGACAATAATATTGAATATTTGCTTTTTAGATTTACATATATTTAGACAATTAAAATACATGATCTAATTTTACTCTCTTTTAATATTTGCTCATGTAACTAATACTTATTAAACTTGTTTTAGCATGATTTAGTACTTTAAATTATGACCTATTAATTTGCAATATTTATTTTACGCGATTTATTATTATTACTATTATTATTATTATTATTATTATTATTATTATTATTATTATTATATTATTATTATTATTATTATTATTATTATTATTATTATTATTATTATTATTTGGATATATTAGTGTCATTAATCATATCATATTTTTGTTATTTTCTTGAGAAATAACTTAGATAGTTGCATTTTGGTAGGACTAAAGAAATATTTGAAGTACAAGTAAATTATATGTTTGTATGAATAATTTATCGAAAAAACCTGAAAATCCAAAAGAATCCGAAAAATCCGAAGAAACCGAAAAAACACGAAGTTAAAAACCAGAGTTTTAATGGTTTGATTTGATTTATACATTCAAAAATCTAACAAAGATGATTTGGTTTAATATTTGAAATACCCGAACGAACCCGGTCATGTACACCCCTTCTATTGGGTACCATTCTAATTGTCCAAAAATTGTTTCTGCATGATTTTTTTTTTAACCCAATTTTTTAAAGCCCAATAGGAATTAATAAATAAAAGAGTAAATTTTAGCTTTAGCAAATATGAAAAGAAATTTTTTCAAAATGTCAATATTTTAGCATTTAATGGGATCTCTAATCAGCATTTTCAGTATTTATTATAAATATCAGTATTATAGTTTTATTCTTCTGGTTTATGTAAAAATAATTTTGAGTTAAAAGAATACAATTATTTAATAATAGTAAGGAGAAAATCACGGAGACGATATTTTAAAAAAAGGAATAGACCACTTAAAATTCTCATTAGTTGCAATTTAAAAAGCAATTGATTGTATTCATTCCAATATGATGATATTTGTATTTGTAATCATTATGATTTTCATGTGTGAGTTTGTATAATGACATTTATATTTATTTAATAATTTGTGTTCATTCTAAAAGGTATACCAAATGGATGATATTTGTTTCCACAAAAAGAATATAAATAAAATATTTGTATCCATATATACTTGTGTAATATGTGTTCATTTAGAAAGGATACAACATTGGTTTGTATATTTTACAAAAACGTATATTCTTTCTTAAAATTCCAACAAATTTGTATTACAATCATTAAAGCATATAAACTTACAATCTTAGTAACAACCAAAATTTGTATTTCAAAAAATATTGTATTTCAGGACAAATGTATTTCTTACAAATGTCGAGTAAAAAGAAATAATTAACAAACAAAAATTAATGTGAATACAATTGTGTACTGAATACAATTCTTCTTCTTCTTCTTCTTCTTCTTCTTCTTCTTCTTCTTCTTCTTCTTCCTCCTCCTCCTCCTCCTCCTCCTCCTCCTCCTCCTCCTCCTTCTTCTTCTCTTCTTCTTCTTCTTCTATTTTGTTTTCACCAAACCTAAATATGAACTCGTATTCACTTGTGTATTAGTTACCCTACAAGAAAATTTTAAAAATATTAAATATGAATGTATGTAGAATCAAACAATATATGATGTATGAATGTTGATATTGATTACTACAATCTATTGAATCTCAAATATGTAACCAAGCTCACAAAAAGAATTGAAAAGAGGACTGAAAATCATAAATACATAAAATCTGAAAAACAAAAATATTTGGTGGATATGAAAACAGAATCAGAAGAAATCTCACAAAATATTTAGTGACTTCGAAATTACATTTATCAATTGAGATATTTCTTAAATAAATTGGTAGATTTCTTGAACAAATTGGAATAAAATTGAAGAGTTAATTTTCTTGAACAATGAATGAGAGAAACATTAGAAAAACGTGAAGAGAGAGAAAAAATATTGACTTCAGTTAAAACCTAAAAAGAAAGGTAATGGATAATAAAGTTTTTTTTTTTACCGGTTAGTGGGGTAATAATTGATCCAATGAAGGACTGTTTTGAGAAATAAAAGGAAAGAAAAACAGATATATTAGGATAAAAATTATTTTCTAAAATATTGATATTTTTAATAATCATTTTAAAGTGTAGATTTTTTTACCTAATTATGTTATGAATTTGACTAGTTTGCTAAGTTTTCCAATCTAGAAATCATATTTGTATGCTATAACTATAGTTTGTATAATCGCGCTCCTAGCAAACTTTGTGTTTTTTATGACTATTAATTTGTATATTTTGGTAAACATATACATAATAATTTGTAGTTGTATATTTTGGTATGCAAAATAAAACATAGTCATTGTATATAAACAAAATTACTACATATAAACATAGAGAGATTATACAAACATGTCTTGTTATGTATAACTACGGAAAATATACAAACAACATATGAATTGGTATAAACAAACTAACAAATAGTAATTGTATATAAACAAAATTACTACATATATACATAAAGAGATTATACAGAAATGTCTTGTTATGTATAAATATGACATGTGTACAAACAAATGCTATACTGATATATACAATTAAATTTTATACAACACATGTATATACCGAATGGGTCCTGCCAGATGGCAAAAAAATATGGAATGTTTGGTGCGACTTAAAAATAAAGAAAACTATGACTATATCATTTATCTTTATCTCATCCTTCCGTTTATCCACATTTAAATTAATTGTTTGTTATTTTAAAGAATTTTCCCTAAATAAAAGGATATGATAAAAAATTTAGGCCCAAAAGCGACCTAATTTGATGAACAAAGCAATGTAAAATTTGGAAAGTCATATATAGAGAACACAGTAAAAGGGGAAAGTGATTGGTCTTCTTCCTCTTTCTTGCTATCACCATCGCCATTCTTGAATCTAGACGAATCTTCAGGGACCCACTCACACTAATGAAAGATCGAGAAGCTGAGGTATATCTAGCTTGGATAGATTACATCTAAGATGCTCCAAGCTATCACAAACGCCATGCAATCTGGTCTGATGAATATGTCTTCAACTTGATATAGCTCAAGTCAAATGCTTTCATTTGAAGGTGAGCCCTATAATCTCTACCTTTTAATTACGATTGTGAGTCTTTCTTTTATCTCTTGGTATTTCTGATTTTGCCCTGAAATTAGAGAGTTTTTTGTTCTTGTTCTTGACGAATTGTGTTGCTCATTTGTCATTTAATCATATGTCATATTACCTCTCTAGTTCACTGATTTCACGTATCAGGACACTTCATCCAATACTAAGTGCAAACGATCATTTGTCAATAATATAACCCAACTAAGTGAGTTGACGTCAAATTGGCGTTGAATTCCATAGGGAATGGTACATATTTGAGAATCAATAGAGAAGCACGAATATGTCAACTCAATCATAGGTCAAAACATTTACAGATAAAAACGTTATTCATATTTGGGGTGACACAAGAGTCAAATATCAAGGGGATTTTATTGTAATTAACAACAACAACAACAAATAACACAAAATTACCAAGTATAGAGACGGGTTCTTAGGATGTGATTGGATTATTGTCTAAGGTAGACAAATGGGTAATTGCAATCAGTAGTGAATAGTTGTAATTGGTGAATAAGCTAGACTTTTGTGGGGATAAACTTTCTCTTGAACAATTTAGCCCGAATCAAATTGGTTTCTCTTGAACACCAATAAGCAACAATAAGAACAGCCTTCGATGTAGTCCATTCACTCTCTCGAGCTGAATGTGTGGAAAAGGGTTCAGGATTCACTAACTCGATCTGAACCCACGACAACTCAATACTCATAAACCATCAAATCAAATAATCATTTTTAAAAAAATTGTTTGCCAATCAAGCCAAAAATACAAAGGTAGAGTAGCATTTGCGACTACAACCCTTTAGACTAAGCCATAATTACTGAATGAAGTCACTTATGAACGACATTTACACTATCAATTAGCAATATCCAACAGCTAATCAACTCATAATCACACTCCAAGAATTGCGGTTTTATCTAGACATCATAAGAAAGACGAAATTGTTACCAAATTGTTTGTTTCCATCAACTGGTTAGATTTATATTGGTTTTACAGATTTCTAAGATGAAGAATCTTCAAGACGCCCTTCCATTTCTCAGAAAATGAAATCCTCGAATCTTCAAGGCTAAGGAAATATTGCCTCATTACTCTCAGATCTAATCTCTCAAACTTTAAAACTAAAACAATAATGAAAACTACATTCGGAAATTCTAAAAACTAAAAATTCAAACATGTATTTATAGTCGCCAAAAATTGTGGTACGAATGACCATTCAGCGTAATAAGTTGGGATCTCTGATCCACTCGATGATTCGACCTTTGGTTAATACCATCGTCTTTTTGTTTTGGTCTTCAGTATCTTCAAGTTCTATATCTTTGGGCGATATTGCACTGCGTCGCGAAATTGTTCGACGACTCGTCGATTGCTCCTTTATAACGCCAACTTGATTTTCTTCTTTAGGGATTGGCACACTAGAACATTAGGTGAGACCATGGCTATTCGATGACTCGCCCAATGGTTTGGGCGATCTTCAGGCCTTCTATTCTTCGTTCTTTCAGTTGCCTTGTTCCTTTTTGCCCATTAGTGTCCAAACTTTATTCCTTAATCTAAATAACTTAAAATCAAGGATTTTCATCCGTTATTAACGAAAAATTTGTATTTGAAAAAACTAAATATATTAAAATATGTTCAAATTGTGGACTCATCTCCATATCCCTAAATCCTTGCCCATTCACATATTGAGCTCATAAGGAGCTAATACCACTGTCTAAACAGATCCGACTAAGTTCCATGTTCTTCAGATGAGGTACATCATGCTCCTTCTTCATTATATACTTGTTGTTGGCATTAAAGTAACGAGAATTCATTATATTGCAAATGAGGGATTTTGACATTTGAAAATTCTTTTGTTTGGAACATTATTTGCATCTTCTGTAGGTACTTCCATATACGTGTTAAACGCTTTAAAACATGTAGTTGAATTTGTTATTATTGGTGGTGATTATATGGGAGTATGAGAGAAGACCCCCAAAAGAGCTGGAACCAAAAATCTCTTAGTGAGATGACAGGGCACATTGCGTTGAGATGCAATGGTTCAGATGGTGATATGATTTCAAGTGTAATTGAGGTCGATAAGTTAACTTGTGAATCAAATAACTTGGTGATTAGCTATAAAATGAATGAGAGGAAAAATACATACACATTCATAAAAATTGATAGGCATGTGAGCTTGTACATGTTAGATATTTATGGATCTAGTCCTACATTGAGGATAAACGTCAACGTGAGGCCTTCGATTGCACCAACAAATTCATTTAACAGAAATAATGATTCTATTTGAAATGAAAGATTATGCGATCATTCAAAAGAGAGTTTGGGTGATTATTAAAAGGATACCTTGCGTGATCATTTAATGAATATGCATAATGATCTAACTAATGTATAAATCAACCTGTAGATGCAAAAGATCCCGAACTCAAATGTTGTGAAGAAATGCAAGGAGGAATTGCGATCAAAATCCAAACATACCTTCTATGATGGAACTAATTTATGCATAAACCAAACTTTCAGTAAAAAGAATGAGTTGCAATTGTTATTAGCCGAAGTGGAGGCAAAAAGGTCTTTTTATTTTGCTACTGTGAGGAGTTGTACTAAATACTTAAAGGTGAGATTTGTATCTCGCAATTGTACATGAATATTGTAGACAAGGAATTATGAGTGTTTGGATAGATTTCGTATCTACAAGTACATTGGCAAACACAGTTTTTGCCACTGAACATGCCAAAAATAGCCACATAAAAATTTCAATCAAAGTCATTGCTTCATTTTGTGAAAATATGTATTGTGATGGAATGTTACGACCCAAAGTACCCCCTAGGCGTAACCGGCATCGTCATCCTCTAAGAGGACTATGACAAGCCTCTTAGTATTCGTCATCACATATCATAGGTCAAAAACACGGATAAATTTAAAACCGTATATATATGATATACCGTGGTTTCACGGTATAATTAATACTTTTTCCTTAAGTTTAGTGTGTCCGAAAGTCTTTTTGTGCTAATTTTTATATAAGTTTCTCTTTGTTTTGTAGGAAATCTGTCCAAAGCTGAATGCGAAGATTTTGAGCGAAGAAATGCAAAAGAGACCACCTACGGAGCTTGTGACGGTCCGTCATGCTTGTGACGGTCTGTAGGTGGTAGCGTAGTGAAGCTGCTGAAGGAAGATGGGGAAGTATGACCAAGTGTGGGGTTACGAAGCTTGTGACGGTCCGTCGTGTCTATGATGGTCCGTCCTGCAGGTTCGTCATGAAGTTCAGAGAAGTGATCCCAGTACCCAGATTCCAAGAGTTGAAGTGTTTTGGAACGAAGACCCTCGACGGACCGTTGTGCCTATGACGTGTCCGTCATACTAGCCGTCGAGGGGAATGAAGAGAGCAGCAGAAGAAATTGAACAAGTATGGTACGAGGAGTCCATGACGGTCCGTCGTGACCACGACGGTCCGTCGCGAGGTCCGTCGACCCAGCTGCGTTTTGGCAAATTTCCAGCAATTAGAATCCTTGTTTAGTTAGGTTTTTATTTTTTAAAAATAGTTCGAAAAACCTCGTTTTTGAGGTTAGACACCAGATAGTTAGACTCCGTATTGTTAGACTCTGTTAGGTTTGACATCATATTATCAGACCCTTTGTATTAGTGTTATATTACTTGGAGATTTTGTGAGATTATTGATTACTTTGAGATTCTTGCAAGTGATTTTTGGATATTAATCAAGAAAACTTTTGGATTTTACTCTTTCTCATTGAAGTAAGTACATGAATTCTTATCTACTATATTTGAATATTGTGTTTATGGCTATGAGTAACTAAACTCCATAACTAGGGTTGTGGGAACCATATGCAAATAATGAGATAAACCGTAACTAAAATAACAATTCTAGAATAGTGTCTTGCATGTATTAATAATTCTTTCACTTAGAAGTCCTTTTAACGGATGGCCAACGTTAGAACTCACCTTAATGCTACTTGCCGGACCAAGGAGATAGACAATAGGAAAAGAATTATTAAAATAGATTAAGTGTATACTATCTAATGGGCTAATATTGATTAGTACGAGGTAATAACTTAGTCAATATCGAATACGATGCTTAATATGAGGTAAGGATAAGGGTTAGGATAGCAACACACGTAGTCGGACCAAGGTGCGGAGTGAGATTTTCTAGATGCCGGACCAAGGATTTAGAAATACATAACTTATCACTTTGCATGCAAGATACTAGGAAAGAATTGTTATAGTTAGAATTATCAAGTTATGAACCTGTGAGGAACACGTAAACCCTAGTTACCTTGATTAAGTGATTAAAATTCAACTGTCAAAGTTGTTAAGTGTCTCTTTCAAGTTTGTTATTAATTTCCACTCATTTAGAAATAGAAACCTCCCTTTTTATGTTTTTACTTTCCAAGGAACTCATTGACCAAACAATAGTAATAACAGGTTGAAGTTAAGTCTAGACTATTTTCCTCGTGGGAACGATCCCAACCTCACTAGTTAGGTTATTTACTTGACACGACGCTTACTTATTATTTGAGAAGTAAGTTTGAGCATATCAAATTTGGCGCCGCTGCCGGGGAATCTAGCTTTTAGATTAACTTGAACTTATTACTATAGTTTAGTTGATATTTTTCTTGATTTTACTTTGTTTTATTGTTTTTGATTTCTTTTCAGAATTATCTTCCTTGTATGCCAAATACACGGAGAGGAAGAGAACCCTTGTTTCCCTACGATCACGAGTTAGAGCGTACACTTCGCTATATGAATCGAAACTTGGGAATAAATCATGATGATCCGAACCAGAACATCTCAGCTCCGGTTGATGTTCATGGTCATATGTTACCCGATGCTCCGGGTGAACATCAACAGAGGGGACAAAATCCCGCTCCACGGCCCCAAGCATACTACAGAGGGTATGATAACATAGTAGACTCGGATGGGCCACTTGTCTTGCCCCCTCTACCCACAGGCCACACTTTTGTGATAACTAGTAGCCTTATGCAAATGCTCACTGCCAGAGGTTTGTTTTCAGGGCTACCTTCTGAGGATCCACATGCCCATATAGCTAAGGTAAGGTCAGTGTGTAAAAGTTGTGTGGGGAGGCCTGATTTGGATCTAGATGTAATAGGTCTCAGAGTGTTTCCTCTCTCACTGACGGGAGAGGTGGCTATATGGTTCACTGAGCTCCCATACAACTCAATCTTCACTTGGAACCAATTAAGAGATGTCTTCTTAGCACGCTAAATCCGGTCTCAAGAAACTAAACCACAAAGACAGAGTGAACAACTTTGTGGCACTACCAGGAGAGTCAGTTAGTAGTTCTTGGGATAGATTCACCTCATTCTTGAGAAGTGTTCCAAATCACCGTATAGATGATGAGTCACTGAAGGAATACTTCTATCGGGGACAGGATGATAACAACAAAGCGGTGTTGGACACTATAGCAGGTGGATCTTATGGAGAATGCCCTTATGCTGAGATCGCTGAAAAATTAGAGAAAATCACCCGGAATAACAAAGCTTGGAGTACTAGGAAGTCTGATACAGGGAGAAACACCTTCGCAGTGCAATCCACTCACAACCCAGCCACATATGCGATTCGGGAAGAAATGGCTCAGATAAGAATTGAGCTTGGGTAGGTACTAATACATGTCACAGGGGGTGCAGAAAAGATAAATGCAGTCAACTACTTGGCTAAACCACCACCTCCTAATGATGAGTGCTATTATGCGGAGGACACTTATGCAGTTAATGAGCAGACAGGGGGTTTCCGACCAAGCGCCCAAGGCTCAAATCAGGATAATTGGCGCCAAGGTCAAGGGAACCAAGGTCGAAACTATGGTAACTACAACCGTGAGGGTCATTATGTGCGAGATGGAAACTACAACCGCGACAACAACTTTAACAGGGGTAACTATGCTAATAGAAACGACAGGAATGGGCCCTATGTCCCTCCTCAAAATCGTGAAGTTACTCCTAGGGATGGTGGAGATAGTATGGCGCGAGTTGAGGATATGTTGCACAAAATGATGAGGAGGTTCGACACTAGTGATGAACACATTAAAGAGTTGAGATGTGATTTAGCTAGTATTGGGCAAAAAGTTGATACACATGCACTTTCGATTAAACAGATCGAATTGCAAGTGGCCCAATTATCTACGACAGTGAACACACGGCAACCGGGCATTCTTCCGAGCAACACTGTCCAAAATCCAAAGAATGATGTGCACTGTATGGCAATCACTGCTCGGGGTGGTAGGCAAACCATTGACCCACCTATGCCATCTACTGAGGAAAATGTGAGAAAGGATAATGATAATGTGGTAAAGGGTAGTGGTGAAGCAGAGGGAAGTAATGGAAAAGATGCAGAAGTACCTATCAAGGTAATTCCCATGCCTAGGCCACCACCACCCTTCCCTCAGAGATTAGTGAAAAAGACCGAGGATGGTAAATACCGGCGTTTCATAACAATGTTGAAGCAGATTTCTATCAATGTCCCTTTGGTAGAAGCTCTTGAACAAATGCCCGGTTATGCCAAATTTATGAAAGATCTGGTCACCAAGAAAAGATCAGTCACTTTCGAGGATGATGATAGACTGCAGCATTATAGTGCTATTGCTACAAGATCCCTCGTACAAAAGAAAGAAGATGCTGGTGCATTCACTATTCCTTGTACAGTTGGGTCATTACATTTTGCGAAAGCATTATGTGATCTGGGGGCAGGCATAAATCTCATGCCCCTCTCGATTTACAAGAAATTGGGTTTGGGGGATCCAAAACCCACTGCGATGCGGCTACTGATGGTTGATCGGATAGTGAAACGGCCCATAGGGATACTTCATGATGTGCTAGTAAAAGTGGAGTCATTCATATTTCCGGCTGATTTTGTTATTCTTGATTGCGAGGTCGATTTTGAAGTGCCTATTATTCTTGGGAGGTCATTCCTTTCTACAGGTAGAGAATTAGTTGATATGGAGAAGGGACAGATGACATTTCGGTTGAATAATGAAGAAGCGACCTTCAACATTTGTAGGACCATGAGGCAGAGTGGTGAGCTCCAATCGGTATCTGCCATATCCCACAAAGAAAAGATGAAGAAGGAGACTGAACAGAAAAATGCAAAACAAGAGTTTATGGTTGGGGATTTGGTGCTTGTAGACAGTTCTAGGGTGCCTTGTCTTCCGGGCAAGCTCAAGTCCAAATGGACTGGCCCTTACCTGATTACCCAAGTATTCCCTCATGCAGCATTTGAGTTAAAACCCAAGTAGGGAATGCGGTTTAAGAGGAATAGAGATAGAATAAATCTCTATTTCAAGCATAAAGCATCGGGGAATGAAGTGATAGAGGCATACCATCTTGATGAAGTCTGAGTAATCAAGGGTCCCCAATCGTGCCGCGACATTAAATCAGGCGCTTGTTGGGAGGCAACCCAATATTTATCATCTTTTTAGTAATGGTAGCATTTTTCTACTAATGGGTTTTAAAATTTGCAGGCACATCACCAGGAAATTCTGCAGAAAATTACTCTACAGCAGACACTGACGGACACATCGACGGATCGTTGCACCTGCGACGGACCGTCGTATGCATCCGTCATACCAGGTACGTTTTTCTGTTATTTTGAAACTAGGTCACACACGACGGAACCAACGACGAGTCGTCACAACTACGATGGACCGTCATTGTGGAACCGTCGCGTGATTAATGAGTTATACCCGACCCGACCCGGCTGGACCCTTTTTCAAATCAGACCATTTAAACCCCCCAACCCCTCATTTCACCCCATTGCTTTCATTATTCCTCTCATCTCCCCTCTCTTTTCAACTTCCACATTCCCTCCCACCGATCATTGCCCCCTAAAATTCTCCAACGCCCTAGAATTATCATCTACTAGTTGGAGATGCTGCTGTGGGTGTCTACTTTGCCAACTGAGTAATTGTCCATTTGCTTTTTCTCCATTTCTAAGGTATGTGTCTCTCAATTTATACTCATTTATCTTGCCTCTTTGTTTACTAGTTAGTATTAAGCTTAGTTCCTCGCGTATGTTGTTTACTCTAGACGATTCTGTCTAACCTAGGTTACAAATGTTCGAAATTGCCATGTTTACCACCCTAGACATAGGTGCTTTTGCATTGCTAGTTTCCTAGGTAGTTGGGTTAGATACATGTAGGTCCAAAACACTACAAGGTTGATATGGGTTCATCGGGAATGCTTAGGGTACCCTCAGTTCTATCACTGTTATTCAGAACGAGACCCCGATGACGGACCGTCGTACCCACGACGGACTGTCGTAGGGTCCGTTGCAAAACCCCTAGCACCCTGTCCCAACGGACACATGTGACGGATCGTCGTACTCACGATGGTCCGTCCTGCACAACCGTTTTGGTTGTCAGAGACCCCGTTTCTAAGGGTCTCTCATTTGTTTCTTCTTCCAAGTGTCCTTCAACGGACACATGTGACGGACCGTCGTACCCACGACGGGCCGTCCTGCATGACCGTCATGACGGTCAGAGACCCCTCTCCTAAGGGTCTCCATTTTTTTCTCAAGTGTCCTACGACGGACATCTACGACGGACCGTCGTACCTGTGACGGTCCGTCCTGCACACACCGTCATGCCAGTCAGAGACTCTCCTTAAGGGTTCTTTATATATGCATAGTCTAAGTAAAGTACGACGGACCTCACGATGGTCCGTCATAGTCACGACGAGCCGTCACCAGGCCCGTCGTGTGTCATTGTTTGTACAGCAATGACATACTACTTTACTATTTTATTTAGTATGGTTTCGCTTGTCTTGTTTGCAACTACTCGTACTAATATTGATCCTTTGCAGGTACTATCTACTATGGCACCCAAGCAAGACCGAATCTACGCACGCGGGCGATCAAAGTTTGTCGCCCCGTCTGCCCGCATGGTCATCGACTCTGATGATGAGCGTGACCTTGAGTATGTGCCCACAGGCACTTCCACACCTTCCCGTGCTGCACGTGCTCCCAGAGCCACACCCAAAAAGGTGGCGTCCGGCGTAGTCACTGCCTCCCAGTCTGATGAGGAGCGCACACTGACCGGCACACCCTCTGGGTCAGCCACAAATGAGGAAGGAGCGTCTGGCTCCTTAGGAGTATCATGGTACAAGGAAGCCTCTGGCTCTGCTGAGGTTCCCGCACCCGCCACGCTGCAGCGTCGGCCTCGTCTAATGAGGCTGACAGTTTAGACTCTACATCCGGCTCACCAACTCAGGTCCCCACTCCAGCCACTGACCAGCCCAACCGGTGGTGTGTCGATGGACAGTTTCAAGTCTTCTCCGACGCCAAGTTCCTGACTGATAAAGGAGTGATGACTCGAACACTCACTTTGGAGCGGCGGGTACTTATAGGGAGTCTCCCGACGATGCCGGAGATCCACAACCTCTTCACCAGGCATCGCTTGGAGTGGACAGCACGTCCGTTGGGACGATACAGCGAAGAAATGGTCCGAGAGTTCTACGCATCCTACGTAGCGACTCTACGATCACAGATCGATAGGCGGGCTGCCCCCGCAAAACAGGCCCCACTGGAGCAGGTCCGAGTCCGGGGCGTACAGGTTGACATTTCCCTGCCCGCCATCCGCCGGTTTCTATACGGCGAGAGTGTTGTTGTTACTCGGACCCCCCTCACTACCGAGTTTGACTACCGCTGGCACATAGTTAAGGATGACCAGTTCTTGCGCGAGCCATCACTGAGTGAGACCACCAAGAGGTGGATGGCCCTGCACGTGTCAGTAGATGGAGAGGGAGCCGATTGGGTGACTGAGCCAAAGGGGGCCATCAAGAAGTCCAACCTCACGTTCACAGCAAAGTCCTTGTGGCTTCTTGTCCGTCACTGCCTTTCCCCCACAGCTGCTGATAATAACGTTACCTAGGATCGAGCAGTGTTGATGGCAGCGATGATAGCCGGATTCGAGGTGGACTTCGCATGGCTTCTCCAGGCAGTCATGCACGAGAGGGCACTCAAGGTCACTACTACCTACCTTTTCCCGTGCATGATCTTTGCCCTTTGCAGGTCCGCAGTGTCGCATATGGCACTAGATCAGCTTAAGACCCTCGCGGGCATTGTAGACGTCGGCCTCATCAGAGACGAGGCCAATGATTTGGCTCCACGCAAAGGGCCCCGTCCAGAGCTGCCCCCACTGCTGATGATCTTGCTGATACGGTGCCCAGGCCCCACACTACCAGGCGTCCGCTGACACTACCCACACCGGACCACTGACCCCCACGGTCTCTATCCCCGGGTAGTAGCACAGCCCCGAGCTTCTCTCGCACAGCCCCTCTACCGGCACTGGTCCCGCTTGAAAGGGTCCAAAAACTAGAGGCACAATGGCCACTCTTCTACATCATATCCAGCCTGGATGCAGAAGTCGATTACTGATCCGAGAGCGCCTAGAGAGGAAAAATGGTGCAGTTTGCATAGCGGAAGATCGCCGAGGTTAACCAGCGCCTTGACGCCTTTGAGTTGAGAGTGCTAGCCCGAACAGCCCCTCCGGTGGATGTGTCGACTCTTCAGGCTGTAGTCGACAGTCTTCGTGCATACATCGACACGATCTTAGAGTCTAGGGTGCCGGAGTCTAAGGCCCCTTCTGTCGAGCCTGCTGAGGACACCGTGTTGGTGGCCCTTTTTGCTACTTCAGAAATTCCACCACCTCCCCCTCGAGAGAGTGCCAAGAGGCGTAGGGGCCGAGCAGAGGACGAGGCGCGAGCAAGGAAGAAGGAGCACCGAGAGATGGAGGTTGCGCGGAGAGCAACACTTGCTGAGGAGCGGCGCACCAGATAGTGCATCAGAGTTAGTGGCTGGGGCGTCTATCTCCCGCACTATAGATATAGAAGGAGGCATTACTGATGGTGCGGTTGTTGCTGAGGACACCACTGAGGGTGTCCATATTGAAGAGGACGTGGGTTCCGGGGAACCGGACCCACCATCTTGCTGATCGACGGCGCTTTGCGCCACAGGTTTGCTTCACCTACCACTCTAGTATTTAGATTTTTATGCATTGGTGACAATTGCATGCTTTTTGTTGGGTGTGGGGTAAATGTATAGTGAGTGTTAGGGTGAAGTCTGAGTAGCCCAATTCACTATCCTCTGTTGGGGTTTTCTTGCCTGTGTTCTTTTTCCCCAAGAGACTGATTACTTTTTCTGTTGAACCGGCATGTTTATATATTTTGTACATAGTTTAATTCTGGAGCATGATGGCTAAAATAATATCCTGATAAACTGGAAAATAATGCATGACTAGGCATAGTAACTGATAATTGTGTGGCTCTAAGCATGAAATAGTGTTATACTATTGCATTACCCTAAGTCTTAAATTCGAACTAGGTGTCTGATAATCTGGTATAGTGATGAGATGTCAAGTGAGTGTGAGGAAAACTTGAATAGTCCACTATTGGTACTGAGCTAGAACTTTCCTGGTTAGTCCTGCTAAAAGTAAGCGTAATAGACAATTAGGAAAGGATCATAGGCCCTTATTCAATATAGCCCATTTCTAGCCTAAATAAAAGAAACCAAATGAAATTTATCCTTCTTTGATCCAAATAATTTGAGCTTAAAATTAGACCTTTCTCTTTTCACCCCAACTGATCTTTTCTGGGATCAATGTGTTGGCCCTGGTCCCTCCTTGGACATGTGCACCTCAGCTTATGCCAAAAGCATAAGTTGAGGGTGGCTAATGCATAAACAACCTTCGTGATGGCCCTGACCCAACTTTGGGTATTGTGTACCTTGACTCATGGCAAAGCCATGAGTTGAGGATGCCTATTATGAGGAATGCTCTGGAAAGTGGGGTTGAAAGAACAAAGAGAGAGAAAGAACAAAAGTAAAGTGACTCAAGAATTAGTTGAAAATAAAAGTAAAGAAAAAGAAAAATACACAAGAAATACAAGCAAGAAAAGAAGAGAGTCACTTACACAAATGAAGAAAGAAGAGAAAATAGCACGGTGAAAGAATATGAGAAACTGGGTGAGATAAAATGAGAGATAGTGGAAGGTTTAGCGGATATGTCAAGGAGGGATAAAAGTCACTAAAGTATACCAAAATATACCTTACCTGACCCCGAGCCTATGTTACTAGCTAAAAAAGTCCTATCGTGATCCTAAGGGTTGTACAGCGAACTTAAGGCAGTGAAAATAAGGGCAAGCTTATGGCAATAGGTATGAATGAGTGTGACTTTGTTCTGAGAGCGAGTGATGAAAAGTAATCCTTATACTCAAATTGAAATCATTGTGTGAAAAAGGAGGATTTTGTTTTAAAGTGAGGTCATTAGTTGCAATACTGGAATTGTTAGCACCTCGGTGAGAAATTGAAGAGGATAGGTGTTAGTGCATGGTGAGTCTGTGTCATGTTCTGATCCCACAAAATTCAAGCCTAATAGTGATAGCATGCATAGATTTGATGAGATTAATCGGGATTGATAGCCAAATGATTTCAAAGGATAAAACATGGATACAATTGTACAAAGATTGTGTAGTGAGTCATAGTGCGTCGCTTGAGGACAAACAACGAATTAAAGTTGAGGGTGTTGATATACCGTGGTTTCACGGTATAATTAATACTTTTTCCTAAAGTTTAGTGTGTCCGAAAGTCTTTTTGTGCTAATTTTTATATAAGTTTCTCTTTGTTTTGCAGCAAATCTGTCAAAAGCTGAATGCGGAAATTTTGAGCGGAGAAATGCAAAAGAGACCACCTACGGAGCTTGTGACGGTCCGTTGTGCTTGTGACGGTCCGTAGGTGGCAGAATAGTGAAGCTGCTGAAGGAAGATGGGGAAGTCTGACCAAGTGTGGGGTTACGAAGCTTGTGACGGTCCGTCGTGTCTATGACGGTCCGTCCTGCAGGTTCGTCATGAAGTTCAGAGAACTGATCCCAGTAACCAGATTCCAAGAGTTGAAGTGTTTTGGAACGAAGACCCTCGACGGACCATTGTGCCTATGATGATCCGTCATACTTGCCGTCGAGGGGAATGAAGAGAGAAGCAGAAGAAATTGAACAAGTATGGGACGACGGAGTCCATCACGGTCTGTCGTGACCACGACGGTCCGTCGCGAGATCCGTCGACCCAGCTGCGTTTTGGCAGATTTTCAGCAATTAGAATCCTTGTTTAATTAGGTTTTTATTTTTTATAAATAGTTCGAAAAAATTTGTTTTTGTGGTTAGACACCAGATAGTTAGACACCAAATAGTTAGACTCCGTATTGTTAGACTCTGTTAGGTTTGACATCATATTATCAGACCCTTTGTATTAGTGTTAGATTACTTGGAGATTTTGTGAGATTATTGATTACTTTGAGATTCTTGCAAGTGATTTTTGGATATTAATCAAGCAAACTTTTGGATTTTACTCTTTCTCATTGAAGTAAGTACATGAATTCTTATCTACTATATTTGAATATTGTGTTTATGGCTATGAGTAACTAAACTCCATAACTAGTGTTGTGGGAACCATAGGCAAATAATGAGATAAACCCGAACTAAAATAAAAATTCTAGAATAGTGTCTTGCATGTATTAATAATTCTTTCGATTAGAAGTCCTTTTAACGGATGGCCAACGTTAGAACTCGCCTTAATGCTACTTGTCGGACCAAGGAGGTAGATAATAGGAAAAGAATTATTAACATAGATTTAGTGTATACTATCTAATGGGCTAATATTGGTTGGTACGAGGTAATAACTAAGTCAAATATCGAATACGATGCTTAATATGAGGTAAGGATAAGGGTTAGGATCGCAACACACGTAGCCGGACCAAGGTGCGGAGTGAGATTTTCTAGATGCCGGACCAAGGATTTAGAAATAGATAACTTATCACTTTGCATGCAAGATACTAGGAAAGAATTGTTATAGTTAGAATTATCAAGTTATGAACTTGTGAGGAACACATAAACCCTAGTTACCTTGATTAATTGATTAAAATTCAACTGTCAAAGCTGTTAAGTGTCTCTTTCAAGTTTGTTATTTATTTCCACTCATTTAGAAATAGAAACCCCCCTTTTTATGTTTTTACTTTCCAAGGAAGTGATTGACCAAACAATAGTAATAACAGGTTGAAGTTAAGTCTAGACTATTTTCCTCGTGGGAACGATCCCAACCTCACTAGTTGGGTTATTTACTTGACATGACCGCTTTACTTCTTATTTGAGAAGTAAGTTTGAGCGTATCAATATACGTAGTAAGGTTTACATAGGCCTCTCACATAGGAAGCTTACTTAGGCTTCTCTCTTAAGAAACATAATAATACATAAGAATTCAGTCTAAACCTTTGTCTCACATGAACCATCTAAAGAATGAAACACAATAGTTTGGGCATAGCCCTTAGTCTACTACAATATGACCACATACAATAAAGTCTCAATATGAAAATGGAATAATTGTCTCAAAACATAGACAAAACTAATAAGGCTTGATATGTGGTTCTATCCTCGGAACTCATGAGGACTCACCAAGTAAAGAGTCAAGTCTTCTTCTTCAATGACCACGAATCTCCTCAATGGCCCGAACCTAAAATGTTTGGGGAAAAGGGAGAAACATGGTAACTACAAAACATATGTACTAAGTATGGCTCCTTTTCACAAAAACCATCAATGCATGAGAAATGGACAATTTAGTCAAAACCATGCTTTCTATCGATTTAACTCAACATGCATATATTGAAAAGCATAATAAGTCAATTCAACATAATAGGTAGATAACCCAAAGAATATGTGTGCAATACCAAAGATAGAACCCCATAATCCTATCCATGGCTAAGTATCAAATTAAGCAACCCACTCCATATCTACAACATATTTTCATACATGTTTAAACATAAATACTTACTTATAGCTTATCAACATAGCCATAATCACATTCATAATCATAAAAGAACACTACTAGAACCTTCCCTTAGGATCCCACATGTGTAATGAGTAAGAGAAGTCCCATACCCTCTCTCACCCAATATAGTAGCCTTCAAGACGACCCTAATAAGAGTTCACGTGCAGACTTATTCATTACTTTTACATTAGGGAAAGAAGTTCAATAACCTATATAAGATCATGTAAGCTACACGGAATCCGGTGTTCTACTCTCACACTGAAAAGAGAGTGTTAGCACTTTCCTAAGATGTAACCATTCGTACATAGTTATCTAGGTGGATCCACTAAGCTAGAGTCCTTTGTAGGCAAATAGTTAAGTCTCAAGGAGATTGTTGCTAAAAACTTTGACTTACAAATGTGGAGGTTTCGTCTCATGACATAACATATAAATAGAAATCCAGACGTAGTAACATGAGGAAACCCGTGTGGGAAGCGGAACTTACTAACGTGGGATCTCCATCTCATTACATGCCCTTTCGGTACTAAACAAATATTCCCTTTAGTAATGATCATACTCATTTACAAGATCACATTAGTCTCCTCTAGACTCCTATGTGAACATCTTATCATAATAGCTCATAGGTATTCATAAGTGAGAACTACCCTTTCACTTTAGAAACCACATACAATTGAGTAAACCTTTCACTTAACACTTTGTTGTAATCATAAGAAACTACTTTAAATCATATCATATTCACATCATACCATACATACATAATTCATTTCTAATTCATGTCTTAGGGTTAAAGATGAGGAGTTTCTAGCATCCACGTCACAACCACATATTAAACACATGAGCATTACTATCTAAGTAACTCAAAAAAATTCATACTTCCATTACCAAGAATACATGCATAACCAATTACATAGACAAGGTAAATTCATGAAGCAATAACATAATTAACAACAATGTAATCAATCTGCATGTTCATAATCTTCACAATTAACCATAACAATTCAAGGTTTTTATGAAATTGGGGGAAAGACATGGGTCTAGGGAAATATCATAGGAAATCATCAATTGACCATCAATATATACTTAATAAACGTTAATTAATTATAATTTATCACAATTGATTCATAATTTTGTTTTTCGAACAAGACCCGTGTTTAGAAGAAAAAACTAGATTGGGGGATTTAGAAATCATCTTTTGGAGGGACCTCTTGGGGAAAAGGATACCAAGAGTGAAAAAAACCATACCTATATATGATAAAGCCACAAAATTGGGTTACAAACTTGAATTATTGATTTCTTCATAGAGCTCTATTGGTCTTCAATGGAGGTTTCGAGGAATAGAGAATTTGGGAGAGATGAGAGTGGTTTTTGATTTCAACTTTTGTGACTTGATTTGGGTATTAAAATTGACCTAAAACTGACCCTAAGACGTTATATATTCACCCATTAAATTACTCAAAAGACCCCTCACTTAAATGGGTTTTTTTGTGAAGTCAAAATGCTTAAAATATGACTTTTACGAATCTTGGAAGTGGCTGCATTTCGCAGGGTTAACTTTCACAATTTATTTTTGAAATGCGGGTTGAGTTAGTAAGCCTCTTGTAGAACCTGCATCGAGATTCCATATTCAAATCTCCCCATGATGGCTGCGGGTCACGCAGCAGCCACCAAAATCCTGTTGCACGTAGGCTACTTTGGCAGCTTGCTCGCCCATGTTCGGGTCCTCCCTAACGACCCTTTCAGTGGTCCTTGGCGTGTCGTGAATGTACGTTTTACCTATTTAAATTCTTTTTACAAGTTTTGGACTTCATATGTCCCTCCGAAACCTTCACCAAACATAGGGACGTTAACTAGTTCAATTTAACTAGTTTCCGAATGTTATGACCTTCCTTTCATGCTATGGCCCCAATACTTCTCAATAAATTTATTAACACTTATTTAGGTCTAAAATCATTATTATTTAGCACGTGAGGCTCTAGTTTAGGTCATGGAATATCCGAGGTGTGTCAATACTTCCCCCTTTAGGAACATTCGTCCCCGAATGACAATGTAAACCTTTATAAGGGAAAAGAGACTCAAGACTAGAAGCACAACCAAAAAAAGTATAATAAAATGAGTCACATCTCATTGGAGGAATCATTCCCTCCGTTCAATATAATCATAGCAACAACACATAGGAACTTAACTCATAACATACCATATACTCAAGCTCAACTTTTTCATGTTATATAAGGAGGAACTACATTCTCCATTTCAATATGAGATCGATTTGAATATCAAGAGTTTTACATGATGATTTCTTATCATAACAACATCAATCATGCTCAATACAATTTTCATGAATACATAGGACAACACATACTTAAGTGAAAGCTAACCATAAGAAACATGTTTCATGAAAACTCAACTTAGGCATGAATTTCTACTAAAATATGCACATATTAGAAAAACATGAGAAGTTCAACATTATTCACAATAATCATATAATGAATTACTAACCTTAACCTTGGATAGGAGTTAGAGGGAAAAAGATGAGGATACTAGGACTTCATGTCGGCCTCGGACTCCCATGTTGCTCTCTCAACAAGGTGGTTTCTCCATAGAACTTTTATGGAAGAAAACTCTTTATTCCTCAATTTCTTAACTTGGCGATTCAAAATCTCAACTGGGACCTCTTCATAAGAAAGGTCCTCTTTTGCCACTAAACCTTCTAGAGGAAGAATAGAAACTGGATCACCTATACACTTTTTAAGCATAGAAACATGGAACACCAGATAAATCATGGCCAACTCATTTGGCAAATTCATCTCATAGGCAACACTCCCAACTCGCTTCAAAATTTTAAACGGGCCCACATAACGAGTAATAAGTTTCCCTTTCTTTCCAAACCTCATCACCCTTTCATGGGTGAAATTTTCAAATAGACCCAATCTCCTACTTTGAATTCAAGGTCCCTCTTTCTATTGTTGGTATAAGATTTTTGCCATTTTTTAGCCATTTTTAGTCTATCTCTTATTATCCGAACCTTCTCGAGAGCTTCAGAAACTAAGTAGGGACTAAGTAAAGCATACTCACCTACCTCATACAACCCAACTGGGGATCTACACCTCCTCCCATATATTGCTTTTGGAGGGTGTAATAGAGATAGTTGAATTGTAGCTACTGTTGTAGGAGAACTCTATCAAAGGTAGGAGGTCATCCCAATTACCCTTTAAGTCAACAACACATGCCCTCAACATATATTCAAGAGTTTGAATGGTGTGTCCCGCTTATCCATCCGTCTTGGGATGAAAAGCAGTACTAAGCTTCACCCTCGTACCAATCCCACTTTGGAAAGCCTTCCAAAAATGATAGGTAAATTGAGTGCCTCTACCCAAAATGATGGATAAAGGGGCTCCATGTAGATTGACTATTTCTTTGAGGTACGATTTGGCATAATCTTCCGCCAAATAAGTGACTTTGATGGGAATGAAATGTGCGGACTTAGTTAGCCTATCCACGATGACCAATATCGAGTCATGTTGTCTTCAAGTATGAGGCAGCCCTACTACAAAGTCCATGTTAATATCCTCCCATTTCCATGTATGAATATCTATATTTTGTGTCAAGCCACTCGGCCTTTGATGTTCTGTTTTGACTTGTTGGCAGTTTGGACACTTATCAAAAAAATCCTCTATGTCCCTTTTCATACCATTCCACCAATAAGTTTCTCGTAAGTTGCGGTACATCTTTGTGGATTCCCGATGGATGGAATACTGGGATCCATGAGCCTCTTCCATATCAATCCCCTTAAGCCATCCACATTTTGCACACACAACCTTCCTTGGTGCCTAAGCACTTCATTTTCTCCTTGAGAGAAGACTTATTAGACTTACTAAGGATTGTTTCCTTCAACTCCATCAATAGAGGATCAAGACGTTTCTTGGATTTCACCCCAACCACTAAATATGACTCAGAGTTGTGGTGAACCACGAAACCACCCTTTGGAGAGTATTCTACTCGAACACCTAATAGAGCCAACCTATGAACCTCTTTCACTATCTCTTTCTTATCATCAACTACATGAAACACATTACCCATGGATTCTCGACTTAAAGCATCCGCCCCAACATTAGCTTTCCAGGATGGTAAAGGACACTCATGTCATAGTCCTTTGAAAGTTCTAACCATCTTCTTTAGCGTAGATTCAAGTCTTTTTGAGTAAATACATATTGTATACTCTTGTGATTGGTGAACACATCAACATGTACCCCATAGAGGTAGTGTCTCCAAATTTTCAATGCAAAAACCACGGCTGCAAGTTCAAGGTCATGAGTTGGATAATTCTTCTCTTGATGGTTGAGTTTCCTAGAAATATACACTATACTTTGCCATGTTGCATAAGCACACACCCTAGACCCGCTCGAGAAGAAACACAATCAAGCACAAACCCTTCGGTTCCCTCTAGTAAAGTCAATACCGGAGCAGAGGTGAGTCTATCCTTCAATAATTGGAAGCTCTTTTCACAAGATTCTGACCATTTGAACTTATACTTATTTTGGGTTAAGGACGTTATGGAGATACCATAGACAAAAATCCCTCAACAAACCTCCTATAGTAATCGTCCAACCCTAGAAAAATTCAAATGTAGGTGGGATTCAAAGGTCTACACCAACTTTTGCCCACTTCCATCTTCCTTGGATCGACCTCAACCCCTTCACAAGAGACAATGTGCCCAAGAAATGCAACTCATCTCAATCAAAATTTACATTTATTGAACTTAGCAAAAAGTTGGATATCCTTGAGAACTTGCAAAACCATCCTCAAGTGTCTCATATGATCATTCTAACTCCTAGAGTATATCAAAATGTCATAAATGAATATAATCACAAACAAATCAAGATATTTTTTTAAAACTCAATTCATAAGGTCCATGAAATCCGTTAGGGCATTAGTTAGACCAAATGACATAACTAGGAATTCAAAGTGACCATATCTTGTTCGAAATGCCATTTTTGGAATATCAACCTCAAATAAAGTTGATGATAACCCGATATCAAGTCAATATTTGAAAAGTAACTCACTCCTTGGAATTGATCAAACAAGTCATCAAGCCTAGAGAGCGGGTACTTATTCTTTATGGTGACTTTGTTTAATTGACGATAGTCGATAGACATTCTCAAATACCCATTCTTCTTTTTCATAAACAATAACGGGGCACCCCATGGAGATATGCTTGATTGAATAAAACATTTATCTAACAAATCCTTGAGTTGAGCCTTTAGTTCTTTCAACTCGGTCGGGCCATCCGATAAGGAGGGATTGAAAGAGGTTGTGTATCAAGTAATAAATGTATGCCGAAGTCAATTTCCCGTTGGGGAGGAATTCTGGGTATGTCACCAGGAAAAACCTCCAAAATTCCTTCACTACGGGTACCGACTCTAAAGGAGGGACCTCAAATTCAAGATCCTTGACTATTACTATGTGGTAGAGACAACCCTATGCAATCAATTTTGCAAGCTTTTAGACATGAAATGATCTTTCCCCTATGATTTGAGTTTCCTCCCTTCCACTCAAAAAGGTTCATTTGGAAATTGAAATTTGACTACCCTTGTCCTACAACCAATAGAGGCAAAGCAAGCATGCAACCAATCCATTTCCAATATGACATAAAAATCTAGCATATCAAGTTCAATTAAGTCAACTAATGTAACCCTATTGGTCAATGAAATAGGACAACCTTTATAGACTTTCTTAACCAATACGAAATCACCCAACAGGGTAGAAACTGAAAAAGGTTTGTCTAATATGTCGGGTAACATTTCAAATTTTATGGCTACAAAAGGGGTCACAAAATATAATGTAGCTCCCGGACCCAACTAAGCATATACATCAAAGGAAAATAATTGTAACATACCAGTAACCACGTCTGGTGAGCTTCTTGATCACTTCGGGGTTGGAGAGCATAAAAGTGATTATTCTTAGGAGCATCCGTATTTGGGAAACTTGTTTGAGATTGAGAAATTTCCTTTCTTTGAGCTTTCATCATTGGTCAATATTTCTTCATATGACTAGTATTTCCACAACTATAGCAATTTCTCGTGCCAACTATGGACTTACCATCATGTCTCTTACCACATTTTTCACAAACAGGCTTCTCAACTTAAGATCTTCCACCTTTTCCCTCTTGGGGTTTTGGAGTAGACACCTTACTCTTGTTGACCCTTGGATCGCCAGAAGATCCTTGGTTGGAAAGCCTCTTCTTGAACCTTGTCTTGTCTTGAACCTCAAATCTAGTCTTAGAAGGATTCCCATCTTTGGTTGTTACCTTCTTTAACTCCCTACTAACTTGCTTAAGCTTTTGCTCCTCAATTTGTTCCGCATGAACCATAAGACGAGAGATGTCCATGCTAGGTATCAACATAGCCGACCTACACTCATTAACAACAAGATCGGATATCCCTATAACGAATTTGTTCATATTTTTCCTAGAATCCGCAACCAAAGTCGGAGCATACTTGGATAGTAGAGTAAACTTGAGACTTTACTCATTCACGCTCATACCCCCTTGACGAAGGTTGATGAATTCTTGAATTTTCCTCTCCCTTAGTTCCAAGGAAAAGAACCAATCAATAAAATCCGTTTTGAAATCTCCCCAAGTAATCCGGCCTTCTCTAACGGCCTCTCATCCTTCCATTGCTCATACCAAACTTAAGCCACATCATTGAGTTGGTAGGCGGCAAGTTCTGAATTTTCTTGAGAAGACACCCCAATAGCATCTAGAACTTTGAATAGTTCATCAATGAAACCTTGTGGGTTCTCCTCCACATTAGAACAAAAGAAAGTAAGGGGATTCATCCTTGTGAAATCCCTAATCCTTGAAGTGGTAGTGCTAGCATTGGGATTCACTTGCACCCTAGATCCCTAGAAAGTTTGGTAGCCAACACTTGAGACAAGCTATGAATAGCCGACCTAATCTCAACGTTAGACATAGACCCTTCTGCAATAGGAACTTGAGGGTTTTGAGGAGCTTGAGGGGGAACCGCCTCATTTAAATTCTCTTCTACGACCCTTCGAGCATTGTTCCTACTTTTATTCATTGCCTATAAGCACAATAAAAGGATAAAAATAAAAGGAGTAAATAGAGCTAGGACTCTTAGGCATGACTAAGGAATAAGAAGAGAGTGAAAGTTCCTAAGCATCACATAGTCTCTCATTCATAAGTGTGGCGCGCTTCACAATTATAAATAACACCCCATATAGACATGGTTTAGTGAGACATCAACCTTAAGATTATTCACCATCATGCTCTAATACTAAGTTTGTTATGAACCAAAGTACCCCCTAGGCGTTACCGGCGTCGTCATCCTCTAAGAGGACTATGACAAGCCTCTTAGCATTCTTCATCACATATCATAGGTAAAAAACGCAGATAAATTTAAAACTTTGTATATAAACGTAATAAGGTTTACATAGACCTCTCACATAGAAAGCTTACTTAGGCTTCTCTCTTAAGCAACATAATAATACATAAGAATTTAGTCTAAATCTTTGTCTCACATGAACCATCCAAAAAATGAAACACAATAGTTTAGGAATAGCCCTTAGTCTATTACAATATGCCCATATACAGTGAAGTCTCAATATGAGAATGGAATCATTGTCTCAAAACATAGACAAAACTAATAAGGCTTGATATGTGGTTTCATCCTCGGAACTCATGAGGACTCACAAAGTAAAGAACCAAGTCTTCTTCTTCAATGACCACGAATCTCCTGAATGGCCGAGCCTAAAATGTTTGGGGAAAAGGGAGAAGTATGGTTACTACAAAACATATGTACTAAGTATGGCTCCTATGCACAAAAACCATTAATGCAAGAGAAAAGGACAACTGAGTCAAAACCATCCTTTCTATTGATTTAAATCAATATGCATATATGAAACGCACAATAAGTCAATTCAACATAATAGCAACCCAACATGTAGATAACCCAAAGAATATGTGTGCAATACCAAAGATAGAACCCCATTATCCTATCCATGGCTAAGTATCACATTAAGCAACCCACTTGACATCTACAACATATTTTCATACATGCTTATACATTAATACTTACTCATAGATTATCAACATAACCATAATCACATTCACAATCATAAAAGAACACTACTAGAACCTTTCCTTAGGATCCCACATGTGCAATGAGTAAGAGAAGTCCCATACCTCTCTCACCCTATATAGTAGCCTTCAAGACGACCCTAATAAGAGTTCACGTGCATACTTATTCATTACTTTTACATTAGGGAAAGAAGTGCAATAACCAACATGAGATCATGTGAGCTACACGGAATCTGGTGTTCTACTCTCACACTGAAAAGAGAGTGTTAGCACTTTCCTAAGCTGTACCATTCGTACATAGCTATCTAGGTGGATCCACTAAGCTAGAGTCCTACATGGGCACATAGTTAAGGCTCAATGAGATTGTTGGTAAAAACTTTGACTTACTAATGAGGAGGTTTCAGTCTCATGAGACAACACATAATTAGGAATCCAGACGTAGTAACATGAGGAAACCCGTGTGGGAAGCCGGACTTACTAACGTGGGATTTCCATCTCATTTACATGCCCTTTCAGAATATTCCCTTTAGTAATCGTCATACTTATTATACAAGATCACATTAGTCTTCTCTAGAACCCTATGTGAACATCTTATCATAATAGCTCATAGGTATTCATTAGTGAGAAATACGTTTTAAATTTAGAAACCACATACAATTGAGGAAACCTTTCACTTAACACTTTGGTATAATCATGACAAAATACTTTAAATCATATAATATTCATATCATATCATACATACATAATTCATGTCTAATTCATGTCTTATGGTTAAGGATGAGGATTTTGTAGCATCCACATCACAACCAAATATTAAACATAGGAGCATTACTATCTAAGTAACTCATTATTCACAATTGAATCCAAGAAGAACCAATCAACATACCTTTTGTCCCTTCCAAGAAACTTCATACTTCCATCACCAAGAATACATGCATAACCAATTAAATAGACAAGGTAAATTTGAAGAAGCAATACATAATTAACAACAATGTAATCAATCTACATGTTCATAATCTTCAAAATTAACCATAACAATTCAAGGTTTTCATGAAATGGGGGGAAAGACATGGGTCTAGGTAAATATCATAGGAAATCATCAATTGACCGTAAATATATACTTAAAAACGTTAATTCATTATAATTTATCACAATTGATTCATAATTTTGTTTTTCAAACAAGACCCGTGTGTAGAAGAAAAACCTAGATTTGCGGATTTAGAAATCATATTTTGGAGGGACCTATTGGGGAAAAGGATACCAAGAGTGAAAAAACTGTACCTTATAGATGATAAATCCCCAAAATTGGATTGGAAACTTGAAGGCTTGATGTTCTTCTTGAAGCTCTATTGGTCTTAAATAGAGGTTTGGAGCAAGAGAGAATTTGGGAGAGATGAGAGTGATTTTTGATTTAAACTTTTGAAACTCGATTTGGGTGTTAACATTGACCTAAAACTTACCCTAAAACCTTATATAGTCACCCATTAAATTACCCAAAAGACCCTTACTTAAATGGGTCTTTTTGAGAAGTCAAAACGCTTAAAATTCGACCTTTAAGAATCCGGAAAGTGGTTGCGCTTTTCACGATTTATTTTTGAAATACGGGTGGAGTCAGTGAGACTTATGTAGTTCCCACATTGGTAGGACAAGTTCAAATCTCCCCGTGATGGCTTTGCATCACACAACAGCCACCAAAATCCTATTGCATGTAGGCTGCTTTGGCAACCTGCTCACCCAAGTTATGGTGGTCCTTCGGGTGTCTTTATTGTACGTTTTGAACCTATATACTAAATTCTACCTATTTAAAGTCTTTTTAGAAGATTTGGACTTTATATGACCCTCCGAAACCTTCACCAAATATAAGGACGTTAACTAGTTCAATTTAGCTACTTTCCGGACGTTAAGGCCTTTCTTTCATGTTATGGCCTCAATACTTCTCAAACAAGTTATTAAAAATTCTTTAGGTCTAAAATAATTATTATTAAGCATGTGCGGCTCTATTTTAGGTCATGGAATTTTCGGGGTGTGTCATGGCAATGACCCAAATGTTAAAGATATTCAAATAGCTATGTTTAATTCTTTTCATTGTAGTCCAAGCTATAAGAAATATTTTAAGGGTGGTGTGGTTGTCTAGGAAATGATCTGAGGGAACGGTGAGAACAGATACTCATACTTATGGCTGGCAACAGTATAGGAAGGTGCTGAGTTTAATATTGTTCCATCTCGATACCGATACATCCTAGTATATTACAAGACTGGTTTGGTTCTGACTAATCCCGATAAGGACCGGTAGGTAGGTTGTCACGGACTTAGAGTATTTTGTAAGACTATGTGCGGCACTTGAAAACTTACTCACGAATATTTCACGATCTTGTAAGCTCAAGTAAGCCCTTTTATACTAACATCGCTAAGAGAAGAAACGAAGACTTAGAGAATTTTGGAAGAAGGCTTTTTACTACTTGGAAGATTTCTTAAAACTTTCTTGGATGATTTACAAAAAAGAGACCCTCTATTTATACTACTTCATAGAGGTCTAAAGTGTAAATAAAAATTACTTACAAGTCCTTAAGTTATTTACACTTTGGTCCCTATTCTAGAAAAGTCTACACTTTTGAGTATCTTCTAAAGACTATCTTGAAAAGTCTAAGTTATTCTAGAGAATTATAAGGAATTCTCTAGCCTTCTTGAATAATCTAGAAGGTTGTAGAGTTCTCCCCCAACCTCTCCACTACTCTAGACCCTTCCGCCTCTATCCGGATGCAAAATTTAACTATGATGTGGAGAGACGTGACACTCTCCCCCACCTTTTGATGTGACGACCACGTCGCATCATCACTTGATCGGCAATCGAGTCTTGTCTTCTCATATGCGTGACCAATAGTCCATTGACTCGATCAATTCCCTCACGCAACTCCTTCAATTGCTTCTTTATATCTTCTATATCGGCCTCATGATCTACATCCTTCCCAGGAGGCAAGCGCCTCGACATCTTCCTGGCATCATGGTATTATTATCCTTCCTCGTGCGTGGTGGCGAGGCCCCTTTTGCGCCATTGTCTTCTTTCAAAATTGGTGGTGGTTGCGAATGTCGTCCCCTTTTTCTTATTGCTTCTCTCGAGCTGCATGGTTGTTAGTCTCACTTTTTCTTCCGTATTTGGTTCCTTACCTAGGGGAACCATGCATGTTACTCCTTGTTGCATGACCAAATATCGTTGGAGGTAAGGGTCGATCACCGCGTGACACGCCTAGAGGAAATCCTGCCCAAGAATTATATCAAAGAGATCTAAAGAAGCGATAGTGAAGTTGGTTTTACCTTTCCACTCGCCTAGCGTGATGCTTACTCCATGTGTGACTCCACTCACGGGATTCAGTGGTGCATTGACCGTCCTGAGTTGGGTGTAACTTGAATTGCAATCCAGGCCCAACCTTGTCACTGTCGTCTTGGTCATGATATTGACCTTTACGCCTGTGTCGACCATAGCACGAGCGAGTATTCCATTGATTGCGATGTCGACATACTGCGCACCGCATACTCTCAGCTTCTCTAGTTGATTGGTGACAAATACACATAGTCCTATTAAGCCCAACTGCATAGTCTCCGCTCCTTGTTCTTGCTCATGTGCTTCCTTCTTTTTCCACTCTCGCAGGATAGCACCAAGTCTCTTCAGTTCAGAGAACCTTGCATAACCATGCAGCCCACCGCATATGTATCAACCACCTCTTTTGGAAACCTTTGTATTTCTCTCCGTGTTGCCATGACATCCAGAGTTCTTGCCATCAGACTTATAGGTATCATGCTTCTTAGGATGTTGCCGCTGCTCCTCGCCTTTGCCCTGATCTCCCCTACCATGGTCATGACTAACTCTCACTTCGATCCTCCGGCTTTGCTAGGAATGTCAATCCTGAAGCCTGTCAAAACTTCGGCCTGCGTGATGGCTTCATCAATAGTCCTGAGATGTCGGCGTTTCAACTCCGTTCTGGCCCAACTTTTCAGCCTATCCATGAAGTGGAACAACATATCTTCATTTGTGAGGTTGGGAATCTGAAGCGTGAGGGTGGTGAACTCCTGTACATATGCGCGTATGCTGCCCATATGCTTTAGTTCCCTAAATTTGTGCTTCACCTCATACATAACGTTGTTACGGAAGAAGGCTTCCTTGAACTCCTTGTGGAATGGCTCCCATGTGTTGATGGTGCACGTCACTTCCCAATATCGGATTCTTTGCAACTCCACCATAGCATATCCATCTCGAACAAGTACAACACGGAAGTGTTGATCTTATTTTCGTCTCTTCTCACCCGACTACACTTGAAGTAATTCTCCAAGTGCCATAGAAAGTTTTCCACATCTTGAGCGTCATGAACGCCCTTAAATTTAGGTGGCTTGGGAGCCTGACCCTGGCCTCCCTATCAAGGTCAGGTGATGCAGATCCTCCAACCTCCGCGCCTTCCTTAAGTGTTTTCACTTCAACCTTCAACGTCTCAATCATGATAAGTGCATCCATAAGCCGGCACTCTAAGGAAGTGATGGCCTCCTTCATCTCGAACTCGGCCCGCTGGCGACCCTCAACTCCTTACGGATGTTCTCGTTCTCCTCAAGGGTGAAGTCCTCAAGGGTCAAGAACTTGTCATCTGCCACATTCATGTGCCGACCTAATATCTCCACGGCCTGCCTTGCCACTTCCACCCTTGCGTCCATTCTTCTCTAGTGGTGACATCTATGGTGTCTTCGCCCATTTCTAAGTCACTTGCTTCGGTAGTCGATGGTGGATGAGATCTTAGCACCTCGCTTGGTGTGGGATCGGGCAGCACCTCCTCATTAACCTTTTGATGTTTCTTCCCCTTTCAGTTCTTCTTTCCACGATCCATACAGATTATGGTGGTGCTAGCACTGTTTACGTCTCGTTCGGTATCCATTCCCTTAGTATCAAACTTTGCTCTGATACCACGTTCTCACAGACTTAGAGTATTTGTTAAGACTTCGTGCGGTACTTGACAACTTACTCACGAATCTTTCACGATCTTGTTAGCTCAAGTAAGCCCTTTATACTAAGATCGCTAAGAGAATGAAAGGAAGACTTAGAGAATTTTGGAAGAAGAATTTTTACTACTTTGAAGAATTCTTACAACTTTGTATTTACAAAAGAGAGCCCCTCTATTTATACTACTTCCTAGGGGGCTAAAGTGTAAATAAAAATTACTTACAAGTTCTTAAGTTATTTACACTTTGGTCCCTATTTTAGAAAAGTCTACACTTTCTAGGATCTTCCAAAGACTTTCTTGAAAAGTCTAACTTATTCTAGAGAATTCGAAGGAATTCTCTAGCCTTCTTGAATAATCTAGAAAGTTCTAGAGTTTTCCGCAAATCTCTCCACAACTCTAGACCCTTCCACCTCTATTCGGACGCAAAATTTAACAATGATATGGTGGGACGTGACGGGATGGAAATAAATACCAGTTCGGATCCGGTAACGGGACGGAAATAAAAAATTACCGATTATTCCCGGTCCGATAAATACCAGTTCTGATCCGGTCTGGTAAATACTGGTTCTCATCTCCGTCCAGTCCAGTAATTTATTTTCTTAGAAAAAACGTAATAGCCGTTGAGAGCCGTTGGGTAATGAGTTGTGGGACTCACCAACGGCTCTTTCACCCACTTCACTCCACCTTAAACCTCCCTACACCCCTAACTTTTTTTTAATACCCCAAACTTTTAAAAACTACATTTTCATCCTTTTTCTTACCTATAAATACCCCAAAATTTTCATTCTTTTCAATAAAAAAAATCATCTTCTATTCTCTCAAACTCTCTAATATCATATTCTTGTTGAAATTACGAATTTGATCTTTGGTAATTGGATTTGGAGCTTCAAAATTTGACATTCAACTTTCAATTTTCGAATTTTGGTCATACACATCTACTTTTTTAAGTTGACGTTCGATATATTCGTTCCAACTTTCATCTCATTTTTTCCATTTAGTTATTTATTTGTTTGAAAAAATTATTTATTTATTTTGTGAGTAATTATTTGTATGCAATACATTTTCATACTATATATATAATTTACTCAATTTTCATATTTGAATATAAATTCCGGTACAAGTGTTGTTGAAAAATGTAAAAAAATAAAAAAGCATAGTTGAGTCGGTTCAACTTTAAATCCTCCACTAATAAAAAAATCATAGTTTTTCTAAATCTAAAACTAAAAAATCTAGTGTATTACGAATGAATAGGAAGATTATACGCATGTTAATGATACTGTTTTTTATATTGATAGTAATTGTGGATTAGATCCTTATCATGAATATTTACAAAGAAGGTTTGGTAATTTTGATGAGGAATTGCCTGAAGATGATGAGTATGATAATGTTAATAATTATATTGATACGCCTAATTTTGATGATGATGATGATGAAACTGAGCCACCTATGGCTACTAGTACTCCCAGTGCATCTCCCAGTCCCGCTCCTAGTCCCACTCCCTTTTGTTGTCCTGCTCCCGTTCCCCTCGTACATCCTAGGCCTACGGTAGAACATGCTAAAAAATCAATTGTATGGCAATTAATGACACAAAATGAAGATAAAACACAAGCTATTTGTAACAAATGTAAACATAGATTGCAAAAAAATTGTACGAAAACAAGGTGGGCTGGGACATTTGAGTAATTACTTAATATAATGTTGTAAAAATAAATTTTTGCATGGTAAAGCGGTAGTTGAAGCTAAAGAAAATGGTACCCCCCCCCCCCTTCGTGAAATTGTAGAAGTAGGCAGCTCTAATATGATTCAAACACAATTAAATCTTTCTAATGTTTCTAGCTCTAGTTTACCATGATCATATAGTACAGAAAAAGATCTTGAAGAATTAGCTAAAATATGATTGTTGTTATGGGTTTGCCATTTAGTTTTGCTGAAAATTCTAAATTTATCATTATATTCAAATTGTGTATAATCCACATTATAAAGGTTTTGCTAGAAATATAAATAAAAAGGTTGTATTTGATTATAAAGCTCAACATTTTCAATATCTTCGTTGTTTATTTGATTGTAATAATTGTAAAATAGCTATTACTTCTGATATGGGCCGTAGTGTAAACGGTAATGATTATTTCACTGTTACTGCACATTGGATTGATGAAAATTGGAGTATGCAAAAAAGAATATTAAATTATAAATGTTGTGAAATGAAAAAACCGGTAGTTATATAGCTCAAACAATTTTAGATATTTTACATAACTATGGGATTTGTGATAAAAAAAAGTAGTGTCACCTTAGATAATGCTTCAAATAATTTGACATGCTAAAATCTTCTCTTTGCCCTGTTTATGGTGATGATTTTCGTAGTAGGTGTCATGCACACATGAAAGTTGATTCTTTGAGATGGTATAAAAATGCATGATAATGGTTGCACGAAAGTTGAAAGTGCATGTTGTTTTATATTTAAATGTCAAGTTAAATCTAGACGTAGAGAATTTTAAAATCGTTGTTATGAATATAATCTTCCACCTAGAAAAATTCCAAAACCAGTGTCTACTAGATGAAATTCTTTATATGAAATGCTTGAAGTCGCTTATGAATATAGAAAACCTTAACAAATGATTTGGAATGATCATAATTCAAATAAGACATATAGATTTGATGATAGTAATTGGAATGGCATAAAAGAACACATAGATTTCTTTAAAATTATTATTTAATTATAAAAAATTATCTGCACTTTATTATCCAACCATTCGCTTTGTTTTACCTATATTGGTGAGATTTCTACTAAATTTTATAAAATTCAAAAATAAAACAAAGATTTGTACAATCTATAATTGAAAATTTTTAAAAATATTTTATTACTATTCCTCAAATTTATTTAACCGCTTTTTTGTTAAACCTGCATTACAAAAATGTAGGTGCATCTAGAATGGTTGAAAAAATATATTTAATTGAGTATTGATAGTGAAAATGATGGAACACCTAGTAGTCAAGATGTTAAAGATAGTATAAAAATTGAAGATAGAAAATTGTATGACTTATATAATTCTAATTTAAATGTATCAAGTAATGAAGAACCTCAAAGTTCTAGGAGTAGACTTAATGAAGATGATATTGATAGTTATTTAGATTCTTATCTTGAACTTTCTCACAATAATAGAAATGATATTGATGTATATATTAATCAAAATATAGAACCTACTGCTGATATTCTAGAGTGGTGGAGCAATTACGGCAAAGAATTTCCAAAACTTCAACTAGTAGCTCGAGATGTGTTAGTTATTCAAGCATCTTCAGTAGCTTTGGAAGGCGTATTTAGTGCAGCAAGGTTTCAAATTGTAGCGCATAGGCATTCATTAGCAGCAAATAGCTTGGAGATATCGATATTATTTAAAGATTGGATTAATGCCGAGAGAAGAAATTTAGGTCGTGAATCACCACCAACCAAATTTAAAAATGATGTTGATGAAATAATGTAAAATTATAGTGATGACGGTATCGAAGCAATAAAAAATTTATCTATTCAACCAATTCCCGATCATGTTACTAGAGAAATGTTACATGATTTAAGAAAAGAACTATATGGTAACACAAACTATTATATTTAAATATCTAACTGTCTATTTGTATTAGTATGATAATTTGATGTTTAATTCAAACAGAACCCTTCCTAGAATGTGGTTGTGTAGATTAGATCTTTTAATACTTTTCTAATATTTTTGTAGATCAAATTATACTTTTTAATTAATATTAATAAAAGTATAGTCTATTCACCTTACAAAAAAATTACTATTGTCTTAAATTTAATTTTTATTATTGTGAAATTTATACTTTTATAGTTTTAATGTTTAAAATTTGAACTTGTATAACCTCAAAGTTTAAATTTTAAATTTACAAACTTTTAAAGTTTGAAATTTAAATCAACTCTTTATAATTATAGTTTGAATTTAAATTTTCAAAATTTTAAAGTTAAAAATTTAAACTTTTATACTTTTAAACTTTAAAGTTTAAAAGTTTGAAGTTTCTAAAATTCAAACTTTCGAACTATAAATATATAATTTTAAATTTTAAATTCAAAATTTCAAACAATGAATATAAATTTTAAATTTAAATTTATATTTTCAAACTATAAATATAAAATTTTAAATTTAAATTCGAACTTTCAAACTAGAAATATTATATATTAAATTTAAATTCAAACTAACATATAAAATCGAACTCTCAAACTATAACTATAAATTTTTAATTGCACAGTTTAAAAGTTTGAAAAGTACAAAAGATTGAACTTAAAAAGTAGTATAAAAATTTAAGTTTAATAAATCAAAGTTTTAATAATTAATTGTCTTTAATCATTTAAAAAAAACTAGTCGTTTCTCCCGCTAAATCGATCCGGTACCGATTCGCTAGTGGATCGAGACATGTGCTTCTTCAAGTATCCGGAACTATCGCTACCGGTCTGGTCCGATTTTGGTACGGTTTTGATTTGTGGTTCCCGATTTCATGTCGATTCTGGTATCGTCGACAGTCATATTCATGCTTACCGATTTTTCCTACATGTTTGAGACACTTAATGTTAGTTCTAGCTAGTATCATGGTGAACAAGGATAGTCATAAGTTTATGTATTATATTTTGGTCTTTGTGTTTGCATTACGGGATTTTCCACATGAAAAAGATAATTTCGGCTGAAGACACTCATTTACATGGTAAATACAAGGGTGTGTTGTTGAGTATTATTGCAGAATACGGAGAATCATGTTTATCCAATTGCATTTTGTGTCGTGAACAAAGAGAATGATGCATCTTGGACATTCTTCTTTGAGAAATTGAATAAAATTGTGGTTGATGAACCAGATTTTTGTTTTATCTCCAATAGACACAATTGCATTGCCAACGATATTATGAACGTTTATAATCATGTTCGTCATGGATATTGTATGAGAATCCTCAGTGAAAATCTCTACTAAATCATCATTATGGAGATTACCTTTATCTTTACTACAATGCGAAAAATGCTTATCTTTGGAGGAGTTTGACAATCATTTTATAGAATTCAAGAGCAAATGCCCCGTTGCAGCTGTCGTCCTTGAGCATGTTATTGATTTTGAGAAGTGGATGAGGGCACATTTTCTTGGCAATAGAGATGATGTGATGACCACAAATATCGCCGAGTCGCTCAATTCTTTATTGATAGATGAAAGAGAGCATCCCATGGTGTCTATATTTGATCCGATTTCTAAGAGTTTTTGAGAATTTTTTAAGGAGATGCATGAATATATCCTTAAATCAATGGATAATCAAATAGTGTCGTCTTCCAAAAAAATTGCAAGAACAAAATGATCGAGGAAAACTCCTTATATGTGGAGAATGTAACCGGGACGACAATCAATTTACCAGTTTGGTGCAGGTGTTATCGGTTATGTGGACCTACTGAAAAAGTCATGATCATGCATGCAATATGACTAGTTAAATGGCCGCTTTGTGATCGAAGCGTGGCAATGAGTATGGTATGAGCATCTATAAGTATTCTTCGCCTTTGTATAAAGCTGAAGCATACCTTCTTGAATACATGGATTTTATTAATGTTATCCCTCTCGAATCAAAATGGTGTGTGACAGAAGAATTGACTAATGTGAAGATTCTTCCACCTCTTGTCAATACCAAGCTTGGAAGAAAAAGAAAAAAATGTGTCAAAGGCGTCGGTGATAATTTTAATCGTATAAGAAGAAATAAATGTTTAATTTGTAAGAGAATCGGACACAAGAGAACTATGTGGAACAACAACAAATCTTATAAAAGTTTTACTGAATTTATTTTTGTAATCAAGCTACTGTTTTTTTTTTTTCCTACTGTAATCAAGATACTACCAATATTTAGTGTTAGCTGTTATCATAATTAGACATGATCAAATATAGATCAATAAAAAAATGACGTACTTTTTTTACGCTATCTATTAATATTTATTAGTGAGTCCAGCCATTCTTTATTAGACTGTGTATTATTAATGTATGAAAATTCATGATATTCGTGATGCAATAATTTTAATGCGTGAATTAGAATGATTAAAGAAGGAAGTGTTGTAAAAAATGATCATGATTTGAGTTTGTGTATTTTAATGCATGTATAACTATGTATATGATATGCTATTGTTGAAATTTGTATATCAATAGATCATATGTTACTATTGAAATTTGTATATGAAAATATGTACTGATTGTCAAAATATATAGACTCCTTATACAATTGATGCATCTATATGTGTGTGGTGTGTGTATGACCAGTGAGATTCACACTCTGAGATTAGTAAGGTATATTTGGGTTTATATCTATGTTAAAGCATTGTCGATATTGCACCTACTAGAATATGACACTTATCTATAGATCAAAACTAGTAGAATTTAAAAAAGACACTAATTAATCAATAATAAATTATATTTTTGATTTATCCAATTAAATAAGTTAAACCAAGTCATATGATCATGTTAGAACATAAAGTGGGTGTAGTGATTTGAGATGTATGAGGAATACTTGTGCTTTTACAATCAACATCCTTATAACAATGTTCGAGAAAACACAAGTATGTTGTGAGGAGGTTGTTCAACCACACATTGTTGATTGTCACCCCTAGTTTATGTAGACTCATACATGATTGCATTCTTATTCGAAGGATGTTGATTGTATAACATAACATAACAAGTGACATCCTTACAACATACTTATACTTTATCAAACATTGTTCTAATGATGTTGATTGTATAACCACAACTCTTTCTCATACATCTCTAATCACCACACCCGATTTATGTGGATTTTTACATGATCATATGACTTGTTTAAACTTATTAAATTAGATAAATTTTAAAAATATAATTTATTAATAATTAATTATTGTCTTTTTTAAGTTCTACTAGTTTTGATCTATACATAAGTGTCATATTCTAGTAGGTGCAGTATCAGCAATATTTTAATATAGATATAAATTTGAATATACCTTACTAATGCCAGAGTGTAAATCTGACTGGTCATACACAAACACACACATATAGATGCATCAATTATATAAGGAGTATATATATTTTGATGACCAGTACATACTTTCATATACAATTTTATAGCGGTAATAAAAGTTCAAATATTTTTCAACTGTAACATTTGAATTTTTGTTTTGTTTTTGTATAAAAGGAAGGCAAACCCTCATAAAAAACTCAAACACCTCCATTTATACAATGTTTCAAACATCTCAAACATCCAATGTGAAAAAGTCTTACAATTGTCATTGTGGTAATCCAGCTACGTTAAGGATGTCACACACCGATACAAATTGAGGTCGACAATTCTATAATTGTGCAGTTAACATATGCTCTTTTTTTAGGTGGCTTGAAAATGAATCATC
The DNA here is from genome assembly GCA_027705065.1 of Solanum peruvianum. Classification (NCBI taxonomy): domain Eukaryota; kingdom Viridiplantae; phylum Streptophyta; class Magnoliopsida; order Solanales; family Solanaceae; genus Solanum; species Solanum peruvianum. The sequence goes on along the minus strand of JAKWJD010001755.1, from coordinate 34,595,062 downwards.
AATGAGTAACCCATCAAATTTTTAAGGCGTTGCCAAATTTGAAATATTAAAAAAACTACGGGAATTCGAAGAAAATAGGAATCTGCTTATAACTTTTTTAAAAGAAGCCGAAGAGTAGAGGAATCACCTGAAATGTTGCTAAAATATGCTGAAATAGATAGAGATCAACTAAAAGAAAGATTGATTTTGGAAAAAGAAAAAGAAAAACACCTAAAAGCTATATTGTGTGATTTATTTTTTATGTTTGCTTTTAGTAAATGTGTAACAAATGTGTAACAGGAATGTAATGCTGAAAAAATAAACTATTTCTTTCTATTTTTTTGAACTCTTATATCTTTTGTTTTCGATCGATAATGTTATAGATCAACAGTAATAACAACCTATAGTATTATACATACAAGTTTATTGAGACATAGATTAATAAAAAATCTAAAAACTCTTCATAATAAAATATGTTAAACTGTCGGAGGTACATCTTTGCCGTTAAAAGCAGCAAACAATAAACTACTTTTCAAAAACCTTTTTGTCTTAAAAAATTGTCTCAAAATACCAATTGTCTTCAACAGGGGAAAACACAGCTATCACAAAAATAAATTGTCATAAAAAATCAACTAATAAAAATTTTCATACAACACCAATACCCATCACAGAAACCACAAATGCCCTTACTCATCACCACCAACCTCATTATTAATCTCCATCACAATACCCATCACGTCTATTTATTTTTCACTTCTGCCACATCAGTGGCCAAGCCTTCTTCATCCAACTTTTCCTCTTCTTCATGTTGTGTTATCTTATCCTCTTGTTGTTCTTTCTCTTCTTCTCCACTTGCTTAATTTTCTTCATTTTTCTTCTCTTCCATATTCTCCTCTTCACTTTCTTCTTCTTTTTTTCTTTTAGTTTCTCCCCTTCATTTTCTTCATCCGTTCTCTTCTATTTTTCTTCTTCTTTTTCTATCATCTTCTCCTCTCATCTTGTTGTTTCTCTTCTTCTTTCATTTCCTCTTCCTTCATCTCTTTATCAACTTCTTCAGCAAAATATGCATCAACTGCAGCAAGATCATCATCGCTAGAGCTAATGAAAGGATCTAATCATCAATTGTTAGTGTTGAAAAATTTTCATCATCTACTGTAAGATCAGTTTTTAAGAATTAATACAATAAATTGTTTACATAAATAATATATAAATATATCAACCTTTTTTTTCTTTTTCATTTTCTTTTCATTTCTTCTCAATTTTTTCTCTCGTACAAAAGCAACAATTTCATCATTAATTGCTCGATGGATGCAGCGTGTACGCTCACATGGACTTTCAATTTTAGAATTACTTGGTACAGAATCTCAGAGGGTTGACTAGGATTGTGATCACTTTAATACTCATCCTCCACATTTTATATGGATGAAGTAAAGACAGTCACACCTTTCAAATATTTCTTTAAGGCATCGTTAATTGTATCCTTCACTTCATTTACATACGGTTTAATGTTGTCAAGTAATTTTTTTGTCTCACAGTAGGTGTGAGGTATGAGTGAACAACCTACGAAAAATAAAAATAAACAAATATTACATGACATTCATCAATTTATAAATATGGCTATAATGATAAATAATATTGTTGTACCTTTGTACTTGAATGAATAATCTTTGATAATATTATCATTTTTGCGGTGTGCCATCTAAGTAAACGAGGAATGGGTAAAGAAGTATCCAAGGATTTCTTTGCATACTTTTCAAGATGAGGAAAAACCTCATATATCTCTGAATCTGAAATTAATAGAAGAACAATTAAATAAATAAACATTTCTATGAAATACTATATAAATATATAAGAGGTTATTATAAATCAAGTATATAATTGATAAATAACTACAAGAAATGCCCAACGGAAGCCACACCGAGCATACGATATAAATGCATTCCCTCTTTCATTGTACACTTCATCCGGCTTCTTCAAATTAATTTTGTTCTTCAAATACTTCACTGTTAAACAAAACACTCTTTTCCCAGGGGTAATTCTTGAAAAAAGTTTAAATCATCAACCATCTTAATATGGTTTGAGTCCACAATTTTAGATCGATCGTGGGCAAGCAACATCGAATGGACGAATGTAGTACCCTTAATCAAACTCATCAACTTTGTACTAGAAATATTCTTATTCTTGGTCACTTTATAATAAAATTTCTCACCTTTCTGAAGCACTTTTGTCATTTTTGCATCACGCGGGTATGCTGAGCAATTTAATCCTGTGATCAATGCAAACTCTTATAAGCCAAAGCTAGCATACTTATCATTCACACAAAACAACAAATGCAAAAAAACATTTTATCATTTTTGACACGTCGCAACAACATTTAATGGACCATCTGTCCATTTAACTTGTAATATTCTGGAATGTCTTAAATGTCCAAAACAAGTACCTTTATAGTCATCATAATTTTCTTCTTGAACTAAAACATTTCTAAAATCACGAAAAAGAGTCATTCTTGCTCTCAAAGAAATTTTTGTTGGACTCATCCATCCATGTAGTTAGATTATAGGACTTACAAGAGGTTTCTCTTGCACAAATTAACAAGGACAGGGGATCATCATCCGCATCTTCAATATCCAGGCTATCTCTACTACTCTTTTTATTTTCACTGTCAGTTTTTTTCTTCACTAGACTCAACATCATCAGTAATCCCAGCCATCGTATCAAAATTCGAGTTAGACTTATGTTCTTTAATTATAATTTTTCTTTTTTGAAGATCTTGAAACTTCTTCAGCCTTTGTTTTCTTGTTTTTAGAAGGCTTATGAACGGATCTTTTAATAATCCCGCCTTTAATTTTGGTCATATTCTATTATGTAGAAAAATATAATTTTCATATCAAAATATTGAACTAGTCTATTAATACAAACAGGGTAATTCTAAAAAATATGCAAAACAAGTACCACTTCCAACAAAACTTGACATGTTATTGACATAAACATCATTAAAGTCAACCGAAATACAGTAAGAACTTTCAAATCAATAGGACATATAAACATAAAAAGTTCAAAATTTCTACGCATTATCCAAAGCAAAACGTAGTAATGATTTCAAATTAAAGGCATCAAAAGTTTAAGCAAAAAATCTAAACTTTGCTACTCTATCGCAATAAAAAAGATGAAATAGCCTAAAAGTTATTGAAAACACGATTAAACTTACTTGACAGGAAGAAGATTTCACAACTGAACTTGGGAAGAAGATTGAAAAAATTCAAACCGACCTGAGGAATAAGATTGATGAAAAATAAAAATAAACTTCACTTCGTTTTTTCAAGAAAAATTATAGGATCACACTTGTTTATGTTTTCAATAGTGGAAGATGAAAGATTTGTTGGAGAATGATCAAATTTATGGAGGTTGATGATTTCGTTAAACAAGTTTATTGAAGAAAACGAAGAATTCTCTGAAACGTTTTGAGGTTTCCTCGAAAATGTTTAAACGTAATACTATTAAATATTCTTTTATACTACTTGGGATTGTAATTTGATTTTTAATTAGGGAGGGATGAATTTATTTAATGTTCAAGTGTCAGAGATGAAAATAATATTTTTTATACTTGTATTTTTATCCCCAAGTATAATGATAAAAAGTCCATGACCCCACAACCCAAACCCATTTTTTCTATTCATAACCCTATAAATTAACTCAAAAAGAAATTAGGTGGCTATTGTTCAAATTTAGTTTTAAAGCGTCCCCAATTTGAATTCTTCTCAACTAAGTGCATATCTAGATACCCAACTATCTATAATTGCATGAAAATCAAGAACGGTACATCCCATTAAGGTGACACAACGTTAGTTCTTTAATCATATAAGTCATCTCAAAATTATTTTTGCAATCTTAGTCTTTAGATAGATTAAAACAAAAAAAAAAAAAACAACTACTTTTACATAATAGAAATCAGACTGCTGATCAAGTATTTGTCCATTCAGTAGCAATTCTCCTTATTTCATGTGGTATTCGACCCAATCTTATTTGGATTACTATATTTGCATATGATTGTGTTACATCATCACTTGTAATTTTGAATGTATCAATTTTTTTGCATCGTTATTAAAAAAAAAAAAAAAGATCTTACTTAATGGTGTTTACTATGATAGCATCTACTTGTATTCAATGAATAACTTCATCAAATTTTGAAGTCCCTATAGTATTTATTACCTCTTAAAAATAGCAATTTGTTTTCCAATCCTTCAGTTTTTGAGTATATCATTACAACCAGGTCGGGGAATCATATGCTCAAACTGTACATTCCTGCCAAGTATTATACCATATAGCATTGCAGCAGCAACATACGCAGTAACAATAAAAGAAGCTACTAAATTGAAATTCAACTCAACACTGGATTATATCCATTTCTTTCTTTATTTTTTCTCTAATCTTTTTGCGGAAATTGGTCGAACAGAGCAGGAGGTGGGGGAGGAAGAGAAGCATACATCAAAGACAAGCTCGTTATACATAATATATTCGTGGAATCGTAATTTTCTAGATCATACATCTAGTACATTCAGCATTAACAATCCCCGGCTTCAAAAGAAGTGAACAGATGAAGTATATGATATCTCCATCTGCTCCAACTTTTGGCTTGATATGCATATTAGGTCCCAGGCTACTCTGTAACAAACATTTCCATATTATTGACAGGAGCCGGAAGCTGTAAAAATGAGAGACCAGTCAGCTTGAAATATCAAATCCTAACAAGAAGATAAAGTTCAGACCACGGATGTTAAGTGTTTTTCTACTTTTTCTAACATACAGTGAGAAGTATTAAGAGTAAAACATCAAGCCAACAGAGGTCATCCCAGAGCTCTACATCTATTAAACAAAGTAGATGGCAGTGTCTACATGAAGTAACAAAGGAGGCTATCACCTAACTATCAGATAGACAATAAATACCAATAGTAAACTGAACCAAAACAATTACTGCATAATCAATCTTTAGTAGAGATTAACAGTCAAAAACTTTGCTCGTTACAAGTTATAACACGTAGAAGCTTTCCTATATCACAATATGATTCTTTTAATTTGAAAGGTAAAACTTTTGAGAATATGGTTCAACAGGATGAGAAATTGCTACATATGACCTTTGGAACCTAAAAAGGTGAGGGTTAGATATCTCATCAGGAAGCACTAATACACTAAAGCTCTATAAAGCTTTTGAAAAGATAAATCCCATCAAGTACCACGTGTTTTCATCCTCCCTTCAAGAAGTTCAATCGAAGTGGTGTCTGAATGTAGGTTAAAACCAACAAGAGATTATGCTACAAACGCACTGAGGTCTTATCACCATCATATTTGAAAGTAGTACAATGTCAAAGAAAACTTACTTCCCTTCCTTGTCACCTTCACTCAACACACTTTACCAGTAGGGTTTGGCATTAACATAGGAGAATTATCAATAGATTATAGGGAGTTTGCAAAGGTATGAGAAATTGCAGACCGGATGAAAATGTGTGTGGAGGGAAGTAGAAGCTACCAAGTCTCCACAATTTTGTTTATTTTGGCTGACCTAGTTTCAGGAGCTAAATTAACTCATTTTGGACAACTTGAATATTGTATGAGCTGATCTTAACAATAGATAAATTAAACATCAAAATCAGTTGAAAACTTGGTTTAAAAAACCGCAAGAATGCCATTAGCCAAGTTCCTTTCCTTTTATCATAAGCTTGCAAATTTTTAGTTTCTTTTTGAACTTACACATCTTTTTGGGAGGAGAATGGATTGGTCATGGACCATTCACACAAATATACCCAGACATATACAACTTATGCAAAGCAAGATGCATACTGTTATGAACCATTAGGGAAGGATCAATTCACATGGTGAAAATCAGCTCGTTAAAGGGATTCACAGGGCGAAAATCAGCTCGTTAAAGTGAGGCTGAAATCTTAGAATTCATTAGAACAGAGAACTCTGATCTCTTGATTTTTGTTGAAGGGAAAAAGGACAAATATATCCTCGAACTATCGAAAATGGTATACGAATACCCTTTGTTATTATTGAAGATAATAGATAGTGTTGTAAGTAGTTAGTTAACTAATTAAGTGTAATTAGTTCTTATTTTCTGTTATTAATATTGTTAGGTTCTAATAAGAGTTAGTTAGAAAGTTTGTTACTATTTCTTCTTCTTGTACAAGTAGCATCTCTCCCACATCGTGTGAGGAACACTTCTTCATTTTCTCAATATCAAAATTTCCCAAAGCTCTCTCAATCTTTACATGGTATCAAAGCTGTGAATCAATAATTTTTTGATTCAATCTAATTGTTCGATTCTGATTTTTGAAGTCAAAGCAGAAACAGAGCTTCAGTAGCTTGTAATGGTGATCGAAAGTGCAACTCCAGTGGTTCAATCGTCTGCATCAGTTCCTGCAGCAGAAACGCTTGAGATGATAGAATCAAAGAGAAATCATCCTCTTCATCTTCATCCTTCGGATACTCCTGGATCTGTATTGACTACAGTTCAACTTACTGGTTCAGAAAACTACTCTTTGTGGAGTAGATCGATGATTATAAACCTCCGAGCTAAGAGTAAGCTTGGTTTTGTACTTGGAACCTGCAGAAAGAGTGATTATACACCTGAGTTGGAAGAACAGTGGGAAAAATGCAATGCATCGGTCTTAGCATGGATTATGAATACAGTTTCGAAAGAGTTGTTAAGTGGAATTGTATATGCTTCAGATGCTGCGATGGTGTGGGAGGATCTGAAGGAACGATTTGATAAGGTGGATGGTTCTAGAGTGTACCAACTTCACAGGGACATATGTACAATTCATCAAGGTAACCTAACTGTTTCAGCTTATTTTACCAAGTTAAGGTTGCTTTGGGATGAATTTGATGCACTTGTTCCACCTCCTTCATGTAATTGTGATAGATCTAGAATATATGTGGATCATATGCATTATCTGCGATTGTTTGCATTTCTAATGGGGTTAAGTGAGATCTATGGCCCTGCACGAAGTCAGATATTAATGATGAATCCTTTGCCAACTGTTGGCAAAGCATATGCCATGATAGTTTCAGATGAAAATCAAAGAATCACTTCTGGCTTGCGAAATGGAGGAGAAGTAATTGAGGCCACAGCATTATATGCAAACAGAAGTGGTTATGGTTATAGAAACACAGATCGTGGTGATGGAGACAAAGGTGAATATAATAGAAGTGGTCATGGTTATAGAAACACAGGTCGTGGTGATGGAGATAAAGGTTACAACAGTAAGAAGAAGGTAAATTGGAACCTATTTTGTGAACACTGCAAGTTGCATGGACACACTAAAAATATTTGTTATAATTTGGTGATATCCTGAAGATTGGAAGTTCAAAAAGAAATCAGATACTGGAATGACTGTAAACAAAGGAAAAGGCATAGCAAATAATGTACAAGTTGATAGAAATGGTGAGGAAGATGTGTTTGGAGTAGTCAATGAAGGAGATAAAAATGAACAAGGATCACATGATCTCAATTCTGTTCGAACAAATTTACAAGCACTGGCAATGAAATCGACATACACTCCTGACCAATATCGAAAGATAATGAAGCTATTGAATGAAGAAAAGCAGGCTGAGGTCAACATGGCAGGTATTTCCAATGATTTTGATTCTTTACTAGAATGTGATAGAAGAAGAAGTTGTGATGATGATATGAATGCAAGTAATGAACATAATATGTTTAGCAAGAAAGGTCATTGGATAGTGGATTCGAGAGCTACATGTCACATGACATCTAAATCTGAAAATTTAGATAAGATTAGCAGAAACAACAAGAACACAGGGAAAAAGGTTAATCTGCCTAATGGTCAAACTACATTAGTTACACAATCAGGAGCATGCATGATATCAACTAATGAAGAACTTGAAAATGTTCTAGTTGTCCCTGAACTTAAACATGATCTATTATCAGTGTCCCAATTAACAAGACAGTTAAAGTGTTCTGTTCAATTCTTTCCTGAATTCTGCATATTTCAGGACCTCTTCAATGGAGAGGTGAAGGGGATTGGTAAAGAAAATGATGGGTTGTATTACTTTCCTAGAAATCTGTCAGAAGAAAAGGCAGTTACTGCAAATGTTGATGACAGAAGCTCCATGAACAAGGCCAATTCACAGTTTATGATATGGCATTACGGACATCCTTCATATAGAGTCTTAAAGCAATTGTATCAAAATGTTCCTGTAGGAGTATGTGATGATTGTCCTATATGTCCATTAGCCAAACAGACCAGGCTTTCATTTCCTATGAGCAGCTCTAGAACTAATGATGTTTTTGATCTCATTCATCTTGATGTATGGGGACCATATAGACATACTACTCATAATGGTTTTAGATTCTTTTTGACTGTTGTGGATGATAATTCAAGGGTGACTTGGTTATTCTTACTGAGACATAAAAGTGATGTTCTTGATACCTTGAAGTCCTTTTTTGTGTTAGTTAAAACTCAGTTTAATAAGCAAATCAAAAGAGTAAGATCAGACAATGGTACAGAGTTCTTTAACAATGAATGTAAAACATTGTTTACTTCTTTGGGAATTGTTCATGAAAGTAGTTTGCCACACACTCCACAACAAATGGAGTAGTGGTGGAAAGGAAGCATAGACACATTCTTGAAGTGGCAGGGCTCTTAGATTCAAGGGTCCATTCCTATTAAATTTTGGGGTGAATGTGTGTTAGCTGCTGTATATTTGATCAACAGAATGCCCACAAGTGTGTTACAGGGAAGGTCACCATATGAAGTCTTTCACAAGACTAAACCACAATTAGATCATCTAAGAACAATTTGATGCTTATGTTATGCAACTAAATCTGTTAAGGAAGATAAGTTTTCTTCCGGAGTTGATCAATGTGTTATGATGGGGTACTCTTTAACTCAGAAGGGATATATGCTATACAACCTGGCTCTAAGAAAGTTTATTGCGAACAGAGATGTTGTGTTCAAAGAACACATATTTCCATTCAGTCAGCTGAAGGATGAGCATGTGAGAGTGTTTATTGAGCAGCCATTTTGTGATTATGACATTACTGAAGTTCATACACCATTAGATGTTGAGACTTTAGATGAACATGCTGAACAAACACTTGTTCCTACTGAGCATGTTTCTGAGGACATTACTGAAGAGCATGGTGATAACAATGTGGTTGATGTGCCTGGTTCTGTGCCCAGAGCTTCTTCAAGAATGTCTCATCCACCTGTGTGGATGAAAGATTATGTTACTCATCTGACTAATTCAGTTCATCCTCATTCTTTAGCCAACTATATGTCATATAGTCATTTGTCTGGATCTTATCAGACATATTTGAATACAATGTCTACAGAAGTTGAGCCCAAAACATATGAAGAAGCTATTCAGGATCAAAGATGGGTAGAAGCCATGAAACAAGAGATTGTTGCATTAGAAGATAATGGTACATGGAAGGTTGTGACTTTGCCTTCAGGGAAACATGCCATAGGCTGTAAATGGGTGTTAAAATAAAATACAAAGCCACTGGAGAGATTGACAGGTTCAAAGCTAGGCTTGTAGCTAAAGGATACAGTCAAACTGAGGGAGTTGATTATCAGGAGACATTTTCACCAGTTGTGAAAATGGTTACTGTTAGAACTATTATTGCAATTGCAGCTGCTGAAAATTGGCAAATATTTCAAATGGATGTTTTCAATGCCTTTTTACAAGGTGATTTGGATGAAGAAGTATATATGGAACTTCCTAAAGGTTTCATAAGTCAGGGGGAGCATAAAGTTTGTAAACTAAAAAAGTCATTATATGGTCTCAAGCAAGCATCTAGGCAATGGAATGTTAAGCTCACTGATGCATTGTTGAATTCTGGATACATACAAAGTCATTTGGATTACTCCTTGTTTACAAAGAGGAAGAAGTCAGCACTAGTAATTGTGTTGGTTTATGTGGATGATTTGTTGATTACTGGAAATGATCATGCACTGATACAGGAGACAAAGCAGGTTATGCATCTTCATTTTAAAATAAAGGATTTGGGAGAATTGAGATACTTCTTGGGAATAGAATTCTGCAGATCAGAACAAGGCATAGTGATGAATCAAAGAAAATATGCATTGGAGTTAATTTCAGAAACAGGATTATCAGGAGCTAGACCATCTTTAACACCTTTGGAGACAAATATGAAGCTTACAAGTGCTGATTATATGCAAGATGTCCATAATAAACTATTTACTGATATAAACAAATATCAAAGGTTGATTGGCAAACTACTGTACCTTACTAACACAAGGCCTGATATTGCTTTCTCAGTTCAGTGTTTAAGCCAATTCATGCAGAAACCAACACTTTCTCACTGGAATGCAGCATTGAAGGTGGTTAAATATGTTAAAACAGCACCAGGTCTGGGGATACTCATGAGTTCTGATAAACAAGCACAGCTCACTGGTTTTTGTGATACAGACTGGGCTGCCTGTCCAAACACCAGAAGATCAGTGACTGGCTATCTCTTGAAGTATGGGAAATCTTTAATAGCATGGAAGTCTAAGAAACAAAATACAGTTTCTAGAAGTTCTGCAGAAGCAGAATATAGAAGCTTAGCAACATTAACAGCTGAAGTTGTTTGGGTGAATAACTTGTTCAAGGAATTGGGAATGAATGTGCATGAACCAACTATCATACATTGTGACAACAAAGCTGCTATGCAAATAGCAGCAAATCCAGTTTTTCATGAACGTACAAAACATATTGAGATTGATTGTCATTTTATCCGTGAAAGGTTGCAACAAGGATTGATCAAGATAAGCTACATCAATACTAAAGAGCAGCAAGCAGATTTGTTAACAAAGGCCTTGGGAAGATCTCAACATGACTACTTATTGGCCAAGCTAGGTGTATTAAATGTTTTCAATACATCTAGCTTGAGGGGGACTATTGAAGATAATAGATAGTGTTGTAAGTAGTTAGTTAACTAATTAAGTGTAATTAGTTCTTATTTTCTGTTATTAATATTGTTAGGTTCAGTTAAGAGTTAGTTAGAAAGTTTGTTTATTTCTTCTTCTTGTATAAGTAGCATCTCTCCCACATCGTGTGAGGAACACTTCTTCATTTTCTCAATATCAAAATTTCCCAAAGCTCTCTCAATCTTTACAGTTATACTATGGAGACGCTAGTACCCCCGCCGTCCAAAAAGTGGAAACATTTATGCCCTTCACCCTAACGGAATGCCACGTGTCATCATCCTATGCATCTACAATTATTCACCAAATTTTAAACCCACGACCCAAATTAAAAAGACCCACCCAAATAGCCCCTGACCCAACCATTACTAACACCTAATGATATACCCAAAATAACCAAAATACTCCAAGTTCTCTCTACCCACTTCAAAGCGTGTTCTTCAAAAATCTCACGCAATTTTGCATACTCGTTTTATTTCCTCAAAAACACCTAAAAACTCAAATCAATCCAAAATTGGTATTGAAAGGAGTGGTAAGCATTTGATTTTGAATTCAAGTTCAAACATGAAGATGGGTGAAGAAGAAGATGATATACAGGAGTGAATCTCGTGATAGAGTGGGTTAGCAAATTGGATTTGAGTGGAGAAGAAGAAGATTACATAATTGAGCAAGAAGTTGAGGATGAATTAGAGGATGGAAGAAGCTAAGGCTTTAGAGAGCTAAACAATTTTAGCAACCATGGTTGTTTTAGCTAGGATTCAAAGCTTAAAAAACATCACTAAAACTCATTCACCGCCATCTCCTCCGCCGCTGCTGCCGATGAAGATTATTTTTTCGAAATTTGTCCATAAAAAATCTCACTCGCCCAATTCGTGAAACAAACGTATCGCCAGGCACATGACGACTATTCTTATGGAATAGTTTTCGGGTCCACCGGCGCAACAATACTCATCTTCCAGAAAACTTCATACACAACATTCTCCCTTCATACGCTCATCACTTTCAGCTCCAACGAACCCCACATCCCAGACTTGTACAGTTGTTACCGAAAATCGAAGGACTTTGATGATGCGTATCGAAGTTGCACTGATTCTGATGAGGATGACGATGACTATGGTCGTCGTCGTGGTGGAGATGTAGTGGTGGTTCTCATAGTTGTGCTTATACAGTGTGAAATTTGGACCCAAGAATCACTTTAATTTTGTTTTACTAATTAAAGAAATTGTTTGGTTCACTTAAAAAAAGAGGGTGGGTGGGTTTTTTTTCAATTCGGGCGAGTTCTTTCTGTGGGTTAGGATTTGGTGAACGATAGATGCATAGGATGATGACACGTGGCATTCCATTAGGGTGAAGGGTATAAATGTTCAACTTTTTGGACGGCATGGGGTACTAGCGTCTCCATAGTATAACGAAGGATATTCGTATACCATTTTTCATAGTTTGAGGGTATATTTTTCCTTTTTCCATTTGTTGAATTATGTCTTACTTATTTATTCATCAAAAGCCACTTTAAATAGGAGTTCTATTATATCAATAGGAAATCTAATTCTTATGGAAGTAGGAGACCTAAATCCTATACCAAACTAATAACTATAACTTAAACCTAATCCTTATAAAACTATGAAATATAATCCCTATTCTAGAATAAAATAAAGCTACTAAACAAATAATTAAATACTTAAATTAATGACTTCCAACGCATTCCTAACATTACCCCCTCTTACGTTGAAAGAGCTTGTCCTCAAGCTGAATTATCTAATTCCATCCCTAGCTTGAAGTTGACATTGATAAATTTACCTCTATCAATTTGCTGAAGCTTAACTAATTCGCCCATCGAGTTTCCATTTTCATGAGGTCCAAATTGTTCACAACGATGTGCGCAAATTAATGGGTTGTTGATACCATTTAATGTAGAAAAAATCATATTTGCATAACTTGGTATTACCGAATTAGAATTACCACTAGTTTGATGATTATGATCAGCTGGTTGAATAGGCAGTGTATTGCCTCTAGGGCTGAATTTGTTGACTTACCAATTGTCTGGGCATTACTTGATTCTGCCCCATGGACTACTGGTTTTGTAGAGCCAATTCCCAAACTAGAAAATTTTTCTAGAATGACTTGGACAATTCTTTCATAGAGACGTTCCATAGCTGCAAGTTTAGAGTCCATTCGTGTTTATGTAATCACACGTTCTTCTTGAAATCTGGAATTGATCTCATCGCCCTCGCCATTGTGTTAGGCTCTAAACCAATTTGTTATGAATCTCTAGGGTAGGATCGATTCAAAAGACGAAAATCAGCTCGTTAAAGGGAGACTGATATCTTAGAATTCATTAGAAAAGAGAACTCTGATCTCTTGATTTTTGGTGAATTATGACTTATTGATTTATTCATCAAAAGCCCCCGAGTCTTATTACATCAATAAGAAATCTAATTCTTATGAAAGTAGGTGACCTAAATCCTATTCCAAACTAAAAACTATAACTTAACCTAATCCTTATAAAACTATAAAATATAAATCCTATTCTAGAATAATAAATGAAGCTACTATATAAATAATTAAATACTTATATTAATGACTTCAAATGCATCTCTAACACATACCTTCAGAAGGTTTCTAAATGATTGAGAATTGGGAATAACTGAAATATATAGTACCTTCTCTCAGTTCAAAGGCTCTACTGGAGATAAGTACGGAATAACAAAGGAATAAACAATTTTTCTGTGAGAGATGCATACAGAGAACAGAACTTCTCCAAGAATCAAGTGTGATGCTGGCGATGGATGCTGATCTGGAGAGTCCAAGATTCCGTTTCAAAGTAGCATCTTTTACATCACTAGTGGCCAAAGAAGCAGTCTTGACATGGGATAATTTGAAAAGAAAGATGTACCAGGTATGCTCCAGATGTTTACTCAAGTAGAGAACAGGCAAAGACAACCAACCATCTCTTTTTACCTTGTAAGTAACAGATCAGACATGGAAAATCTTAATCAACCTGAGGAGAATCAGGTGGGTGATGTCAGGTAGCACAAGGGATGTACTAAACAGTTGGGGCAGAGATGGTGTAACACCGCAAAAGTTCTAAAGTCCAGAAACTTGTGTCTAGAAAAAAATTGGGATTTACGGATGCCATTTGCGGTAAATGGAACCGTGAACCGTAGATGGGATCTATATATTAACTGCAGAGATTAAAAATTTAGCCCAAGTTCGACGAGCAAGAAACAGTTTGTGGATGCTTTTACGGTCGTAGATGGGCTTGTGTAGGGGTACCAAATGGGCGAGTTGGTTTGAAATCGGAGATGTGAAAATGGGTTAATTGTGTTGGGTCTTGACCCGCCCAAGTTGACCCGATTAATCTCAATAATTTTATCAAAGTGATATTTAACTTTTATAATCATAATGTGAATTTCGGCTCAAGATTATTTTTTTAAAAAAATAACAAATTGATAGATAAGTCCTAAAACATTTTAAATAGATGATAATTTATACATTCAATGTAGAGACATAACTTAGAAAAGAATTTTAAAACGGGTTGAAATTGGAAATTAAATTGGACTCAATTGAGAATTCTCCTATAATAGGTTAGGCTTGAGTTGAGATTGAAACCAGATCAAATTATCTGGAGCCCAACCCTTAAAATTCTGGGCAGGTTACCTATGTTTGAATTCATTTTTGACACCCCTAGGCTTGTGGATCAAAGTACTAGAACTCGATTTTTTTCTGACTTTTACGGACTACGTTTACGGATCATAAATGAGTCCCTTAGATCAAACTTCAGAAACTCAATATTTAGGCTAGATTTCTATGGAATCTATGTCCTGTAGTCCAATCCACAAACCGTAAATGGCCCTCGTAGAAGCTACCGACAGTTTTTCCTTTAGGGTTGTTTTGATCTTTTTCCACTCTTTTAATTCCTAAACTATATCGCTTTAGCCTATTCTAAGAGAGACTGGTAGAATAGGATTAGGTGTACACAAATCCTACTTAGAATAGGAATAGGAATAGGAATAGGAATAATATTTAGTATCATACTTGGTAAGGATTGTATCATAGTGTCTAAAATAGGCTCTCCATGTAATAATGTCAATACACAATTCAATAATATTTTTCCCCTATATTTCTCGCAGAGATTAAGGGAAACTTAGTCGACCTAACCTGCTCGTTCACATCCAATAACCGGAGATTAGAATCAATACATCTCAGCTCCTCTCAGGAAAGAACTAGGGTTATTTAGCTTCAAGCTTTAGTTCAAGGAATCTAGGGTATGTTCAATTTAGTAGTCTTATCATGCATATTTCACATATTCAGTACATTACAAGTACTAACCTCATACTCTTCAAGCTATATTGTTCTATAATATAGGTTCGGACGTTCAGCGTCCAGCCCGCAGTTAGTACGACTTCTGATCAGCTCAACAACACGTTCGATAAGTCCTCATCCTTCGAGGATAACCCTCATATTCCTTTCAATTATTAAATCTTCTAGTTTTAAGACAGTAAGAGTTAGTTGTTAGTTGTGGGCTTATCTTAGTAACTCATCTTAGTAGGGGCTTTGTGATAGACATGTCAGCTTTGTGTTGCTTTGAGATGAACTCACTTCTGAGTATTTAAATTTTATATTTCAGACTACTCAGTTTATTTCAATTTAGCTTCCGCATTCAGTAATTCTCAATTAGTGTTTACGTAAATCATAGTGTCATGACATGAGTTAATTTGGGGTCATTTGTAGGCACTATGTTTTGACTAAGGGTAGTGTCAGATCATGACAAACTTAATATTAGTGCCTTGGGTTCAAGTATCCTAGGCTGTTCAAAGTCGCCTTAAGTAGAGTTTTGTCGATGGATATAAAATGTGTCACACTTATTAATGAGAGGCTATGAAATGTTATAGGAAATACTTCACTTCTTTCAAGCTCTCAGTTGTGCGATCGAGTGTAACTCTATTTAACCTCCTTCTATTCTCATTCGTGCTCCATATTTAACAAAATCATACCTCCTAGAAGACCTTATGTCAGGAGGAACAAGAATGAAGGTCAGCAAGCATAACCAACTTCAGCAGACCCCTTGAATGAGATCAAGGCTGCTTTCATTACCACTCAAGTCAATCAGTAGGTTATTGCACAAGCTAACACAAATAGGACTACAACAACAACTAGGGGTTCGAGTTTTACTAGGAAGAATACTCCGAGTTTTATGACTCAAAGGTGGAGAAGGACTCTCAGGAGTTCATTGATGGTGTTCAGAATATCACACCGATTATGGGGGACAGCTCAATGGAGAGAGCATACTCAGCCGCTTATTAGTTGAAAGGAGTGGCTCAGATTTGGTACTAGCAGTAGATGGATGACAGCGGGGTTAATGCAGGTCCAATGGACAGCGGGAAGCTTGTGGTCGCATTTCTAGACGGGTTCTTTCCACTTGAGCTACAGGGGGAGTGAGGACAAGGTCTAGGAGTCTATTAATCTGAAGCAACAGAAAATATCGGTGGAGGAGTATTTCTTGAGTTAATCCAACTCTCCAAAGTATGTTGCATCTATGGTGACCGACTCTAGGGCCCAATTGAGAAAGTTTGTTTCAAGTGAAGAGACCGCAGTAAAGGAGTACAAAACTGCTATGTTGATCAAGGAGATGAACATCTCTAGGTTGATGACTCATGCTCAATGGGATTGAGGAAAGAGAAGGTCAAGGAGAGTGCTAGGGGAAGTAATAGGGCTAGAACAGACAGGCTGGACTAGTCTGCACAGAAGTCAGGCGGTGGAAATCACTCTTAATTTCATCATAACTTTTCAAGTCAAGCCCTATCCTTTGCTAATGCCCCAATACCCAAGTTCAAACAAGAGAACATGGATAAGGCATCAAGTTCTAAGTCCTAGGGTAGTCTCACCAGTGGTTGTCCCTTTTTGGTTTATCATAAGCATGGTAAGAACCATATCAGAGGGTGTATGTCTGGTAGTGGTAATGGTGTTGGATGTGGCAAATCCAACCACAGGTTGAGGGAAAGCCCAGTGGCATTTTGGCTCACCCTAACACTTCAGCAGCTCCACTAGGTCGTCCAACTCAACAGAGTACATCTCCTAGTGCAGATGGCGGACAACACCAGAACAAGTTCGATGCTTTGCAGACTTTACAGGATTAGGAAGATTACCCTAATTAGTCACAAGTATGTTGTGTGTATTTCAACTTGATGTTTATGCATTTCTAGATCCACAGGCCACACTTTCTTTCATGACTCCATATATTGCATTGAATTTTTATGTCAATCCAAAATCCTCTCAGATTCCTTCTTCGAGTCTCTACCCATTTTGGTGAGTCAGTCTTAGTTAAGTAGATATACAGAAAGTGCCAAGTCTCAATTTTTCCAGGAAGTCACCATAATTGATCTAGTAGAGTTGGAAATGCTTGATTTCGATATTATTCTTGGCATGAACTACTTACTTCAAAAGTCATTTGGGTGCACTAGTCAAAGGCTTAACACTTTAGCACTCAACGTCAAATAGTTTTTGCCACCTGGTCTCGCCCCACCGATATTTTCCCATCTCATCTGGCCCCACCCATTTCTTCATTGAAATTAAAAACAAATAAAAGTCTTCAACACAATTCTAAACAAAATATAAGATTGCTAGAAAACCTACCACAACTTACAACCTACAAGTATTCTTCATTGAAGTCTACATAAATAAAGTCCTACTCCTATTGCCACTTCATAAATTAGTAAGTTCATTTTTAGCATGTTTTATTATAAGATGTGTGATTTCTCTATTATATTTTACTTTTGTTGTGTTGCGAAATGAGAGCAGGAGGGATATTATTCCTTTGTCAACAATGTAATATTTACTAATATGCTTGATTAAATCTTTGTTTTGTAGGATGTTGTTGTTGATTCTTGTCATTTGAAAGGGATAATTTTTTGAAGAAACATAATTCTTCTCAACTAAGTTCTAGACTAGTTTTAGAGATAATTCTCCACATTTTATAAATGAGTTTGATTTGCAGTCACTTAAACCGGATCCTGCCATCCTGGAGAAAGAATATTCATTCATTCATATATATATAGCACTAAAATACAAGATAAAGTGAGAAGACACTACATTTAACAAATGCCTTATCAATTGATTATTTATGGATATCCTCAAGTTAGATTTCAAACAAAAATGAGTCGATTTTGTTCGACATGGTTTAAGAGTTCATATTCTAGGTAGTTGGAGTATAGTGTGATGAAAGATGTGTTTTGCCTATGTACCTATTTATATAAAAATGACTTGTAAAGGGAAATGTAGGTGATTTTTCCACAAAAATTGATTATAAGACTTGGAAAGCATAGTTTGGAATGAATTGATTTACATGTTGGTGAAGTAAATAGTGTCCACAATAGAACTTCCAACAAGATGCTTGATTTTGAGAATCAATCTCAATCCATTCAAGTTGTTTTTAACAACCAATTTGAGAAAACAAGAAGTGAGCATTGAATTCTCTTACAAGCTTCTACTACTACGGCACGGTTCCTCTTGGAATTTGGGTTGTCTTTTCGAGGTCATGGTGAAAGTGAATCTTCAAAATATAAAGGCTTGTTTTTAGGTCTTTTCGAATGGCTTGGAAAAATGCTTTGGGATATAAATAATGTTATTTTAAAATCCGGTCCAAAAAATGCTATGATGACTTCTCCAAAAATTTTACAAGGATATGATGAGTGTTTGTGCACAAGAAATCATGAAAGCTATAATTAATGACTTTGATGGAGATTATTTTGCAATTTTGGTTGATGAATCTAAGGACATCACACCATGAACAAATGGTCCTTGCTTTGTGGTATGTTAATAAAAAAGGCGAAGTGAATGAGCGAGTTATTACTATTCTTCGTGTTGGTGATACATTTGGGGTTTTTGAGGACAAGCATCGTAACATCTAGAAGTTGAAGATGAAATGCTTAGTCGCTCATTATTTTGGTGTAAACATGAATTTTTAATAGAAGCAAAAGATACTTTTTATGTTTTAGACAACAATAAGAAGAAACATTGATAGGAAGGGTTCCTTTTATTTGTAATTGTTTATTATTTTTGGGGGACTATACAGTTGTTATAGAATATGTCTATCAAAAAAGAAAAATGACCAACTCTACAATAATTATCTAAATTTTAGTCCTATAAATACTTGTCAAGAAAAACAACTAAATCCCATGCATTTTCCCGTGATCTCTTCAGATAGGTTATTAGAAAATAATATGCTTAAAGAGTTAAGACAGTAACTTAATTAGTATAACAACCAGCTTCTTTTACGGGTGAATAAAGGATCCAACAATTGACATTCAAGACTGTGTGATGATCTGTTGTAGAGATTTTCATATATCTAATATCAATAGAAGTGATCACCTGTTAACTATCCACAATTACCCAAAATTTCAAGCAACGGTATCCCAAAACATCATTTGAGATGAAATTAGCTTGAATGAAGTTTGCCAACCTTGATAATATGTTGTTGAGTAATGGCTTCATCCAACCAGATAGAGAATAATTCTCTGAGAAGGCTACCATCATTTTTATCTTTAGGTCACATTAGCTAAGGGATACAGCCTGTGTCGCTACGTGTCCTTTCTTCTCAATAAATTTCTCAGAATATTGGCGTTTTGTTAAGGCAAGTTGTGAATTAAGAAAGTAAAATAGAAACGATGAGTAAAACCTAGAAAAGGAGGAAGCATCCAGATAACAAATTCTTTCTCATATTCCTTATTTATCTTTTGTTGGAGAGAAGTTCGAGCAGTAGAATTGAAGTCATGACTCAAAGCCAGTCGGATAGACAAGACCAGAAGCAATGAGTAAACCAAGAGTCCATGCGTAAAATTAGAAATCTGGAGAAAACAATTTCTCATGATCTTGCTATGGAAACAATATTAGAACTAACTCTACAAACATAAGCATAATATACAGTTGCATAGGTGACATCCTTTCTCCAATAGAATATAGACTTGCAACAACTGGAAATACAAGAACATTCATGGGGAACAAATTAATGCAGCTTAACAAGGACATTAACTAGACGCTAAAACACTAATTATCACCAACCCTTGAAATTTAATCAGTGACATGGTTCGACAATGAAACTAAATTGTATAAATGTTATTATTATAATCAAGGTCTCCCAACTAAAGAGTTGTTTCTGAACAACTTTGCAAAAAAGAAAGTGAAACCATTTTCAGTTTGATATGTTTAATTTACCCATATATAGAAACAACAACAGCATGTTTAGTGTAGTCTCACAAGTGAGGTTTGGGGAAAGTAGGATATACACAAACCTTACCCTACCTTTGTGGGGTAGAGATATTGTTAAGACAAGTTATTGAAGCAAGGAAAATGTGATAGCAAGATACAAAATAAATACAAATAGTATCACAAGTTGATAAAGGAACTACGCAGTTACTAACTACTACTACTAACAGACGGGAAGGGATGATGCTAGCCCCTATCTCTCCCTCATAAAGTGCGGCAACACTTGGTTAGCTACTAACTGTCTACTCTCATTATCGACCTCCACACCTTCCTATCTAGGTTCATGTCCTAAGTAAGCTTGAGTTGAGTCAGGTCCTATTTAATCCCCCACCCCAATACTTTTTCGGCACACCTTTACCTCTCCTAACTCTTAGTATAGCCAACCTCTCAGACCTCCTTACTAGCTCATCCGCAAACCTCATCTTCACATGTCCGAACCATCTCAATTTCACTTCTCTCATCTTATTTGCCACGGGGGCCACTCACACCTTATCCCTTATTACTTTGTTTCTAATAATATCTAATCTAGTGTGCCCACACATCTATCTAAGCATCCTCATCTCTGCTAAATTCATCTTTTGAACGTGGACTTCTTGATTAGCCAACACTTTATCTCATACAACAATATCGATCTAACCACCACTCTATAGAATTTACCTTTTAAGTTTTGTATGTACATCTAGTACCCTAGACGCAAGCCTTCATTTTTACCCACGTCGCTCCTATACAATGTGCGAGCGATATCATCATCAATCACCCAATCTCCTTGGTTTATGGACCCGAGCTACTGGAAGCTCCATTTCTTGTGTATGACTTGTGTGTTGATCTTCACTCTCACAATTGTCTCATGTGTTACGTCATTAAACTTGCACTCCAAGTACTCTCTTCTAGTGTTGCTTTACCTAAAACTTTTAGACTCTAGGATTTGATTTAACCTTATATGTGAGCTAGATTTCCAACATGATTTTGCAAGCTCTAGAAATTATTCAACTTGACCACATATGGTTTGGTCTTGTGAGGAAGGATTAAATGAATGTTTTTTTCCCAATGTTCTACAGGAACCATTTAATCCACAAAAAAACTACCCCTTTCCTTTCCCCTTCTTCTTTAGGGCACCTCTATAGAGGAACCCATTAATGATTGTTGTTACTTCCCTTCCAACCTCCTTGCCTCCAAACCCCCAAGTCCATTTTTTCCTTGCTCTTTACAGATATTAATTTCTGCTTCTAGGAAACTTCTGCTTCTGTGTGTTTAGTCTAGAATATGAAATTATATACACAATCTTGCCAGACTATTGCATATTTTGGTATGCGACACACTTCAATTGCGTTCCAAATTATTTATTCCATGAAGGTCTCACTCACATTTTACACAACAAATCAATATTGACCCTCAGTGAAAAGAAGAACCATGCAACTTGATAAGAAAAATCTTAAGACAATTTAGGAAAACAATGAATCAAGCAGAATGTAACATGGAAATCACCTGTCTCAGAGATGGTCCTCCACACATGACCAAACCATTATCCCGGCAAGAACGAGGAGTTTCAAACTGATTGATATCAAGCTTCTTGTTAATGAACCCAACTTGAAAGTAAATACTCCCAGACGATGGCAAATCCACACGGATCTCATTCACGTTTAGCCACAACAAGAATCTCTTAACTTGAATTCCTTCTAAATCAGTAATCGACCCAAGACTCAGCTTCCCAGTAACCTTCTCATCATAATAAACCAAATACTCAAACTCCACATAACAAGGCTTGTCCAGTAAAACTTCAAATGTTCCATCATCGGAAAGAGAGTAAGATTTTACAGAACTAGGTAAAAGCCCTGGAGGAAGGTTGAATTTAGTGAGGATTGCGTATACTGTTGTATTGGGTAGATCGAGAGATAGAGGAGAAGGAGATGAGAGGAATGGGAGGAGAAGAAGAATACTCAATTCGATTGCTGGATTGAAACCCCCCATTGTTGTTGATGCCTCCACAGAACCGTTAGCTGCTTCCTAGAAATTGAACGTTATCGAAATGTGGGTTACTTGAGAAAATTATCGGAAAGGTGTCAAATAAGTCTCATTTTTTTCGATGACAAATGATCAAAAGCTGGTCAAATTTCTTTTAAAATGTAATTAGATGGATCAAAAGTTGGTCAAATTCTTTTTAAAATGTAATTAAATAAATATGGTATCAAATTAATATTTTTAAAAATTTCTCCTTTATAAATATGAAAAAACACAATTCTATAATTCAAATCAAATTATTTTTAAAAAAAAAAATAAAAATCTTTTCATTTTCTTCCTCTCCTCTCTCTCTTCTTCTCTCTTCTTTATTGGGGGTTCTTCTTTTTCCTCAAAAATTCGAAAATCTCTCGTTACTCTTCCTCTCCAATCCTCTATTATCTTCCTCTTCAGTTGTTACTCTCTCATCTTTCTAAACTGTAATCCTGTTCGACTTGAAATGGGTAAGTTATTTTTTTGAAATATTTTACAATTTTCAAAGTTTTTTTCTTGGATTAATGAACAATAAAATATTCCATAGATGTTAAAATTGAATAATCAACTTAATAATTTGTATTATTTATTATTTTTGAAAGAAAATCAACCAATTCAAAAAATCCTCGTTTTAAGAAAATGTATATGTATCGTTATCATTCAGCGAAAAGTCATTTTTTGTTGCTGTTGTTGTTCTTTTTGTGGCCATTTTGATAATATGATTTTAGAAATATAGTGTTGTTCAGGTGTCCAACATATATTTCATTTGTTGAAACATTTAGCGTATGTTGTCACATTTTAGTGATATGTTGGTGCATATTCAAACAATTCTCATATGTTGTTACATATCACTTTGGGTCAACATCTTGAACATCTGTTGCCACATAAGATTCATATGTTGCTACAATCGGTACATTTGTGTCAACATATGATTCATATGTAGCAACATAAGATCTATATGTTGCAACAGAAAATTTATGTGTCGCAACAGCAGGTACATATGTGGCAGCATAATGTTAATTTATCGCAACAGACTATCCATCTGTTGCAACATACTGCTATTATTATTTTATAATGAATTGTAAAATCTCAATCTTTTTATTTATCTTGTAAATAAAATGATACAAGAAACTTCACCTTCTAACATGAAATGCTCTTTTTGTCTATGCTAAGAATGTGAGCAGCAACATGAATATTTTATTAGTCGTGTTAAAAAACTCACTGATATTTTTAAGAAAATGTCTCATAATATCGATATGCAAAGATCCAAGAAGATTTCACAGCCTTTGAAGTGTAGGAGGTTGAAAAAATTTATTTCCCAAACACTTTATGTAATTAGTGAGAAGAAAGAAAAGGAGAAGAAGGCAAAGGAGGAGAAGGAGAAGAAGAAGAAGGCAAAGGAGAAGAAGGAAAAGGAGGAGAAGGAGAAGAAGGCAAAGGAGGAGAAGGAGAAGGATAAGGATAAGGGGAAGGAAAAGAAGGCAAAGGAGGAGGAGGAGGAGGAGGGGAGGAGGAGAGAAAGGAGAAGAAGCCAAAACAGGAGAAGGAGAGAGATAATGAGAAGGAGAAGGAGAAGGTAAAAGAAAAGAAGGCAAAGGAGGAGGAGGAGAAGGAGAAGAAGGAGAAGAAGGCAAAACAGGAGAAGGAGAAGGAGAAAGAGGAGAAAGAGAAAAATAAAGAGAAGAAAGTCGAAGTTGTTAGTTGTGATGTGAAGCGACAATATCCATTTGAAGGTTTTAATATTGACGGCGAGGGTCCAACTGAACTAATGGCATCCTTCTCGCAATGGATAAACGAGGGTCTTTACAAGCATCATGCAAAAAAGTAAGTTAAAAGTAAGGTCGTTCAACTATTATTAATAATTCTTCTTGTTGTCCACTAAATAATTATTTATAATGATTACACAATTGCAAAGGAAACAAGAAGGATCACTACTTAGCCAATTGCTCAAAACTTGATTTTGACCAGCTTGATTTTGAAGTTGCATTTCCAAGGAATAAGGATTGGTTCTACATAATGTCAAAACCCAATAAGTGCTGGAATGATGAGGTAAATTCATGCCCACTTTTAAATGTATTGTTTAGTACATGAATATATACAATTAAATTGATACACTTGTTTGATGCATGTGTGCAATATGTGGATGTCATATTTTACTATTTGCATAAGAAGTCGAAGCAAAAGATTCAGTCTAAATATCAATTTACCACCACTAGTCGTTTTTTCAAAACATACATTGACAATGCTAGTGAATATGAGGATAAAATCGTTGGCATAATGAAAGGGTTTGGTATACTTTGTGGACTGCCTTGGCACCTGGCAGATGATGTTTATGTCCCTATAAATAGTAATGGGGAATTTCATTGGGTCTTGGCAGTCGTTGCATTGAAGGAACGGTGCATAAAAGTATATGATTTCATGTCCTCAACTAGGTCTAATAGAAAATTATCCTCCGAGCTTAAAAAGT
Source organism: Solanum peruvianum (assembly GCA_027705065.1). Lineage (NCBI taxonomy): Eukaryota > Viridiplantae > Streptophyta > Magnoliopsida > Solanales > Solanaceae > Solanum > Solanum peruvianum. The sequence goes on along the minus strand of JAKWJD010001755.1, from coordinate 34,570,417 downwards.
TGTCTACAATGTTACCAAAGTACCTTGAGTTAGTGAATTTTTTTAGCAAAAAGAGTGAACCAACTGGTAAGTTCAATAAATGTTATCGAGGAAAGAACAAATCTCATCCAATCGAAGTCAGACATATTACTGGTATTGCCCAACAAGAAAGCAATAGTTTGTAAGTATCACATTATTTTTTTGTCTTACAACTATCGAAATATGATGTTATTATTTTCTGATTGATGATATGCCCTGCAGAGATTGTGGACTTCATGTTGCTGCATATGCTGAGTTTTTGAGTGATGGATTAGAAGTATCATCATGTGGGATTAGTGCTGACACTCTTCGTTTGAGATATGCTTCACTCCTATGGAATTATGGGATCTCCAAGGCTCGAAATTAGGGTGGGCATTCGGTATTTCGATTCGATTTCGGGTTATTTTTTGGTTTTTTCGGTTTTTGGTTCTTGTAAATTGTGTACCGAAAATCGAATCGAAATATTTCGATTTGGTTCTGTTATTGTTAATTCGGTTCAGTTTTTATTAATTCGGTTCGATTTTTTATTTTGATTTTTAATGGGACTGCTTAGTGGAATTTTTAAAATTTTAAACTTTACAATTTTTTTGTCTGATTTTTCAACTTAATGGGCTAAAAAGTAAAAATAGACAATACATCAAAGAAGTGCATTACTAATTTATCACCAAATATCAATATGTCAATCTGACATTAGCATTAACACCACAAATTTTAAATTCACAATGTCACTAAAACACACAATTTTTAATTAAAAATGACACTAAAACAAAAGTTGCATTGTAGATTTGTAGTTAATGTCTTCTCAAATACAACATAATAACAATCTAACAAGTAACAATAAAGTCTTTCATGAGCTCATAATAAACAATAATAAGCAACAAACAATGTATTTTAAACTTCTTGTCTTCTTCCATGAGATTACTTTCAATTCAAATGTCAATAATAACAAACAACAATAATGAGTTTTTTTGACTTTCTTCCATGAGATCGCTTTCAACTTTCAAGTGTCACGTGCCAACAAAGTTATTTTTTCATTGTCTTTACCCTTGGACCTTTTAAGATAAAATCAAATATTAGAAACTTAGAATATTACTTTTAAGATTAAAAAATGATATGATTAAATAAATGATGTATTAAACTCACCGCTTGCAAGTCAATCATAGATCAACAATGGAAGAGTTTCTTCCACTATTTGTCATCTCTATAATTAAGAAAAGGCTTAAGTCATCTGCAGCCACTCAAAGTTGTCCGCATAATTCATTTAGACACCTTAACTAATCCTTGTGCCAATTGAACACTTTATTTGTTCAAAAGTCATTCCTATTAGACACAAAATGCTGACATGGCAAAAAAACGTGTAATTCACTTCTTTGAGCGCGTGAATTATTAAAAATAATATTTTTTTCTTTTTTTTTCTTAATTTATCCCCTAAGTTAATTTTAAAAAAAATTAATTAACAAAAAGAAGAAGGATAGTGTCTCTTCCCTCTTTCTATCATATCATTCTTTCACCATTTTTATCTTTTTTTTTTTTACACAGCACACCACACTCCTTCCACCTCTTTTTTCTCACCCTCATTGTTCTTTCATTGCTTTCCTCTTTTTTCTTATATCGATTTGCGTCTCAAATATCTCGAAGAAGTTCCATTTACAATGATAAAAAAAATATGAATAGTTTTTTGGGGAAAAGTTTGTTAATTTTTTTTCAGTTCTAATAAATAATTTCTAATGTATAAAAGATGTAGACAATGAGTGAAAATTTTAATGCTATCGAAATGAAAGAGAATGCATATTTAGCTTGAATAGACAACAATGGTGTGTCATTGTATCTCCATTGAAGAGAAGAAGAGATGGAGCGATACCAACTCCATGGAAAATCAGAAATGGGTTTCTGAAGAAGGAGGAAGAAAGTGGGGAGGGTGGAGACTTTAATTAAAAATAATTTTTCTTTTAATTTTTAAAAATACTTTATGAATTAATTATATAGAGGTTTTAAAAAAATTAAATGTAATGCCAAGTGTCATCATATTATTGGTAAAATTAATTTGAATTCGCCTTTGAAATACACACATTTTTGTTTTTCAATTGATTGTCAGTTTGTGTCAAATAGGTATAAATTTTTTAAGGTTTAAGTGTTCAATAGGTACATTCCTTAGTTGAGGTGTTTAAGTGAAATATGAGGACAACTTTAAGTGGCTACAGATGACTTACGCCTTAAGAAAAAGAAACATGTCATACAAGATACAACACAATAAGTATTTTATTTTTTCCAAAAATAAATAAAAAGTCTTACCAAGTTCAATTTTTTCAAGAAACTCCAAACTTTCTTCAACACAAATAGGTTTGATTTCTTGTCTAAGCCAATCTTGGACACAAATAAGACATTGCACACATTTGGGAGTCAATGAACTTCTAAAGGGATCTAAAATTCGCTCATTGGTGTTAAATGCACATTCTGATGCCACACTCGACATAGAAATAGCCAATACATCTCGAGCCAACTGCGAAAGTACAGGATATCTAGGAGAATTAACTTTCCACCAACTTAAAATATCAAAATCTCCAGATTCAGATTCTTGGTATTTAAGAAGATATTTATCCAACTCAGATTTAACACCTAAACTTTCAGAATCATTCTTTTGTTTCTTCATATGAAACTTAGTTCTCAAAGAATTTTTGAACACATTTTGAGAAATACCACAAGCAGAAGAATCAGATCAGTCAGATGAAGATTGTTGACTTTTGGAACCTTTTCCATACTTACTTACATATATTGCAAACAAATCCCTCAAGTAATCATCTACTTTCGTATTCACTAAATTTCCCGTTTCTTCCCCAAATAATTATTCAAGAGCAAAACTAACATACACAAATTTATTGCGAGGATCCAAAACAGAAGTAATAAAAATCATTTTGTTCATTTTCTCAGGAGTACCCAATATTTCTTGAATTTTTCTTTCATTCCCGAAGCCATTTTACTCAAATCAAGGTCATCACTTGCTATACATAATTTCAAATAAGCATCAAGTTCACATATATATTCAAAATGAACATTACAAGTAACATACTGTGAACCTAGAACTTTCAAAGTGAGCTCATAAAATTTTTCAAGAAACTTTATGACATTCCTCACATTAGCCCAATCTTCATATTGAATTGAACCTGCGATACTTGCATCTTCACAAACATCAGTATCAAGAAAAGAATTAAAATTACCATCATAAAGATCAAACCTTTCAAAAACCTTCTCAAACTTTTCTGATGTGTCTAACACCAAATAGGTGGAATTCCACCTAGTAGGCACATCTAAAGACAACATCTTATCACATTTTATCTTTTGCATTTCAACACATTTCAAGAAATATCTTGTCCTTGAAGAAGATGATCTAAGATATTTCACCATTTGTCTCACCCTTTTGATAGAAGGACCAATTTCTTTCAAACCATCTTGCACAATTAGATTAAGTATATGAGTCATACATCTCACATGGAGATGCTTACATTCCATCAAATTAGTTCCCCACATATCTAATTTTTTGGACAACTCTAAAACTGCCACATCATTTGAAGAGGCATTATCAACCGTAACAGTAAAAACGTTATCCAACTTCCAATCAAGTAAACAATTACTAATAGACTCAGCCAAATGCTCGCCTTTATGACTAGTGATAGGACAAAAACTCAATATTCTTTTATGAAGCACCCAATTCCTATCAATAAAGTGAGCAGTCAAACACATATAATTGATTCTTTGCACTGAAGTTCGTGTGTCTGTTGTGAGACAAATTCTTGTTTGTATTTCTCTTAAAGATTGTTTCAAACTTTTTCTCAATTCACCATAAACTTCATAACTATCCCTTGTTATGGTTCTACGAGAAGAAATATGAAACAAAGGCTGGACTTTACTCATAAACTTCTTAAAGCCTTCTTTTTCAACAAAACTAAAAGGTAGTTCATCCAAAATAATCATCTCAACTAAAGCTCTCCTACATACCTCTTGATCAAATTTTCAAGTCTCTAAATTGTTAATGATTTTTGAATACCGGTTGCAACAGTCGGAGGTTTATACACTTTACACCGATAAGCCAAATGTTGTTTTAGTCCACTTGTTCCATTTCTTGTTGTATTGACAGCATAGTATTGTTTACATGTAAGCAATTTGCTTTAACTAATACACTATTTTCAAAAACCTTTTCAAAGTGTTGTCAAACAAGAGATCTAGGATCCATTTCTTTTTTTTTTGTTATTTCTGTGCCAATTGACGGATCATTGATATTACTAGGTGTATTATCCGTAGAATCAGCCATACTTATTCGACTTTGATCAGCTACACCCACATTTAATTTTTTTTGTTTAGCCATCTATATATAAAAAAATTCACAATTACTAGTAACAAAAATAAAATCAGAAAGAAACAAAATGAAAGAAGTCAACAACAAAAAAAATAACAAAAATGAAAAACCAAACCTGACTGGCTGACTGGGCAGTGGGTTGGAGCCTTGCGGCGGGCCGGCGGCTGCTGGCTGGCGGACGGCGGAGCTTGCTGGCGGACAGCGCGGCTGCTGCTGCTTCTAGTTGGCGAGCGACTGCGGCGCGCTGCTGCTGGTAGGCGTCTGCGAGCTGCGGCTGTGGCTGTTGCCTGAAAGAGGAAGAGGAGAAGAGGAAGAGGAAGAGGAAGAAGAGAAAGATGAAAGAGCCAAGAGAAAGATGAAAGAACCAAGAGAAAGTCAGGAGAAAGATGAAAGAGAGAGGAATAGGGCAATAGGCCATAGGGTTTCTTTTTTAAAATAATTTTTTAATATTAATAATTATTAATTGATATAATATAAATTATAGTATAATATTTCAGTTTAAAACCGAAATACCGAAAACCAAAATAATACTTATCAAAAACCGAATCAAAATACCGAAAAAATACAAAAAAGTAAATCGAATACCGAAACAAAAACCGAAATATCGAAAACGAAATTTTAAAAAATTTTGGTTTTATTTGGTGTTTCGGTTTTCCAGTGTTTATGCCCACCCCTACTCGAAATGGCTATGTTAGTAACAATGAAGAACCAAAGATGCCTAGACTAAGATCAATAAAATTTTGTGCTAACAACCATTAGATAGTTGGCTATGTATATCATATCATTGTGAATTACCTTTTTGTTGATAAGTTGTATAAAACAATTGGTGAATTGTTAATATAAATGTAGTTTAATCCTCCCTTCATTTTTCTTCTATCCTCGCTCCTATAAACGTAGTTTCATATTTCAAATTCAATTTATTTTTACTAATTTCAATTTGTGTGTTGATAATATTAATCATCACTTGTCTGCATGTGTACAAATAAAAAAGGGATTATGTGGCAACATATAACACAGAAGTGAAATATGTAGCTACATTATACTACATATATAACATATGTTACCCAACAGAAAGTATATATGTGGCAACATATGTCACAGTTTGAATTGTCATAGTAAAAAAATATTAAACGGCTTAATTTTCAATTTCATTTTTCTTTCTCCTCTCCTCCTCTATCCTCTTTCCCCTCTCTCCTTTCTTCTATAAAAGTCGTTTCATAATCCAAATTCATTTACTTTTATTAATTTATTTCAGTTTTCTTTTCTATTGTGCTCTCCAGTATTTCTTCCTTCATAGATCATTGTTAAGTTGATATTTTCTAAAAGTGGTTGTTTCGAGTTGCAATCATCTTCTACAGTAAGGCGGTGTTGTATCATAATTTCTAGTTTATCGTTGATATATCTTCTCAGGTAATATTTAATTAGGATTTGAAATGCATGTGGTTGTAGCTCATCTTATTGCCCTGTTTTGACTTGTTTTCTCACTTTTATGATTGTAGCTCATGTGTGGCTTTCAAATATTTTATTTTTGTGGTTGCAGATATATAATGGCTCCTGTCAAAAGAAAACTTGATATTGATACATCTGACATAACAAAAGTCCAGAAGAAGGCTAGGTCTAAAATTTCTAGAAAGAGGAACGAAAATAGTACTCTATTAGAAGATCTTGCAACTAAAGCAATTTCTTCTTCTCAAGCAGAAGTAGAATTTTGTCAAAAAGAATATGAAAAAAGAGAAGAAGTGGAGGAAGTATATGAAAAACAAGAAAGGTTGAGGAAGAACAAGGGAAAATAAATGCAGTTGAGGAAGGACAAGGGGAGATAAATGAAGTTGATGAAGGACAAGGGGAAAATATAGAAGTAGTAGTTTTGGCTCAAGAATAAAAAATAAATGAAGTTCATGAAAAAGAACAAGAACTTCATGAAGAGTTCAATGTCAGTGGTGATGATGGGATTTAAACCATCAATGCAGACACTTTTCCTGTGCATCTGCAGCCTGATGCTAATGGTATTAGGTCAGTCATGGGAAGACATTTTGTCAAATTTAGGGATATCCTCAAGAGAAATCAATTGAAAGATTTTTTCAGATATAGTTGTTTCAGTCATTTTCTTGATTTAACCATTGATCCACTTTCACGTTTTCAAATGACCATCGCGTATGAACTTCTGAAAAGAAGGTTTATTTTTTAAAATCCCAATAAGAAGGATGAATTTGTAATTAATTATTGTGGCATGTCAGTTTTTTTTTTTTGGCATAAGAGAGTTTGCCATAGTTACAGGGCTAAAATGTCATCTCCTGTTTAGCCATCCCTGAATACATTGTTAAAAAAGAACCACGAAGAAGACAGAAAGTAGTAAAAGGAGTAGCAGAAGCAGGACAACAGTCACAACTAACTGAGGAGCAGGACTTGATATCCCTTGTTGGCAAAAGCTTTAAAAATTCTGACTTAGTAAATTTTGTTGAAACGGGAGATACACCAAGGAATCACAAGGAGTCATTGTGATTACTTTGGATTACACATAATATACTTTTGCCGAAGGATTCGGGCACAACATACTTTTTAAGTATGTCAATTTCTGTCAGGATATTGAGGCTTTCAACAACTACCCGTGGGGTCATGAGAGCTTTCATCTAACTATCGACTACTTGTTGAGGCCTTTAGGAGAAAAGACCAGTAACTTGTTTGGATTTCCATGGGCTTTCATGGTAAAGCTGAATGTTTTTAATCTTTTTATATTATATTAAGTAATAATTCTACATTTGATTATTGACATGTTTTCCTTTTTTACAGGCCTGGGCATTTGAAGTCATTCCTTATTTGACCCATCAAGTAATTGCAGAAGAACAGAGATCATCCCCAAGGATGTTGAGATGGTTGATAGCAAGAACAAAAACTATCAAAGAAAGGCATATTCCAGATCTTTTTAACCAACATAATGATGTCGTAAGTTATTATTAGTATATTACATGCATATATTGCTACATATGTCTCTTATGTTGCTACAGATGATTCATCTGTTTCTACATGTGACGCAAATGTTGCTACAAATGAATCATGTGTTGTGACATGTGCCACAAATGTTGCTACAGATGAATTGTCTCTTGCGACATGTGTCACAAATGTTACTACAGACGAATTATGTGTTGCAACATGTGCCACATGTTGCTACAGATGATTCATCTGTAGCAACATGTGACACAAATGTTGCTACAGACGAATCATGTATAGCAATATTTGTGACACATGTTGCTATAAATGATTCATCTTTGCGACATCTGACACAAAGTTGCTACAGATGAATGTTGCTACAGATGAATCGTATGTTGCAACATGGTAATTCATACTAATAATTCATTTTTACAATTTTAGGTTGTGCATCCATGGATTACCCCAACAGAAGAGGAATTGCAAATGTCATATCTAATAACTCTAGGGTTGGTTGAAATCATTTTTGATCCTGTTGTGGATAGAGTTAAAATGGTGATGGCTGGAGCAACAACCATCAAAAGAGATAGAGTTCCTAATGAAGTCGTTAATGAATTAGTTATTTTGATGCTTCTGCTAGTGCTGGTGCTGGTGCAGGACAACACGATGGGGCTACCTCTTGAAGACTATGTTGTGGCTTTCTCTGTGAGAAGTGTAAGAAACATGACGAAAATTCTATCATGTATTTTCAAAAATTGAGTGAAGATGTCAATGAATTAAAAAAACAAGAGGAATGTGAAGGTCATTGTATCAAAAAATGTGTGGCATGCATATAATCCACAGGACAAGCGGAGAAAAGAATTATTTGTCAAGGCAATGCAAAATTTGAAGAGGAAGCTGTTTGGAGAAATTCCAAGGGCTGTAATGGAGGAACTGATGGAGCATAAAAAGTTGAATATTTATAAGCGTGTCTCTGTAGCTGATAAAATTGAAGTGTTGAATGTGACGAGTGCAAAGGATGTTCGAACGAAATTTATCATGCATGGTTTTACCGGTCAAGATTTCAGGAACATGACTAGCATAAAATTTGGTGGAAGACTGGGTAATCCTACTTTTTATATTGTTAACTATTTCTTTTATCTCTTCAGTGACTACTCTTCCTAACTATTTAATATTGTTTTTTATTTTAGTATATTGATGAAATCCTTAACCTCATGCGTCAGAGGCATGTGACATATCCGGACTACTATGATCCTAGAGATAGAATCTGGATCTAACTTCTATACGAACTTCCTAAAAAGATATAATCAAATGAGCGATGAGGCACAAAGGTTGGTGGTAAAAGCATGAATCAATTACTAGATGGCTTTGTATGGGATGATGATATAATTGACTATGTCAGGGGTATTAGTCCATCTCCTGGAGGCATGAATTGGATTGATGCAAAAAAGATTTTGACAGTCATAACACGACGAGTATCCATTTTGTGACTCTCGAGATTCTCTTGCACGAGGGTCACATGAATGTTTATGACTGCAACCTGATGGTTATGGAACATGCCAAGTTTTTGACACTCATACAACCTGTCTTTGAGTTGCTGCCTAAATTGTTGAAGCAGAGTGGAATAATGAATCATTTGCCAGAAAAGTTGCTCACTCAATCATGGAAATTTAACGCATGAATGGAACCTATGGTACAAAATGCAACTAGAGTGGCGTGCGGGTCATATTCTCTTGCATTCGTTGAGCATTTGATTAGCGGGACAGAATTGCAACCACCCAATACACTGTTATGTGACAATCTAATTGAACGGATGCAATATGTTTGAGCTTATGAGATAATATCTCAGAGCTTAAAGCCTTGACATTATGTTTGTAATTAAAGACAATGTTTAATTTATCAATTATGTTGTTTTATTTTATCTTAAAGACAATGTAATTAAAGACAATTTTATTTTATCAATTTGTTTGTCACAAAATATGGCATATGTTGCTACAGATGATTCGTTTGTCAGTACATATGGCATATGTCGGTACAGATGATTTGTCTGTAGCAACATTTGTGGCATATGTTGCTACAGCTGATGCGTATATCGCAACATTCGTCTGTCACAACATGTGTCATATATTGCTACAGATGATTCGTATGTCACAACATGTGGCATATGTCGCTACAGATGATTATATGTAGCAACATTTGTGGCATGTGTTGCTACAGCTGATGCGCATATTGCAATATTCATTTGTCACGACATATGGCATATGTTGCTACAGATGATTTGTCTGTCACAACATGTGGCATATGTTACTACAGGTGATTCCTCTGTAGCAACATTGTGGCATATGTTGCTAAAGCTAATGCGTATATCGCATCATTCGTCTTTCACAACATGTGGCATATATTGCAACAGATGATTCGTCTGTCACAACATATAGCATATGTTGCTACAAATGATTATATGTAGCAACATTTGTGGCATATGTTGCTACGGTGATGCGTATATCGCAACATTCATTTGCCACAACATATGATTCATCTGTCACAACATGTGGCATATGTCGCTATATATGATTCGTTTGTAACAATATTTGTGGCATATGTTGCTATAGCTGATGCGTATATCGCAACATTCGTCTGTCACAACATATGGCATATGTTGCTACAAATGATTCGTCTGTCACAACATGTGGCATATGTCGCTACAGATAATTATATGTAGCAATATTTGTGGCATATGTTGCTACAACTGATGCATATATCGCAACATTCGTCTGTCACGACATGTGGCATATGTTGCTATAAATAATTCTTCTGTCACAACATGTGGCATATGTCGCTACCATTAATTTTATGTAGCAAGATTTGTGGCATATGTTGCTACAGCTGATACGTATATCGCAACATTCGTCTGTCACAACATGTGGCATATGTTGCTACAGATGATTCGCCTGTCATAACATGTGACATATGTTGCTACAAATGATTATATGTAGCAAGATTTGTGGCATATGTTGCTACAACTAATGTGTATATCGCAACATTCGTCTGTCACGACATGTGGCACATGTTGCTACAAATGATTCGTCTGTCACAACATGTGGCATATGTTGCTACAAATGATTCGTCTGTAGCAACATTTTGTGGAATATGTTGCCACATCTAATATATTATGTTGTAAAATGTAAAATATATTTGACATATTCTGAAACAGAAACAAAGAAGAACAACAAATCACGCATTGGGACATTTCTACATATGATAATTCCACAACTATGATAATTTTATTGGTTGTACACAACTACATAATAATTTTGTATACTCTACAAAATTCTTCTTGGTAATGCTTAAATATACAAGAAAAAAATAAAGAACACCAACATTAGCGTCCAGATGATACAACATTTGGTCTTTTTCTTCTTCTTCATCCCCCATTCGGTACTTCTTTTGATATGACTTTCATCAACAGTGTTCAACTCCTTAAATTTGTCCGTCAATTGGAGAATGACGAACTTAGATTGTATATCAACATCTTCACGATTCCTCCATCTAAAGAAGTTACATGAATTCTCCTAAAATGCAAATCACAAAGAAATAAATTTTAATTTAAAAAAATAAAGAGCTCTGAAGTCTCCAAATATTGTAGAAATAAATATACATACATGATATTGTGGACAAGACAAAAATATGTGACCTGAATTGTCTTTTGACCATGAAATTTGCATTGCAAGTAAGTCTCCATGTTTGCAATACATTTTAACGTTCAACATAGTATCATTTTCATCATCACAAATTTGATTTAGTACAACATTTGACATCATACCAAATCAACTAACCAAAAATCGATCTAATGAAAATTGATTTACTGTTGAATATGTATGTACCGAAATTTGGTTTAACCAAAGGCCAATCAAATAGAGGAGAGAATAGTGTGACTGGGGAATGACTGACAGAAAATCAAATATGATCATTACATTAATGTGAAGCGACAGGTCCTATAGGAGAGAGGACATCCCAGGAGAAAGAGAGAGAGTGAAAAAAAGCACCAAAACTGAAGCGGCAAAGATGAAAAATTTGAAAATCCTATTCTTGAAATGAAAATGAAAACGTATTCTAGAATGTCTTGGGCCTATTTTACTTTTTGTTAAACAGGATGAGTTTTGCCTATCATTGGATCACATTTACAAAAGACTGATTTGTTATAGTTATATGTTGCAACAATTTCATTATATGTTGCAATTTCAACAACAGAAACTGCATATGTTGTCACAGATGAAAAATCAAGGAGGCATTAATAAACGATTTGATCAATTTAGGAATGGAAAGATGAAAATTTTAACCAAATTTTAGTGATTTAGAACATAAATAATCAATAATAATAATGTATAACATTTGGAACAACGATTTAGAAGGGTGTTATATAACTACCATATGGATTTACTAGGACAATGTATGACGAATTAGTGCGATGATTGTCATTCTAAATATAATTGCTAGAATCCAATGGAGAGTGTTCTGTACGACCAGAATTTGTTACTTAGACATGTTGTAGGACTATATATTGGTGTTACATATCGAATTAGGTGACAATTTAATTGAATTAAGCCCCAAAAGACCGATATGTTATAGTTATATGTTGCAACAATTTCATTATATGTTGCAATTTCAACAACGTAAACTGCATATATTGTCACGTACGAAAAATCAAGGAGGCACTAATAGACGATTTGATCAATTTAGAAATGAAAAAATGGAAATTTTAACCAAATTTTAGTGATTTAGAACATAAATAATCAATAATAATAAGGTATAACATTTGGAACAACGATTTAGAAGGGTGTTATATAACTATCATTTGGATTTACTAAGACAATGTGTGACGAACTAGTGAGATGATTGTCTTTCTAAATATAATTGCTAGAATCCAATGGAGAGTGTTGTGTACGACCATAATTTGTTACTTAGACATGTTGTAGGACTATATATTGGTGTTACATATCGAATTAGGTGATAATTTAATTGAAATAAGCTCAAAGACAGATTTGTTATAGTTATATGTTGCAACAGTTTCATTATATGTTGCAATTTCAACAACTGAAATTGCATATGTTGTCACAGATGAAGAATCAAGGAGGCACTAATTGACGATTTGATTGATTTAGGAATGAAAAATTGGAAATTTTAACCAAAATTTTAGTGATTTAGAATATAAATAATCAATAATAATAATGTATAACATTTGGAACAATGATTTAGAAGGGTGTTATATAACTATCATATGGATTTACTAGAACAATATATGACGAACTAGTGAGATAATTGTCTTTCTAAATATAATTGCTAGAATCCAATGGAGAGTGTTGTGTACGAACATAATTTGTTACTTAGACATGTTGTAGGACTATATATTGGTGTTACATATCGAATTAGGTGACAATTTAATTGAATTAAGCCCCAAAAGACCAATTTTTTATAGTTATATGTTGCAACAATTTTATTATATGTTGCAATTTCAACAGCAGAAACTGCATATGTTATATCGTAATGTGAAAATAAGTACAAAACAAGTGAAGGCAACATTTTCAGCATATGTAATTAATATGCGCCACATATATAATTTCAAAATAAATACAAAAAATAAGAAAATCAACATTGTCTTCTCACAAATTAAATTATTCCCACATAGTCGTTTGCAGATGAAATTTAACTAGATAATCTTGTTCTGTGGTGACATGTAAGTCATATGTTGCTACATATGACTATTCTGTTGTGAAAAATAAATTACATGTGGCAACATTTTTTAGTTATATCATATGTAGCTACATATGACTATTCTGTGGCGATATTTAAGTCACGTGTTGCTACATATGATTGTTCTGTTGTGAAAAATAAATTACATGTGGCAACATTTTTAGTTATATCATATTTAGCAACATCTGACTATTCTGTGGCGATATTTAAGTAATATGTTGCTACGTATGACTATTCAGTTGTGAATAATAAATCACATGTGGCAACATTTTTTAGTTATATCATATGTAGCAATATATGACTATTCTGTGGCGAGATGTAAGTTATATGTTGCTACATATGACTGCTATGTTGTGAAAAATAAGTCACATGTAGCAACATTTTTTAGTTATATCATATGTAGCAACATATGATTATTCTGTGGCGGATGTAAGTCATATGTTGCTACATATGACTGTTCTGTTGTGAAAAATAAATCACATGCAGGAACATTTTTTAGGTATATCATATATAGCAACATATGACTATTCTGTGGCGATATTTAAGTCATATGTTGCTACATATGACTGTTCTTTTATGAAAAATAATTCACATGTGGCAACAGTTTTTAGTTATATCATATGTAGCAACATATGACTATTCTGTGGTGAGATGTAAGTCATATGTTGCTACATATGACTGTTCTGTTGTGAAAAATAAATTCAACATGTAACAACATTTTTTTATGTATATCATATGCAACAACATTTGACTATTCTGTGGCGAGATGTAAGTCATATATTGCTACATATGACTGTTCTGTTGTGAAAAATAACAATTATGTTGCTATATATGACTATAATATGTTATAATAGTCAACTGTTGCAACATATATAATAATATGTTGGAAACACGAATGCAAATTATTGAAAAAATTGCAGGTACCCAGATCAGATGATAATGAATTGATTTTAAATGACTATTAGTTTTACTTACTAGAAACAATGATGTATAACTCAATCGCTTATGAAGTAATTCCAATTGAAATAAAACGAAATTTAATCCACCAGTTACAAATTAGGTAAAAAACTGATTCAAGAATAAGATAGCACAAGCACTACCAGCGAAGACTTGCAATTTACAAAAATAAGAAGAAGAAGAAGAAGAAGAACAAGAAGATGAAGAGAGCATGAAGAAAGGCAAGCAAGCAAGCAAAGACGAGAGCAGCAGAAGAAGAAGAGGACGAATACGACGGCTGGAGGCGGGGGAAAAGCTTTTATTTCCTCTTTTAGCTCAATATTTCCCACCAAAATTGATTAAATTAGGTTTGGTATAGGCAATTTACCATTTTATTCCTCATTTAATTCCCAACAAAAGTTGGTCAAATTAGGTACTATGAAATCATCATTTTACCCTTCATTTAATTCAGTGGACCAAACTATCAACTTATAAACTTGAGGGCAACTCCACAATCATTAATCATTAATCACATAATTGTCACCTACACCCAATACTTAAAACTTATGTCACCACCCATTTATTTTGAAACCTTAATGTCACTTTTTTTATAAAAAAAAAATCCCACTTGAGAAATTTGTATTGTGTCGCACGTTAATCAATTGAGTTGAAACCTTTTGCTATGGGTACTAGTTGAGTGAGGTGTTTTCATCTTCTTGATTATTTTTTTTAACTTTTAGTTTTAGGATCCATTTAAATATAAAAATAGTTTATTTATTTAAAATGATTTCTATTATATTTTAAAATTGATGTTTATTGAAATGCAATTTTTTTTAAAAAACTAAAGGTATATTTCAATTATGAAAAGCATGTTGTAATATGTTTTCTAATTCACTTTTCACTTTTGAAATTGTAGTGAAGTGCATTTAAATATGAACATCACTTTGAATATTTTATACATAAATCATTTTGAATATATATAAATTTAATTATATTTATATTTAGAGAATCAAATTTTCTGATAAAAAAAATTTCCTCAAACTTTCTCTTTGCCGATTTCTAATATTGAGTGATATAATTTGATAAAATTTTCAATTTTAAAAGAAAAAAGAAGTAGATAAAGGTTTTAAAATGAAGAAGAAAAATGTTCGGATTTCTTTTTTCTTTTGAATATGGTAAGGTTAAAGAATGGTGGATACCACAATCACTTTATTTATATGGTTTAGTATAATTTAATTGGATTGTGTTAATTTTAAATAATATTTTCTCTTAATTTTTAGAGCTTTGAACTTACAAAATGAACCACTATATTCAAGTGTCAACGAATTAGTGAAGACTCGATTTTTATTTGTTGTGCCTTTACTATAAATTTTTTCATCAGAGCACAGAATAAAAAGAGATGAAATTTGTACTAATAACTTTAAGATAGTACTACTTCTCACTGTGCCTACATGGCGCTATCACAAACAAGAACTTCTTTTTAATTTATTTATTTCCAAAATCAACTACTATCTTTCATGAAAAGTAATAACTTTTATTGAAAAGTTGTAACTTTTATTAAAAGATTATAATTTTTATGAAAAATTGCAATTTTTGTGAAAGGTAATCAGATCTATGAAAGGTTGTGACCTTTCTAGTAATACACAATAAACATTTGTTCACAATACACTATATTGTCTATAAATAGAGGTATTCCCTCTCATTTCAAAATATCAAAAATTGTGAACTTCTTCTTTTGCACAGTTAAATATTATTTGACTCTGAACTTCTTCTTCTGCACAATTATGTACTTTGCTCATGCTGAGTGGCTCACCAACAAGGAGATATTGTGCATTCAATGGGCACGATTCTTCCTTTCTCTTTCATTCTATTGTTACAGATCCTAGTTTGCCTTACTGTCGTTAATTTATCCTTATGGTATTAATTGTTGTTTTTAATGCATGCTTTTAACTTTGTTGTTTATGTTTAATTTTATGTAACATTATTGTTATAAGTATTTTGTTAGTACATACTATATGAAAATTCATCTAATGAAGATTCACATTTTCAAAAAATACATTTATTTACAATATTCTCCAAAGAAATCTTTTCTTCTCCAATAATCAAGCCTAAAAATTTAAATGATTTCTTGTTGTTGTCATAATAATGTTAATATTAATAAGAGTAAAAAACAAAACAGAAAGTCAAATGATAGAATTAAAACTAACAATTAATTATAATTATATGATACACAATGAGGATCATTCTCTCACACCAAAGTACTTTTTTGAACTTTTTCCCATTACCCATTACTTTTCTTTCATCCTTTTCAAGGATTCCTTAATGTTTTGTTTGTGCAAAATTTAACTACAATACACAATCATAACTATATTACATATGAAATTTAGATTTTGGAAAAAACATTAGGACTACATATTGGTTATTGGTATATCATATGATTATGGAACCTTGCTCTTTGATAAACACATTAGTTATATATATATATTTTAAAACAAATATTTAATATTTTGGATGTAATTGATAATGTTATTCTAACGAACTTGCAAAAAAGAAGAGTCAAAAAAATTATTATGTGACTCTAATTAAAGGCACTATGTAACCATGGTAAAATAAAATTATATAAAAAATTGTAATTTTAACTACAATACACAATCATAACTATATTACATATGAAATTTAGATTTTGGAAAAAACATTAGGACTACATATTGGTTATTGGTATATCATATGATTATGGAACCTTTGCTCTTTGATAAACACATTAGTTATATATATATATTTTAAAACAAATATTTAATATTTTGGATGTAATTGATAATGTTATTCTAACGAACTTGCAAAAAAGAAGAGTCAAAAAAATTATTATGTGACTCTAATTAAAGGCACTATGTAACCATGGTAAAATAAAATTATATAAAAAATTGTTTTATGATTTGTAATTTTTCATTTTGTTTTAATAAAACAAATGGTAAATTAAAATTGAATAACCTCTATACTCTTAAAAAGAACTTATATAAAAATACTATAAAATCAAAATACAACAATGTTCTATTCTAAGAAGTTTCAACGAAGAAAGTTATAACCGCACAACGCACATCTACTAGTTTGTAAATAATTGGGAAAAAAAAAGGTTCTCACCATAAAAGAAAATTCAAAACCACGATGGGAAATGAGAAGAGATGATTGCGGATCAAAATCGCATAAACCAGCAAAGAATTCAACCCACCCCAACTTAGTTAACAACTAGAGTCTGATTCAGTTATCATTTAGAACGACTCGTTAATTACACAACTTTAACAACACAAATTGAACTGGAACAAAAAGAAAAAATTCTTACAGAAATTAATTATAGAAACTTCAGTTGCATGATGCAAATCTCAACTTCGATTTATTGACATGTATAATATCCATAGAAAATGATCAAACACAAAAAATCAGGACCTGGATTTTCCAAATATTCATATCAACAGCTATTAGCCTAATAAGCTGATGGGGTCAATGCCTTACCCCCCCCCCCCCCACCCCCACCCCCCACCCACACCCCCACACACAAGAAACCACAATGTAGGAATTTAATGAAAAAAGGAAAAAAAAATTATCATATATTCCTTCTAAAAAAAGGGGGAAAATATCAAAGAAAAAAGGTAAAGAAAATTAAAGCTTTTACAGAAAAAAAACCACAACAGCACTAATTAATTAATTATTAACGGTGAAGCATTAACTAAAATAACGAATAAATATAACAGGGAAATTGTATATAATAAATAAAAGAAGACAACCCGCCCTGCGCCTATATAACATCAAAACTGCACGACTGCACTGCCTCATTGCCATCCCTAATCAAAACCAGCTGACAATAATATGTGCAAAGTTCTGAATATTCCAAGTAAGAGACCACCAAGAAGACATTTCCTCAAGGCCAGTCCATGAAAAACAACCCTTCTTCAGATCCAAGCCATGCACCTTGTATCTGTTTTCCCATTCCTAGGAGACCTGTCAGAAATTGGACGTATCACAGGATAGAAAACATGTATTACTGGAGGGATATGGACCAAGCAAAGGTGGGTAATACCTCCAGTTTTTGGCCAGCGTACAACTGAGGGGATCGAATCCATGAATTTATCATCGAATAGCAGTTCGCCAGATTTGATACTCCATAGCCGCAAATGATAGTCCTCTCCACCTAACAAGAGTGTCTTTTAGCAAGTGTTCACATTTTTCTATCGTACTGATACAAGCGTCAATAAAGCCATAGCTACCTGACATGACCATCGTCTCTGATGAGTCAACTCCAAGCTGTATCTGACTATGAGAATTTTTATTTCCCTCATATGATTGAATTGCACCCCTCATTAGACGATGATCATAAAGCTTTATCTGGAAATATGTCAATGTTATAAATAATCCAGATGTACAAGACAGACTAATTAAGTGATCCATTTCTAATCAGCCAAATCACTCAACTATATGCACTTTAATAGAGACTGAACAACACACTCACCTACCATAATAAGTCATTCAGCTTTTGATAACTATTTAGGGGTCGTTTTGGTTTGTGGGATAAAGGATAACAAAAATACGAGAAGTTTATCCGCATTTGGTTGAACTTTTTATTCTAGAAATTAGCTATCTCTGGACTATTTATGCTACAATTATGGTATTATTTTTGTACCACATTCAATATGTAATAACAATCCCAGGATTAGTGACCATGGAATAGAATACCAAAAATGATAAAGATGCCCTTCTTTAAAGCATTTCTCCCAAGTCCTTTAAAAATCAAGGTTAAAATTCAAAATAAAAGTTTATCCTAATTATCTAAGAGTGAAACAAACTCATGCTTTATATTATATCCCGTATTATCCCATTTTTAGTCCCATGAACAAAACATTTACCAATAAAAGCATATCCTCTAAAATAATCTCGTCATTATTTGTTCCCTGTATTATAATCCTAGTATAACTTGTTCACCAACCAAAGGACCCTTGCACAAGCAGGAACTAGTTGTTCTTATCGGGGACTCCCTGCCCATCTCTTAGAGAAAAAAAGAAGCTCAAACTATGAAGAGAAAATGCAGGTATTCGCAAACAAGAAGTCATAAAAGAAGCTCAAACTATGAAGAGAAAATGCAGGTATTCGCAAACAAGAAGTCATCTCAAACTATGAAAATGTAAAAGATAAACCAAGAAACCAAATTTTAAGGCCTAAAATTCTAGAAACATAGATCAGCTTAGAAACTACAGTTACAATATAATCAGTCCTCTTATTCCAAATTGGAAACCAAAACCATTAGCATATTGTTGGACCTTAAATGGAACGGTAACTTTTAGAAGGAAATTCAACAAAGAGAGACCTTGGAAAGAAAAACATAAAGAGTCGAATAATCAGGCAAAGAAACTACTAGGTAGTACCAGCATACCACGATCAATGGACAGTAGTCTCTCACTGTCTCTGCTTCTTAAAGTTATGGATAACTAACAGAAACTAAAGAATAATGATAATAATCATAAGCTTCGTGGCATCTAAGGAAATGCGATAATTTGAGACTCAGGTGCCCACCACTACATTATGTAAATTTGAAATCTCAATGAAGCATGCTCCCAAAGAGAATTTTCCGCTGCCACGACTACATTATGTGCAAAGAGATAAACCATCTCCCGCTATTACCCTATTAAAAGGATTGATTCTTCTGGAGCCCTTTTAACACAAACGTTAAGGGACAGACTTGTGTGGAAGCATCAAGACAATGCTCATCATCAAGGATTGCAAAAACAGCTGAGAGAAAACCCTAGTATATAGCCCAAGGAATCACATTAAATACTAACCGATCCATCCATAGAGCCTGCCAGGAAACATTGCTCATAAAGCCTCAAAGGTGCCAAACTGCAATATCAGAAAAGGGAGAAAAAAGCAAGAAAAGAATTTATTAATGAATTAAGCAAAAAAAATGAGAAGTCCTCATGTAATATTGCAAAGAAAGCTCACTAACCAACATACAGATGAAGGCATAGAGATTGTGTTGCAGTGATACATCCTCCCTTTGAGCTGCATAGAAAAAAGAATCCACCAATTTGTACAAGTGTTTATCTAACAAATATGGAGCTCTCATAATATCTTCAATCACAAAAATTTAAGAGTAGAGCAGAAAATTCATAGCCTAAGAGGCCATTCCTAAATGAACTGATTTTCATAACGAGAAGACAGCATTGGGGAGTCTTTCTGAAATGTCTAAACAATTTTCCCGTTGAATAATTCCATTACTGCAACATTTGAGAAAACCAATCCAATGAATCAAACATGAGCAAATGATATAAGCTCGTCTGTCACATTCAAAGCCCCCAAGGCCCTATTTAAATGAAACTGATATCACTACAACAACATAATTGGTATCTTATTGAACTAAACGGACATTTTTCACATTCAATACTTCCATTGTTGAAACATTTGGGACAACTACCAGTTTCTGTAAATTGAACATGTGTAAATGATAAAAACTCCTAATCAAGTGCTCCTAATGATGCCTTTAGTTTTTAGCTTGTCTTCCATTATAACAACAAAGCGTAAATGAATGTAATTTTATCTTTGCTTGACATCCACTTAAAATGACTAACTTTGTTGTTTCTAAATGAATGTTAATTGCCTGACGATAAAGGGGGATTTAACTTTGTGTTCCAGAATTGAATTTGAAAGTTCCCAACAACTGGGTCCTGTTCCAAAATGAACTCTCTAATTGCCCATCTTTGAGTAATAACATAAACTCAAACCATGGCTGTAATTTGGAATAGAGGAAGTTCACTACTGCTCTTGCAAATGCGGTGGGCTGGAGGGAAGTTTACTGAAAGAAAAGAACACACACGCTCCTAACGAAAGCAGTTAATACCTGGAAGGAATCTCTAGCAGCGCTTTTAAACCTACTAGAAGACCCACTAGAATGGCACGGAATTCTATTCTGAGGAAGCCTACCAGAAAATTCTCCTGGTTTTAGACGGGTGTCGATGGATAAAATTGTTCCATTTCTTAGCCCACATAAAACAGTATTTTCCTGCAATACAAAAAAAAAAGGAATATTCTGAAAACACAATGTCAGAAACTTCACCTTCCAGGATGCATAAGAAATGTTACAGATGATTCCAGAGGATGCTTATCATTTCCAATTGTCACAAAAGTTCATCAAGTGAGCACCTTGTTGCAGATGAAAGACAAGTTTGAAGAGCTAGGCATATACTACATTCATGTCCATGTGTATCACAAAAGCAAGAATTGAAAAAATCCAACAGTTCAGTTTTCAATGAATACATAAATGAATATGATAATGTGCTTTTATTTGGATTGACTAATTATGTAACTCTAGAAACAAAACATGACCAATTCGGATTACAAGTTCAGTGAACAGACAACGGTATTTGTCATCTTCATCTTTTATGAAATCTTGTAAACCAATTGTTAATATGAAGGTTTGCAAGATTAAAAATTCTCTTGTACAACTAATTGCAATTTATACAATGCCACAATAAGTAATTAAAGCACAAAGGATGGAGTATGAGAAATTTACTGAATTATCAAATTGTATGGAGAACACGTCGCTTTTAGACCGACAAACCCAGGATTTCACTCCTGTTTCTATGTCCAACATTGCAGCTCCTCTATTGGTTCCTATATAATATTAAGCAGGATATAAGAAACTAGCAATGAAGAAAGTATTTTTCTTCTTGGAACTTCAATAAAACATGCAGGACAAGTAAATTAAATAGACACAACCCATAATTAAAGTTTGACAACTTGGATCACAAAAGAGCAGAGTTTACTTCAAATCAGAGGGTAAAACATTGAAATGTCAGCATGGGAATTGCATTTCAAAGGCCAATCAATCTCAAAATTGGAATTCTATATTAGCAAAGGGACTTTAGTAACTGCAAACATGGAGGAAAGAACTAGCCTACTACTGCTTGTTTCTGATCATGACTAAGATCTGCTGTCCAAACTGTACACTCAAATGAAGCAATCTCAGAAATTCTTGTTCTATCAGTAGGTATACTTGAATTAAGATCTAGTGGTTCTCTGAGGTTCAGAATGTTGACTGTTCCACCAGATGATTCAGCTCCCAGAGTAGTTATCCTGAGCTCTAGCGTTAAGTCTCACAAGTGTGATACAGACTTTGTCACCTTTCTCAAAAGAAAAAAGAAAACAGAAAGAAAAGGAAAGGAAGAAAATGTGACAAGAACATACGACTTCAATCATGTTTTGGTTGTCTTACTTCGAGTAGGTATGGACTTTAGAGTGGAGCGGAAAGACTTAATTTTTGAAGAGCAGTGAGCCAAAACCAAAGATAACAGTTACTTTTTACAAATTTGAAGATCTACAAGAATAAAAAGCTGGTCAATTTAACTACTTTAGTACTCCAATATACAAGAAGCAGCAAAAAAGTATTACACCAGCAAACACTAAAGTAGATTTATTAAATTTCAAACAGGCAAGTAAAATTTTATATACCCAACAAATTGAAAGCTCTAGCCTTGGATTGAAAACAAATGTGTCGTATGAGTCACCAAAGACAAAATCAGACCACCCAACTTACATTATTATAGTTGAAGAGGACAATATAACAATGAGGAACAAAACATATTTTAATTGCTCAACCCTTAAAAAGGATACAGAATATGCTTTAAAGAAGCATCACTGACAGGTGCAGGGTGCTTTTGGGACATCTTTATACAAGATATATTCGATGGCATATGTACAAAAGCTCCTGGAGGTCTCCAGACATGTCCTGGTGAGTCATAATACCCTTCCCCGTATCTGTCTTTGAGAGGCCAAACACGATCTGGCAAGCATTTTACCCCTTGATTAAATTGTTGTCCAACCTTTCCAACTTCAAATATACTGCGAACGTACTAGACTTCAAAACAATGTATTGGAAAATATGTTCCAGACCATTATGAAATTTCAACAAGAATAATTCATCAAACAAGTATGGATCACAAAAAAATTTAACTAATAAAGACAGTCGATGCTGCTTAAAGAAATTGTAACAACAAACATGAATGTACATATCTGATCGTAAAACACTTGGCATGAAAAATTGAACATTAAGGGTTTGTTTGGAAAGCCACCTCATAATTGGATTTGATGTAATTACTAGTTTAGTAATTATACAGCCTAGTAGTAGTCACAAAGATTTCTTTGTTTATCATAATATAATTACTAACATGATGTGTGGTTGCAGAAGTGTAATTTTAAAGTTAAATCTTTATAAAAAAAAGTAATCCTTAATGTTTGACAAATGTGTCTATGTAAGAAAGATTATTAAATTTTATCTATCACTAGGTAAAGATGCATATTGTTTTTTGAAAATATTAAAGAACAATAGATTTGTAACTAATATTGGTAACTGAATTAATTAATAAAACTTCTAACTGGGCACACACAACATAATAAATATTCTACACTGCAAAGTCACAACACAAATCTAGGGTCTATTCCACAGTTTGAGCAAGTACTGTATGCTGATGATACAGTAGTTTTCTGTTAAGTAAAATAGGCGCAAAATTTTAACTTGAGGGTGATTCTGGTTATATTTGAAGCTTGCTCAGGCCTTAAAGTCAACTGGAGGAAGAGAAGCATGTTCCAATCAAGGAAGGTTGTGCAGTTGAATCCCTGGAAAGCATTCTTAAGTGCAAGGTGGAAAAGCATGCCATTGGGATCCAAACATAAAGCAATTGAGATCTGGGATGGCATAATAGAAAAGTCTGAGAAAGAATTGACATTATGGAAGTCTCAATACTTATCTCTGTGAGGAAGAGTAACTTAATTAATTCAGTGTTGGATTCCATGCTAACTTATGTGATGTCATTGTTCCCAATTCCTGGAAAAGGTGATAAAGGCATTGGATTTCTTGAGGAGGAACTTTTAGTGGCAAGGAAACGAAATTGAGAAGGGGTTCAATCTGGTTAAATGGGTGGCAGTCCAACAGAACAGGAAGAATGGGGAATTGAGAGTCAAAAACCTTAAGTTACAGAACAAGTGTTTGTTATCCAAATGGTTACGGAGATGTGTTTATGAAAATCAGGCCCTATGGAAAGAGGTAGTTCATCATAAATATGGGCAAGAAGATCATTGGTGCACAAATGGAGTGATCTCTACATACGGAGTTGGAGAGCGGAGAACTAAAATTACTGGAACAGCTAAAACATAACACTAAGATTCTTGTGGGAACGGGAGATCAGACAGTTCTGGACAGACAAATGGTGTGATCAAGGGTCTAAGGAACTTATTCCCTGGACTCTTTCCATAAGCTCTAACCCTGATTAAAGAATAGGGGAGATGTGGACCACGAATGGTTAGAACCTAGTCTTCAGAGGACTTCTTACTGACAGGAAAATTGGTGAGGTGGTGAAGCTCGGGTGTCCTAGGACTAATTTGGATCCAGATAGACTGACTTGGGCTCACCAAAAAAAGGGGAAGTTCTCTGTTAACAGGCTATACAAATGGAGGGGGGAGCAAGCAGGTGCAAAAGAGGGGCATCAATTTTGCACTAAGGTCTCTTATGTAAAGAAGACCCTTGAGACCAACAAACATTTATTCTACACTGTAAAGTGACAATACAGATTTGGGCCCTCTTCACCCCAGCATATCCAACATCAGCTGGACCATCCCAGAACACACAGCAGATTTAATAAGCTGCTGGATTAGATGGGGAGGCATCAAAGCCCAGTTCCAGCATGCATTTGGTGGACCTTACGGAAAGAAAGAAATCAGAGAATTTTTCAAGGGAAAGAATGTACTATAGAAAAGATTATGTAAAGAGTAATTACTTCCTTACGCTTTTGGTGTTAAGAAAGAATATAGATGAAGATATCCAACTAGTGGATTTCATAAGAGCATTGTAAGTATCTCCAACTTTTTCTTTCTGAGTAACAACTTTTTGGAGGTGGCCAGCATAGCCCTTAATGCTGAGGAATAAAAAATGTTACCAGTTTCAAAAAATAAAAAATAAAAAATTCATGCAATTCACTTGGACCCTCACTTCAGTGGTCAGGAAAAATTAAAGCTGATTGGGTGAGGTCGGGAGAGGCCTGCAACCATAATGGAAAAAATTTCTTCAAAAAGGTCACTCGCCGGCGCATGTAGCTGACGCATTACCAGAGACGTGACTGTTGGCAGAGCCTACGGCAGTCTTTGTCAGATCTGTTTTATGGGGTTTGGTCGACGAAGGCAGGGAAAGTTGTGGTGGTATTAGTTATCCCATAACACTGATGAAGGGCTAAGAAATCTACTGTAACAGTGAGGGAGAACACTCAACGTCTTTTTGAGGAGAAGGTACTCTAGTGCTGCGAATGAAGAAACCTCACCTCAAAAGACAGCAATGGCTCTGATACCCACGAAGATTTTAGAATAAGAACGACTTCTTGTATTTCTCGTGTCTTTACATCCCAGTAGAAAGGCTATTTGTACAATGACCGATAACTAATTAAGACAAGATCTGATACCCATGAAGATTTTAGAATAAGAATGACTTATTGTATTTCTGGTGTGTTTATATCCCATTAGAAATGCTATTTGTACAATGAATCCGATAACTAATTAAGACAATCAACTACAATAAGAAATACTTTTTTCCTATAATAATTAGGCTAGGAAAGTTAAAGTCTTGATTAAAACAATCAATACATAGTGTTATTCTAAATGTTGAAATGTGTTAAATACTTCCTCCAAGGCACTACTCCCAACACTCCCCTTTCTCCTACTTCTTAGGAGAGAGAAAACTCTTTTTCCGGCAACTCCTTGCCGAAAACGTCCTTTCTTTCTACTCTCAACTCCCACCGTGGTAGCCTTTTCACCGAACTCTCTTTTTTTTCATTATTTCCTTCTTTCACTAGCAGAGCTCTTCCTCTCTTGATCTGTGATGGAGGAAAACGGGATATATTTCAACGCAGGCTTCAAGTCTTTCGATATAACAAGATGAACAGTGGGGAGAGACATTTGGTTTGAATGGGTCGAGAGAAGCCGCAAACTGATGAGAAGGTCTTCCATGAGTGCGAAAATCATGAAATGACTCTGCACAGTCCTCAAGGAAGCATCCAAGGATAGAGAAAAAGGAATCAGAAAATGGAAATACAAAGAAAAATCCACTGAGACTTTCTGCACTAGGAAAGTGAATGAGTACGGTAGATTCTTGAGCATTTTAACTCTTGCTGGTATGGAAAGAGTAGTTATAATAGTTCCAGAGTTAGCTATAGATGCTGGGTGGAATGAGATAGCCTTTAAGATAGAGAGGTTCATTCAATGCTGTCACCAACTGAAGAATGTAGTACAACCCAAACTTTTTAAGGACCTCTCTTATGCCACAGCAGCTGGAGAAAGCAAATGGAGATCAAACACTTTGGGTGAGACTGAGATCTCGTACAGTGAAGGAAACCTTCCAATTACAGAGACACCAGGGGCAAGAGACACTGGACGTTTCAAGAGGTGCATTGTGAGCTCTTTTAATGAGGGAGAAACACAACTTCCCTCTTTATCAGACATCAGGAGATGGATTGCAGTCTCTTGGAACAGAGTGTTTGGGATTAACATTTACAAGATGGTCAACAACATGTTCCTCTTCAAATTTCCAAACAGGCACATGGCAGAACAAATCGTACAGAGGGAGTGAAGGTGGGAGAAGATCAAATTTAATCTTCAGTAGTGGAACCCAGTAGTAGGATGTGAAGATTCCAATCAAAAAGCCAAATCCACTTGGATTAGAGCTTTTGGAGTACCTTACAACTCTGGTCACAAAGAATCTTCATAGAAATTGGAAATCTTTGTGGAGGATGGGTCGAAACTGAGGAGGAGACTGGTTTGAAGAACCATTAAAAGTGGGCAAGAATTAAAATCCGTGGAGATGGAAAAAACTGCCCGAGCGAGATTTCGATTGAGAGAGACAGGATATCCCTATTTGGGTAGAGAGGGAAGTTCCATTTCAAATCTTGACGCCGGCAGTAGAAGAAAATCACCAGCTAGTCATGCCGGAGCTGGGAGAGTGTAGCAAAGAAACTGGGGGTCTGCCACTGTCTTTTAACCAACAGGTAATAGAGTTGTCTCCTACAGACATGGGACTCCCAGAGACAGCTGGAGTCTTTTTAAATGAGACCCCACATTCATGTGCTAAGGAAGTGGAGACCCAAGTCTATTTGAGAAACTTTTTGGGCTGGGGCAATACTAAAAAAAGATTGGGCCTGATAGAGCAAATATCATTTTAAATGACTTATCAGGCCTAAGTGAGGTAGCCTTTATTGATCCTTTATGCTTTGAAATAGAGGACCATGCTCCACTTCTTAAGAGCACTATTCTGCAACATGATACTATAACAAAAGAAGTGCATGCAGAACATGGGAACTCAATTATAAACTCAGGAGATGCTTCAACCCCCCCCCCCCCCCAAAACGATGGCGAGGGAGGTTAGCAGTGATAAACCAGATTTATTTCTGGAAATTCAGAAGGATCAAAATACCACATCAAGCATGCAGTCTGACAAACAAATTGAGGAGGGGGTGGTGGAGGATGCGTATCACATACAAAATGACATGAGCTCCGTAGTACAAAAAGAGAAGGAGACATCTATGTGGGTAAGACAAAATCTTATCAAGCTGGGAAAAATGTTTGGTGTGGACTTTCAAGGACATGAGGAGGAATCTCTGGAGCTACTTATGCAAATAGACAGTTGCAGACAAGCTAGGAAGATGGAAAGTGATTCTATTAGCAAAAGGCCTAGGTACAAGGGGGTTCAGGAATTGAAAAACCTGACTTCTTTTGATATTAATTTCAAATGTGAGGGGAAGAGAGAGAGGGGGGAAAAGGACAAAGTTTTACAATGAATATAAAACTTGTGTCCTGGAATGTTTGGGGATTAAATAGCGGGGATAAAAGGAGATTTGTGAAGAGTTTAATCTCCAACTGGAAGGCTGACATTGTATGTCTACAAGAGTCAAAGTTAGAGGGGAAGATCCATGATATAATAAAAGAGATTTCGGGTGGTCGATGGGTTAAGTATGTTTTTTTACAAGCAAGTGGCACTGGGGTGGGGGGGGGGGGGGCATTTTTATGTTATGGGACAGTAGATCATGGAAAGGGGAAGTACTGGAAACAGGTTCCTACACCCTCACCTGCAAGTTTGAGGCAGTGTTTCAGGATTTCAATTGCCACATAACAGGAGTCTATGCTCCTAATGGCAGAGTTGAGAGAGAGCATGTGAGGGAGGAAATAGGTGCTGTTAGAAGTCTTTTTGAGGGACCTTGGGCAGTGTGTGGAGATTTCAACATCATAAGATATCCATCAGAAAAGAGAAATTGCAAAAGGAGAACTCTAGGTATGATAGAGTTCTCTGATTTTATTAAAGATATGGACTTCGTGGACTTACAATTGGTAGGGGGTAACTACACTTGGTTTAAAGGGGACAATAACAATGTTGCTTCTAGAATTGATAGGATTTTAATTTCCAAAGAGTGGATGCCAACTTTAGCAGAATTCAACAAGTGGTGTTACAGAGATTGTGCTCAGATCACATTCCCATTGCTATACAATGTGGAGCTTGGGAGCAAAACAAATTCTATTTAAGTTTGATAATTGGTGGCTCAACACGGAGGATTTTGTGGAAAAAATTAGAGAATGGTGGGAGTCTTTTGTATTCACTGGTAAGCCTGATTATATCCTTGGGTGTAAGCTCAAGGCCCTAAAGGCAAATTAAAGGAGTGGACTAGAACCAGCTTGGGCAACCTAGGGTTACAAAAGGTCCAAATCCTCAGTCAGTTAGCTATGCTGGATGCGGTAATGGAAAATAGAGTCCTAACAGAAGAAGAATCAACAATGAAGGCATCTTTGATTATGAATATGAAGAACATCATAAAATGAAGAGATAGCATGGAGACAAAGATCAAGAGCGGCTGAAAGAGGGAGACAAAAATATCAAGTATTTCCACAAGTGGCCAATGCACACAAAAGATGCAACAACATTGATCAACTGATAATTTAAGATGAAACAGTGAAGGATCCACAGAGAATTAAAGGGGAGATTATTGGTTTTTATCAGAAGCTTTATTCAGAAACCTCATATAGAAGACCTTCCAGCAACCTAATCAACTGTCTAATGGTCACTGAAGCTGAAAACGAACAGTTACAAAGGGAGTTTGAGGAGCAAAAAGTACTAGCATGTCTAAAGATGTGTGCCATGGACAAAGCTCCTGTTCCAGATGGTTACACAATGGGGTTTTTTATCAAGTGTTGGGATGTAGTGAAGAAGGATATCATGGATACCTTTAAGAATTTCCATTCTCACAATATCTTTGAGAAGAGCTTTAATGCCACCTACATTGCTTTGATCCCAAAGAAGAAAAGTGCCAAACTGAGAACAAGTGGATGACAAAGGAGGTACTTACACCATATGGGGTAAGCCTATCGTCCATCAGAATCTTGTGGCCTCTCTTGAAGATCAATACGACCATCAGGGTAGGAAATGGCATCAAGACTTCATTTTGGGAGGATAAATGGTTGGGCAACTTTAGCTTGAAGAGTATCTTTCCGGAGATGCATGACTTGGTAGTGAATAAACAAGTGAGTGTAGCTGAGGTTTGGACACAGCATGGAAGGAATTTCCAGTTTAGAAGGAATTAAAATGATTGGGAAATCGGGACCGTGATTGATTTTTTTGGTGGGTTGGAAGCTTTTACAGGAACAAGGGATGAACATGATAGATTATGGTGGAGCAGAAATAACAAAGGCACATTCAAGGTAAACTCTGCATATAAGTTGCTAAATCAAGATGGACAACAAACTTCTCTTTGGCCTTGAAAGCAGATTTGGAAACCTAAAATCCCTTTCAAGGTGTCATGTTTCACTTGTCTCTTGGCAAGAGAAGCAATTTTAACACATGAAAATCTCAAGAAAAGGAAGTTCTCCATGTGTTCTAGATGCTATTTATGTGGGGAAGAGGTTGAGACAGTCAATCATCTGTTTCTCCAGTGCAATAACATCCAAGCCATGGAGGATTTTCATTAGTCTCGGGGGTTTTGCTTGGGCTATGCCTAACAGAATCACGCATCTTTTATACAGTTGGGGAGAAGTAGGGATGGGAGCTGCAGATAGAGATAGATGGAGGATTGTCCCAGCCTGTATTTGGTGGACTGTTTGGAAAGAAAGAAATGCTAGTTTGAGAGCAAGAATTGTGATCTTCAAAAGATCAAACTAAATTGTATCAGGCTTTTTAGTTTCTGGTGCAAGCAAATGTATTTAGAGGACACTGAATCCATTATAGATATCCTAGGTTCCTGTTAGGATTCAGATTCAGTTTTCTTACTTTTTGACAAGCTGTAAATATGGTTTAGTGCAACCCAAGCATTGGTCAATGAATATACACAATGTTACCTTCTCAAAAAAAAAAAAAAAACAGTTACAACCAACTCTAGCTGAGTTTCTCTTCCAAGATTCAATTATAACAGAAGACATACCATAATGAGCCATTCATGCCACCTGTCAACAGAATATCAGTCTCCACCGGGCCCTCCGGCGTGTTTTGATCAACAGTCAAGTGCTCCAAAGCAGTGTTAACAATTCTTTGTGTGCCATCATACTTCCAAATCTGAATGCATACAGTACATATATATTCAGATAGAGTACATTTAAGTGCATTAATAACAAAAGATGAGGACAACGATGAGTTGGTAAAGCTTAAAGATACAATATATTTCCCTTATTTATCAAGAAGGAAGTAAACACCACACAAGCCCCACCTATGGTGACAGTTGGTCATAATAGAATGGAAACAGATCCTACACATTAAAACAAAACCAGTGAAAGAAATATTTTCATCCTAGAGATGGAATTTCTGCTGGTAAACTTACTCTTGTCTAACCCTTTCATTCAACACAATCCCAAACAATCTGACATTGTGGAGAAAGAAAGATTAAGATAGAACTGGGAAAAGCGAAAATGATTAAATAACAATAAAAATAACAAGATTCATATTCATGGGATGAAGACATATACCAGAGGTAAAGGACATAAGGTAATTAGAATAGTTGAAATGTTGTGAAGGTGACAAAGCCCCAGGTCCAATCACTGTCATCAATTTAAAATTTTCAGAAGAGCTTCACACATTACTAAGATATAAAATAATAATAACTCCCTCCGTTTCAATTTGTTTGTCCGCTTTCTTGTTTAGAACATTACAAAAAGAGTGTTCCCTTTTTTGGGAACTCTTTAGCTCTTACTTTCAACTAGGCATGTTTAAGACCACAAGATTAAAAGATATTTTGCTACATTCTACATATCTTTAGTTTAAGACCACAAGATTCAAAAGCCTTCTTTGCTTTTTTAAACTCCGTGTCAATTCAAAACCAAACAAACAAATTGAAATGGATAGAGTAATACTAATGATAATCAATGTGAAGAAGTAACGGGTTTCAGACCAACGCTTATACCAAATTATAGCAAAATTACTTGGAGAGGCTAAAGTGTTGCATTATTAAACTCGTTTTGACACTCAGATGGTGTTTTTCATTGCAAGGCAGATTACAGATAACATCTTAGTTGCCAATAAACGCCTGGACAAGGGGTGAGGCAAGATAAGGTGTGTCTCCGTGGTAAATAGGATCCTAAGGTCTTCAACAATGTAAATTAAAGTTCCCTTTTGTATATGATGGAAGACATGGGTTTTGGTGAGAAGTGGATTAACGGGATGAAATATGTCTCTTCATTGTCCTGAGGGTTCCTTTCCAACTAATGAGGAATTCCTTCTTTTTCATTCTCTTGATGGATTGAAACCACCGGCTCCATCAAGCTCTTCTGTCGTAAAATACCGCCCTCTTCACTTCCTCGTTGATCCACCACCGTAACACCAGCCTGTTGACTCCTCTATTTTCCATGGAATGCCCTTGAACCACAATTTTTTTTGCCAACGAGCAGAGCTAGCAAACTCAGCTTTTGGAGTCATTTCTAGCTGAATTAATTTTTTCACAGTTTTCGTGATCATCAATTCTCTGTCGTGCTTTTGACACTGATCTAATTCCAAGATTCCCATTTTAATAAACCCAACCTTAGTTAATTTTTAACCTGGACTATAAAGAATATTTCAATCTAATAGAACAATATTTGATTGTTTTTTTGACCTGGACTTTAAAGAATTTTTCAATCTAATAGAACAATATTTGATTGTTTTTTTGTTGGCAAGAAAATTCAACGAATTTGGGTCATGTTTTTTTTTTATAAAGTAATTAAATGATATTAGAAAGCATCAAGAAGATGCGAAGTTACAAAAGCACCTTGTGCAAAAAAGCTGCTTCAAACAGAAAATATGGAGCTAGCTTGGCAAAAACTTGTGAAACAGTCAATAGGGAACTCTGCTACTCTACTGTACTAGAGATAGGGAACTAACAAAATCCGGAAGGTTATCCACACTGTTTACATTGGCATAAAAGTGCCAGCAAAATAAACTAACTAGACATTGGGCTTTAAGCGTGCATAAAGAGGTTGATGTTCCATTAAAGCATCTGTTGTTTCTCTCTTTCCATATGCTCCAAAAAATGGCTGCTGGGATCATTCTCCAGATCTTTCTGATGGATTTGTCAACTTTCCACAATATCCAGCTGGCATAAGCATCCTTCATGTTGTAGGGCATTACCCATTGTAGGCCAAGCATAGAGTAGAAATAATACCATAAGCTAATTGTTGCAGGGCAGTGCAAAAAAAGGTGATTAACACTCTCATTGGTTTGCTTGCACATGACACATCTGTTGATGAGGATTACACCTTTTTTCCTGAGGTTGTCTTGTGTTAGACATGCTTCCTTCAAGGCTGTCCAGGTGAAACAAGAAACTCTGAGGGGTTGCCTAGTTTTCCAGACATGTTTCCAAGGCCAAATTAGTAGAATGCCTCTTCTGGGAGCTCAAATTTTTGTAACATTCTTTCACAGTGTAGGTCTTCTCCTTAGAATTACCCCAAAGAATCTTGTCTTGATCTTCGACCACCAATGTAGTGTTTTGCAGAGTTTCTAAGAGGGAATGGAGGTCATTAATCTCCCAATCCTGGAAGTTCCTTTTGAAAATAGGTATCCAATGGTGGTTGTCTCTGTACTGGACTATAGTTGCTTCTTTTGTTGGAGGCTATCTGGAACAAGGAGGGGAAATAGTGTTTTAGCCTAGAGTTCCCAAGCCATCTGTCTTGCCAAAATCTGATCTTGAGTCCATTACCAGCCTTGAAGGATACTTCCTCGAAGAAATTATCTTTGAAACTGCTTATGTGTTTCCAGACCCCAACACCATGCGGTTCAGTGCTTTTCATTAGACACCAGTGATCTTGAATGCCATATTTAGCCTTGACGATGTCTCTCCAAAACCCAGCCTCAGTTTGTCCATATCTCCAGAGCCACTTCATGAGTAAGCTCATGTTGTGAAGTTGGAGATTTCTGATTCCCAAGCCTCCTTGAAACTTAGGTTGAGTAACTGATTTCCATTTAACTAGAGAGTACTTGTGAGTGAGACTATCTCCTTCCCATAGAAACCTCCTTCTGAGCCTATCTATTTGTTTTTGTACCAGACTACCAGTTGTGAGCAATTTGACTTCAGGGATTCGGCCAATTTGAACTGAGCACTATTACCTTTGGTTTCATTCTCCTTGTTTGCTGCATGTATTTCAAGTTTCAGGGGCAACAGTGTTCAGCTAACACGGTTCTGGCGGACATAAGAGAGGAACATGAGGCACAGGGGTGGGGTGGGGTGAGGTGGGGGGAGCATGCACCACCGGAAATTAATTGACATCTCAGGAGGTTTCATCATCTAATTCCTAGTCCTTGCGTCATTCAGCCTCTGTTTCTAGTCCTTCTGAATATTCGTTTTCTAGTTTCTTGCTTGATTCTGCCCTCTGTTTTATAGTTCCTGTATATATTGCTTTCTAGTTTCTTGTTGAATTCTGCCTCGGTTTCCACTTCTTGTTCCAAATTGTTTTTAGTCTTGTTTGATTCTGTAACTGTGTGCTATTTAGTTTTTCATTCTTTTATTTTTACTGTGTTTTCAGAGTGTAAGCGTAGTAAAATCTACATACAACAGTCAATAGTTTATTGTGGCTTTGGTGAATGATGGTAGAGTAAGGTCATGTTGGTGAGCTGGGGCTGAGGGTGGGGGTCAAGGGTCACAAGGGAGTCACTAGGCTGAGAATTAGGTCTTCAAACATAAGGATTTGAGGGGGAAGTCTACAGAGTTACTAAAGATTCTCAAGAAGAGGAACATCAACATAGTTTGTGCCCAAGAGACCAAATGGGTCGGTACTATGGATACAGATGTTGATTAGTTTAAATCTTGGTATTCATGAGCCTCGAAGAACAGGAATGGCTTAGGCATTTAGTAGATAGGGAACTCGGGGAGCTAGTGGTAGAGGACATGTGGGTGAATGACAGGATGATGACAATTAAACTAGTCACCAGAGAATCTACCTTGAATGTATAGTTCATGCGCACCACAAGTGGGCTTGAACGATATAATTAAAAAGCTGTTTTGGGAAGATTTTGAAGAGTTGTGAGGGGTATTCGGCATATCGAGAAGCTATTCACTGGGGGGGACTTGAATTGTCACATGGGGACAACTTCAAGGAGATAGTTGTACTATTGTAGTTCTTGTTTTGATATCCATCAATATTTATTATTGTTCGCAATACTCTATCCTAGTATGTTGTTTATTGCGTTCTGATTATTCCACTGTTTTTGTTGTTGTTGTTGCTCCCTTCTGGTAGACTTTGCACTGTTTCCTTATAACTTGCTAATATTTTCTTCTTTGTATCTGGAATAGCTGCATCTGAGCCCAGGGTCCTTCAAAGACAGCCTCGCTACCTCCGGGAGGTAGTGGTAAGGTTCGCATACATTCTACCCTACCTAGACCCCACTTGTGGGATTCTAGTGGATGTGTTGTTGTTGTTACTGTTCTCTTCTCCATTGTATTCAGTATGGATTCCTCACTGTTGTACACTTGTAATTGCTTTACATACTTGATTTTTGAGATGCTTTACTTGAGACAAGGGTCTATCAGAAACAACCTCTCACCTTCTCAAGGCAGGTGAGCCTGTAAGGCTGCGTACACACAACCCTCCCCAGACCCACTTGTGGGATTACACTGGGTATGTTGTTGCTTGTTGTTGGGGTTGAGATAGCGCAATTTCTTATCTCTTTTTCTTCATAC
This sequence comes from Solanum peruvianum, assembly GCA_027705065.1. Lineage (NCBI taxonomy): Eukaryota > Viridiplantae > Streptophyta > Magnoliopsida > Solanales > Solanaceae > Solanum > Solanum peruvianum. Next base: position 34,535,245 of record JAKWJD010001755.1, on the reverse strand, counting down.
TAGTTTCGGAAACGTGCATTGCACGTTTGTCCCATATAATTATTATAAAGTTGAATTATTATATAACGTCGAAATTAGAAATATTAGTTTTACTAATTCATATTTCATTAATTAAATAAAATTCATAATAATCGAATAGAACATTGACCATCAAGCAAGAAATATGGAAAAATAATTATATTACTATGGCATCTAATAATATGAATATATCTATATGACTTATCCTTAATAATCTCTCATTACGCTACATATTAGTAAGTACACAAATATGTAGCTACTTAAAGAAACTATATTAGTAAGGAAAGATAAAAGTAAATAAATATTATAAAGTACATTTAAAAACGAATCTAAATGTCATAAATTAGTAATTTCAGCACTTATAAAAATAGACTTATAACATTCATATTTTAATAGAAGATTATATTGAAGAAGTATAATTGGTAAAGAATACAAAAAAATTAAACAGATAAGAATAAATACAACATTCATATCCTTCTTAAGACTTTTATTATAACAATATATATAGTAAAAAGAAATACACAAGGAGTAGAGTTTTTTTTCTCCCTTAACAAAAAAAAACAATCTAAAATGATAAAGATAAAATTTATGATACAAAATATCATTCTAATGAGGATCAACAAATATTAATATTTCAAAACAAAAAAAAAGTACCTGAAAATTGTCTGATGATTCACATCAACACGAGGCAAGTGGTAAAAAAAAATATTTTTTTATGATACATATATATAGATAAAGATTCATTGGATAAGATGAAAAGGTGAAGAGTTGTTTAAGTTAATTTTTAGAAGTTAAGTGATCTTAGACATGGGGTAGAGGGAAAGGTGATTGTTTTTACTAATAATTCAATACATTTATTTATACTAACTAAAGACAGAGGATAACAAATTTAATCATTTAATCACATTAACTATAGAGAAAGAATAGATAATTTTTATTTTTTAAAAAAAGTAATTCCTAACAATTTTCTATGAAATAATTTCTAACAATTTTCTATAAAATATTTTTGTCTTTCAAAGTTTGACTTTACACCTTCTTATTTTTAGTATTTAGTATGATATAATATAATTAGTACTTAGTATGTAAATAATTAGAATTTAAACCATTGTGTCTAGATGCATGTATTTAAATATGATTATTTAATATTAAATTAATTATATATTAATATTTAATTTAATTTAGGAATAAAATAAGGACAAATGGTAATTCAACTTTTAAGTTAGGAGCTTCCCACTTATAATAATATATGATATGTAGCTACTTAAAGAAACTGTATTAGTAAGGAAAGATAAAAGTAAATAAATATTATAAAGTACATTTAAAAACGAATCTAAATGTCATAAATTAGTAATTTCAGCACTTATAAAAATAGACTTATAACATTCATATTTTAATAGAAGATTATATTAAAGAAGTATAATTGGTAAAGAATACAAAAAAAATAAACAGATAAGAATAAATACAACATTCATATCCTTCTTAAGACTTTTATTATAACAATATATATAGTAAAAAGAAATACACAAGGAGTAGAGTTTTTTTTCGCCCTTAACAAAAAAAACAATCTAAAATGATAAAGATAAAATTTATGATACAAAATATCATTTTAATGAGGATCAACAAATATTAATATTTCAAAACAAAAAAAAAGTACCTGAAAATTGTCTGATGATTCACATCAACACGAGGCAAGTGGTAAAAAAAAATATTTTTTTATGATACATATATATAGATAAAGATTCATTGGATAAGATGAAAAGGTGAAGAGTTGTTTAAGTTAATTTTTAGAAGTTAAGTGATCTTAGACATGGGGTAGAGGGAAAGGTGATTGTTTTTACTAATAATTCAATACATTTATTTATACTAACTAAAGAGAGAGGATAACAAATTTAATCATTTAATCACATTAATTATAGAGAAAGAATAGATAATTTTTATTTTTTAAAAAAAGTAATTCCTAACAATTTCCTATGAAATAATTTCTAACAATTTTCTATAAAATATTTTTGTCTTTCAAAGTTTGACTTTACACCTTCTTATTTTTAGTATTTAGTATAATATAATATAATTATTACTTAGTATGTAAATAATTAGAATTTAAACCATTGTGTCTAGATGCATGTATTTAAATATGATTATTTAATATTAAATTAATTATATATTAATATTTAATTTAATTTAGGAATAAAATAAGGACAAAATGGTAATTCAACTTTTAAGTTAGGAGCTTCCCACTTATAATAATATATGATATGTAGCTACTTAAAGAAACTGTATTAGTAAGGAAAGATAAAAGTAAATAAATATTATAAAGTACATTTAAAAACGAATCTAAATGTCATAAATTAGTAATTTCAGCACTTATAAAAATAGACTTATAACATTCATATTTTAATAGAAGATTATATTAAAGAAGTATAATTGGTAAAGAATACAAAAAAATTAAACAGATAAGAATAAATACAACATTCATATCCTTCTTAAGACTTTTATTATAACAATATATATAGTAAAAAGAAATACACAAGGAGTAGAGTTTTTTTTCGCCCTTAACAAAAAAAACAATCTAAAATGATAAAGATAAAATTTATGATACAAAATATCATTTTAATGAGGATCAACAAATATTAATATTTCAAAACAAAAAAAAGTACCTGAAAATTGTCTGATGATTCACATCAACACGAGGCAAGTGGTAAAAAAAAATATTTTTTTATGATACATATATATAGATAAAGATTCATTGGATAAGATGAAAAGGTGAAGAGTTGTTTAAGTTAATTTTTAGAAGTTAAGTGATCTTAGACATGGGGTAGAGGGAAAGGTGATTGTTTTTACTAATAATTCAATACATTTATTTATACTAACTAAAGACAGAGGATAACAAATTTAATCATTTAATCACATTAACTATAGAGAAAGAATAGATAATATTTATTTTTTAAAAAAAGTAATTCCTAACAATTTTCTATGAAATAATTTCTAACAATTTTCTATAAAATATTTTTGTCTTTCAAAGTTTGACTTTACACCTTATTTTTAGTATTTAGTATAATATAATATAATTAGTAGTTAGTATGTAAATAATTAGAATTTAAACCATTGTGTCTAGATGCATGTATTTAAATATGATTATTTAATATTAAATTAATTATATATTAATATTTAATTTAATTTAGGAATAAAATAAGGACAAAATGGTAATTCAACTTTTAAGTTAGGAGCTTCCCACTTATAATAATATATGATGATTTTGATTTGAGGAACTCATTCTGAAAGTAGCATTGGAGAAGATATAGAGGCCTTTACAGTGGAAACAACTAAGAGACTTCAGCATTCAGCCAATATCTCACATATCATACAAAAGATGCTCTAATTTTCTGTGAGCTAGTGAAGACAAATCAAATTTATTAGCTTGTCCTACTTGTCTTTGAAGCTGTCTCTAAACTATGAATCTGGCATAGAGAATGATGTACCGAACATACTTTGTCAATGTTTTGATTTCTTTCCTTGGGGACAAACACAAAGCTATGACCACTTGGAATGGGATTCTGGAGAAGTTTGAAAAGAAACTGTCAACCTGGAAAAGACAGATTTATCACCATGAGGGTAGACAAATGCTAAACAGTGTATTCAACAGTATCTCAACTTACATTATGTATGCATTTCCTATTCCTGAAGTAGTAAAGAAATTGGATAAAATCGGAGGAGATTCTTATTGGAAGGAAATAGGCAAGAACTTCCATGTAGTAAAATGGTAAAGGTGATCAAAGGGAAAAAGAGGGACCGAGGGATCAAGCTAAAGATAACAAAAAATAGTTTCATTCAGAAATGGCTATGGAGTTGCAATCGAGATCAAGACTGTATGGAATGACCGACCAAACCAAATATTATATGCTCAATCCTTGGTGCACCCAATGTTGCTTGTTGCCTTGTACTGCATATGATGTTGGTTTATGGAAGCACAAAAAAAGCCAATGAGAGGATTCTTAATCAGAACCAATTTGAAATAAGCAATAGATGAGGCATATTTCCATAAGAAGAATTACTCGACAGCCTTGCAATTGATACTGATGCCAGATGGAGATGAATCTTAGAATGAATTACCATGACTGGGTAATTGACATGCACCTCTTTATTCAAGAAGCTAGATATGACAAAATTGTCTTTACAAACTGATTCTCTGATATGGGTTGCAGATAGTAATGGAGCCTTTACTGTAAGGACTTGCTAAACTTCCCCATAACAAAAGACTTCCCCTAACATGATTTCGCCTTGGAGTCTTGGAGATATGCAAAGCATCCCTGAAGGTAGACTGTTTAAGCTGGACATCAGTTCACTGTGCTCAGCTCACAATCCAATCTTCAGAGGAGGGGGATGGCCTTATGAAACAGCTGTATATCTGTTCTAATGATATCAAGAACAGAAATTACTTATTTTTACACTGTTCAATTGCTTCACAGTTATGGAACACATCAAAAATATCTTAAATACCATGTATGCGATGCCAAAATCTCTCAAGTTGCTTACCCGAGTTGGTCCATCCAAAAGATTGACAAGTGATATCGAAAGGTTTGGAGTACAATTCCAGCATGCATTTCATTCGTGGTATCAGAGGAATGAAACACTAGGAGTGATTTGATTGTTGGTTAGAGAATAGCTATTCATATATTAAAACTTGCGCAATTTTATACATTGTTTGGTTGCAAAAATGAGAAAACATAACACCCACCTAGAATCTAGCATAAATTGTCCAATGTTTGGATGAAATTTACTCTTTCACCATAAAACATAGCATTGCTAATACAATTTTTGGTCAGTATTCTCTTTTCTACATAACTAATATATATATATAAGTAATGAGGGGATCTACGTATTACTTTATGCATGGTATAAGATGGAATAACTAAAATACGTGAATAACTAAACTCCGAATAAGTAATCCTTGCACCCGCATTACTAATATCTGCATAACTATTAAGTTACCATTTCTCAAAAATATCTTCATAACTAACCATGTATTACTAATACACGCATCATAACTCTAACCAGAAATCAAATGACCCCTATATGCTTTAGAAACAAGTCAGCTTAGTCCCCACACACACATGTCTGCATGTGTGCTCTGTGGGTGCACGTGCGTGTGTGTATGCATGCTTCGATCTATTAGTTTTTTCTGTACAATACGAAGATTGTATATTATGGACACATTAGTGGATTTTCTCAAATTTCTTTAGGAAATATAGAAGTCTTATGATCTTTGTAACTCTCCTGTAAATAGTAGGACCTTCTTGGTGTTGTTTGCGTCTTTCTGATTAGTCATTAGCAATAAAACCTTCGTCTTACTTCTCAAGAAAAGATCATTTCTACAGACAATTATGTTTTAAGAAATAATAACTTGAACTTGAAGATCCTAACCTTTTATTTTAGTATTGCTAAGGAGAGTTGCACGATACGGAACAATTAATAACTGCATATGATGTCAACCATCGAGATCTAGAAAAAGCAAAGATATCTATATTATTCTCTGCAGTGAAGCCCCGCATTTATGATTTTCCATTAGAGTGCTCCATTGGTCTTAGAGTAAATCTTATGCACCAGATATTCTAGGAAAATGATATAGTGCATTGTCAAACTATCACACATCTAGTTGACCCGAGATAAGATAGCGGTCATAGTTAATCAACAAGACAAAAAAGGTACGGAAACTCTCACATATAGCCACTTAAAAATAATTAATTACTCTTCATAGCTATAGTTTGATAATTACAATTTGTAGCTACATGTAATTTGGAGGAGAGCGGCAAGCGAGAATGGGAGAGAGAGGAGAGAGGCGAGAGAGAGGGGGGGAAAGTGGGAGAAAGGTGAATTCTATATGTATATTGGTTAGACAATTGTATATGTATATTGGTTAAAATAATTGTATATTATACATATGTATTTGTATATATGGCTAGAGAGATTAGGAGAGGGAGGAGAGAGGCGAGCGAGACTGGGAGAGAGAGAGGAGAGGCGAGCGAGATAGGGAAGAGAGTGGGAGAGAGGTGAATTGTATATGTCTATAATCATATATAACTGTATATTATACATATACATTTGTATAAATGACAAACGAGATTGGGAGAGGGAGGAGAGAGGCGAGTGAGATTGAGAGAGGGAGGAGAGAGGCGATCGAGAGAGGGAGGAGAGTGGGAGAGAGGTGAATTGTGTATGTATATAGGTTAAAAAATTGTATATTATACATATTTATTTGTATATCTTGGCGAATTATACATATACAAACATGACTAGTTATACAAACTCGAAGTCAGGCCACGTAATTAATGTATAATGTTAGTCGCGAGTGATAATTATAGCAAACTATAGCTATGATGAGTAATTAAATAGTACTCCCTCTATTTAAAAAAAGATGGCCTAGTTTGACTTGGAACGGAGTTTAAGAAAGAAAGAAGACTTTTTAATCTTGTGGTTCTAAATTAAAGTTATGTCAAATGTACCAAAATACCATTTAATCTTGTGGTCTTAAACATGTTACGTGAAAAGTTAAAGTGTTGCCAAAAAAGGAAACGGGTCATTCTTTTTGAAACAGACTAAAAAGGAAATAGGATCATTCTTTTTTAAATGGAGGGAGTATAAGTTTGCTTAGCCGCGTAATATTCCCAAAAAGGTATACCACCTCAACTGGTAATATATCACTCTTAACTGAAGATTATAAAAAGTGCAGGGCGTTCAACCTTAAACATTAAAAACATTATAGTAATGAAAATGATATGACAACTTTGATGAACTCAGGAATTGGCAGAGCCAATAAATGAGGGAAAATCAACAATGAAGCATGTTGAGCTATGAGCTATGCTACATACAAAGTTTTGATGATTAACAAACCTAACAAATCTGATACAAGAAACAATAACTAAACATGTCTAAAATAATGACTAGTAGTGTTTATGCAAAACTACTGAAAACCAGTTCCCCAACAAGTCTGCCGGAAGAGTTGGATTATAGAAGTACACTGCATTTTTGTCAGGTCAATGGGTTCGCGGTCTTATACACACTTCCCAAAAGTATGGCAAATTTTTAAATCCATTTATATATTCCAAGCCCACGACAGTGAGTAGATCCACCTCTGGTCATGAACCATTGCAAAAAGGTATTACAACTTACAACAGCTATGATTGAGCAAGCCATATGCTGACTTTGTGAAACCCATTAGAAGTCACAGCCATCTTGACTCAAAACTACTACAACCCCTTTTAGCAAAACAACACCTCAATCCCAAACTAGTTATACTCAGCTATATGAATCCTTAGTATATGTCCCACTCTATTTATACAATCTTATTTTAATACTCAGTAACATTCCCATCAGTAGGACCGAGAATTAATTGTGGATAAAAATTACATATACTTTTAGTTACACGCGTACAATGAGCTTGTTGAACCACACTACAAGACTGAGGGAAAGAAGGAAGTTGAGCCATACCCCCTTCCTTCCTATTGTTGACTGTTTTTAACTCCTTTTCCCATACTTCAGGAGGAAGAGATCATCGGTGCAATGGTAAAAGTAGTCATCAGGTTCAAGCCGCAGAAACAACTTCTGAGGTGGTCCAGCCTTCCTCGAAAGGTTTTTCAATAAGTGAAGGAACCAGGTCCTTCACAATAGATTACAGAAGACAGCTAATCATACGCAAAGCATATTCCAAGTACATGAAGGATTCCTTGAGGAGTTGGGGATTACAACTAATCACATGGATCAAGGAACAAGAAATAATGACTGGAATATTACCATATTTGCACACATGGAAAGAGATTTGGAAATAGGAGAAAACAAGGGAAGGTTGGCTCGCAAATGGAAACCAAGTTTGACTTGGATTAGGTTCTTGAAAACATGAACACATTTTTGTTTGATTGGGAGAAGATGAACAAGGCAATTCCTACTCCTATATAACGCATGACAATGATATTGTTAAAGACAAGCGAGAAGACAAAGACTCCAATGCATAAAAAGAAAACACTTGGAGTGCCTTCATGAGAGAGAGTAACTGGGCAACATGAAGAACCTGTTCCTATCAAGATTATTGTTGCACTTCTTATAATCTAGTTTGATTCTTTGTGCTTAAATTGTAACCTTTTACATTCATAGACAGAGAATTTGCATTAGGTATTTGTTCCTTGAGTGGTAAAGGTTGTCAAGACTGGGGTAGAATCTTGAAAACGACAGTTGCAACTAGGAAAGGTGAAATGTGCTAGAATCAGCCCTTTTGATTTGCACTTATAAAATATGCTCAAATGTTGGTGAATATTTGAGAGAAAACCTACTGGGGTAGGCTGTGATTTTTGACTCCCCAAAGGAAGGAATTTTCCACGCAAAAATCCTTGTGTTAATTATTTTTCTGCATTTTCCTCTTGATTAATTGTTGAAGAACCTGATTCGTCAGTACAGAGGTGGCAGCATAAAACAGTAAAGCCCCTTGAGAATCAACCACACAACTCACCTTGGGGCCCAATTATGATTTTGTCTGTGCTAGATTTCCAAATATTAATCCAAAATGAAAGCATTTCTGTTATCTTCATATTTATGTGGACAAACATAATTTGCTTGACTGCTGATCAGGAAATCTGATTCACATTCCTCAGGTTAAGTTTGGTATCACTTTGCTTTATGCTCGAAGGATAAGGGTGAATAACCAAATTTCTGTCACCAAGTTACACTAGCACTTCTGTTGAGAACTGAACAAAACCCACTTCTCTGAGCCTTTTTCATGTAGGAAAAAATCAACTACTGAACCAAGATAAAATAGCCAGTAAAATGGAAGCTCAACTAGGGGCTATTTCCAGATTTATATACAATGTAAGGACATGCAAATGAATTTAACACAAAGATTAAAGACACTGAGGGCATACAAGTGGATATGATGCTTGTTAATTCAGACACTTCATTTGAAATCAAAATTTCCTTTATTCTATCTTCATATTTATGTGGACAAGAATATTTTGCTTGACTTATTGGATCTCACATTTTTCAGGTATGGTTTTTGTTTCATATTCACTATGATCTCTGTTTTATGCACGAAGGTTAAGGGTGCATAACCAAATGTGTGAGACCAACTTATACCAGCAGTTTTGCTTATAACTTTGAATCAATAAAGGAAACCGATTGAATCAGCTTTGGGGAATAGAAGGGGAAGAGAAACTGAACCAAACCCACTTATTGCAGCTTTGGATTTGCAATTTTTATTTACTAGGAATTCAACAACTAAACCAAAATAAAATAACCAAAAAGACAGAAAGCTCAACTAGGTGCTATTTCCAGATACATATACAATGTCAAGGACACACAAAATAAAGTCAACACAAAGATTAAAGGTGCATGGAGCATACCAGAGGATATGATGCTTGATTCTTCAGGAATTCCATTTGAAAATTTAGTTTCCCTTTTCTGGATGCAATGACTTTACCGCACAACTCCCTAACATGGAGTAACTTATTGCTCCTTGACTTCATGCATTTCACTTTGTCTCTCTCCTACAGTGTAAGAAGGATTCAGTTAAATTAGCACCTTAATAGAAGGCAAAGAAAGAAAAATGCAGTCTGGTTCACCAACTGTAAAACAATATTTTCCAAGATAAATGTGAATATCAAGCATGGAAAACCTGGTGAAATTGATGGAAGAAACACCAAACATGTCCCAAACTTCTCGCTCCCACCGGCCACCTATTCTTACTAGAAGTCTAGTCTCTCTCAGGTCCAGTTTCGATCTCTAACTAACTTACTTAATAGGTCAGGCCGGCTGGATGAGAGATATCAAACCTCGCGGTGCTTACACCTCTCGCCTATCGAAGTTCTGTTCAAAACCCTCGTTCGAAAACTTGTACAAGTGTGCCACAGATGTCATGGATGATCATTGGTCCGATGCTTCGGGCGAAACCAATTCCCAGGGTGTGACGGGCGGTGTTTACATGGCCCGGGTAAATATTCACCGCGGCATGCTGATCCGCGATTACTAGCGATTCCAACTTCATGTCGAGTCGATCAGGCTCAACGATCGGGAGAAGCAAAACGAAATCAGGATTTGACCGAAAGAGAAGCAAGGCTATGGTATCTCAAATCTTTCCTCTCGAGTACCAAACCAGGACTAGGTTAGGGGCCTTGAAAAGCCGACGGTCCAGGTACAAGAGAAGACTTTATAAGCCGCTTACTCGGAACATCAAAGTGTGAGACGCAAGGCTTCTGCCTAGAAGCAAGCTACCCTCTTTGCCACTTTCAAATCAATATGCCTAGTCTTTCTCTGCCGTCAACTCGACGTCGTCGTCACCTGCAAGATAAGGCCAAAAACTTGCACCGCTAGAGCAACTTCTTCTCTCATCCTTCCTAGATGTTGCTCTTATACTTACTTAAGAACAAAAAGAATAGTTAGGTTTCCTTTTCGCCTCTATAATCAAATACACACGAAGCAACAGAGGAAATGCAATAATAGTTCCTTCATTATGACCAAGTAAAAAGATACAAGTGGCCACAATGTCTCTCTGCAAGCAATAATAATTTGTTACATGCATATAACCCTCTCCAGGGTGAGGGCACCATATTATGCAAGCTTAGTGCACTAGCCCAAACTTATAAGCTTGAAATTCACATGGAAAATACCATTGATAACAATTCGACGCAGGAATTGAAGTGTTTTTCTCCTTTTCGATGTTCACAGAAGTGGTCCATGACTAGGAATCTGTACATTATATAACAGTACCAATAGCATGACACTTACAATGAAAACTTTCATCTCCCGCACACCAGAGCTTCTTTGCCTCCCTATATCCATCAATGCAAGTGACCTCAACCTAACTGATGTGTGCTCTCCATTAAATTCTATCAAAGACTTTGATATTGAATCAAGATTAACCACATATATTTAAGATTAATCAATTAAAGCATCCCCTTGTTAATACATGCATCCTGACTGCCAGGATATGTAATAAACCGTCTGCTTCTTAGATCTTGTTTGCTTATGGTGATGATATTTTATTTATTCTCTTCCATTTCCATACAAATATCTTTGTCAGTTCATGCTTTTTCTTTTCAAATGAAATTTTTTGCATCTGCTTTTCTTCTTTCACATTGTCAAAAAAAAATTCACCAGGTACATGTATAATTCACAAATAAGGGGAGAAACCCTGTATATAAGAAGTATACCAAAAGGAGAGAATCTACACCTAAAACATGGTTCTCAACAACCTAGACCATATCCCTATTTAAAAAGGCGCCTCATGGGTACACCAAAACGAGACTAAATAAAATAAACTAGTTTGCAGTTCAACACAGTCTTGGGCGACCCCTTCAAAAGCTCTCCTATTTCTCTCTTTCCAAATGACCCATATAAAGGTTCTCATAGAAAATGGCTCAACTGAATTCGACATTGCAAGCCAGTGAAGCCACACATAATTTTTGAAGAAAAGAAAGAGAGCATTGTTAACCTCACATAGTTTTAGGTACAACATGATCATGGAAAATGTGTTGAGACTTGAGAGTTGATTCCATTATTGACTTTCTCAGTTCTTTATACAGTTAGTGAAGTTCATGTTTGGATGTACTTTTCACTAGCAATACCTTTATGCTAGTTTACATCAATAATACTCCTTTCTTGCCTATAAAATAGAATCTCATTTTGACCCAATTTACAAAATGTGGCATGTTGAAGACCATACAATGTAAGGGTACTTTTTGAATGTTATTATATTTAGCTTATGTGTCAAAGATCTTCTTTTCTTTCTTAATCCATGTTTCTAGTTAAATATTGTCGTAGAAAATGAAATGGACATCAAATCAACATCTTGAACTCCAAATTCAATCAAATACCATCACATAAAATGGAATAGAAGCAGTAGTAGAAGTAACAACTAGCCATGCTTCCAAAATTTTCCTCAACATAGTTCATTTTTTAGAAGCAACCTGACAAATCTTCATTCCAGTATATTGAGCTTATACAATGATCAATGCAAGAAAGACAAAATTAAAGGGATTCTAGCCATTTTTACTCTTTCTAAATTTCCAAAGATAGCTTTCTTCTCCTAAAACAAATTAAAAACAGAGGCAAAACTAAAACAAGTGGTATATCTAGTTTACAAGTGAACAACAACAAAAACTATGGCTCAACCTCTAGCATGTTGTGCCAGCTATCTGAATCCTCACTAATCATATTTCTCAGAATCAAACGAAATTACAAGAAAAAGGTAGTACTTGGATTAAATTCCGCAACATAACACAACTGAACTCAAAGAATGCTTGCCCTAGCAAATTTGCATTCAACCAATAATACAATCTGTTAAATAGTTGCCCTGCCCAACAGTTCGCCATTACATCTCTATTATTGCAAATATTAATAATTGCATCATTCTCCCAGTTAAAGTATCTGTTTTTAAGATTTCTCTGCCTGAGTGTTTGCTTTTACTGCATCATATTACATTATTTTTATTGTTACCAATTAAAAGCAAGCCCATTGGTACTCTTCTCTTTCTTTCTTTTCCCCGAAAACAGTGCAATATAAGCTTTAAAACATTTCATGCATACGCTAAACTCAGGATGCAAACAGTAACATAAGGTCTAGATATTTACATAAATTTGAGGATGTAACCAGCTTAAACTCTTAGGGGTTTGGTAGTTGACTAGAGTTATGCAGGCATTGTTAATACATGAATCAGTCACGAGGAAATTTATGTATTATTTCACGCAGGAATTAGTTGTGCAGACATTAGCTGTTCATGAATTTGTTATTCCATCTTCATAATGTATACGTGTACTAATTACGTAGGTTTCTAAATTGCAAACGAACTACCATATTAATTTTATACATAGTCAATTAGTCATAATCAACTACCAAATACCAAATTAATTTTATGCATAGTCATAATCAACAACCAAATACTGTATTAATTTTATATACAATTATAATCAACTACCAAGCATGGCATTACTTATAAAGGATCAAATATTTCTTATAATCAGCTACCAAACAACCTCTAATAAAGAAATAGGTGTAGTTGTGATAATTACCTTAGTAGAGACTATAGGTGAAGGCGATTTTCGTTTCTTAGAAGAACCAGGAATCGGACCCTTGATAGGGAAATATCTGTTCTTCTCCGCATCATAGTAAAATCCAGGAAGCTCTGAAAACAAACAAAATCTTAACTTCTCTAAAAAAATTAATTAATAATGATGAAAAAGGGATTGAGGTGAAGAAATAAACCTTTGGGCATCTCTTATACTTTGCAACAATCTACAGAGTAATGACTTATTCAGCTCTGCAACTTTTGCCGCCAGAGGAGAAAGAGAAGAGCTTGAATGAGTAGGCGGGTCGGCCTGGGGAATAAGGTCAATGGCCCAATTTGGGATTTTTGACCCTTAAATTTGCGATCTTTAATTTTTGCATTTCAATATTTTAAGTTACAAAAAATAAAAAGAAAAAATTACATAAGTGAATGTCTTTTATTTAATAATTACCACTTTTAAGTATACTTCTAATTTATTACTATTTTTGTCAATTTTAGCAATACTTACTTAAAACAATTTTAAAACAATTTTATACATATTTAATACATTTATAAGACAACACTAATTCATAATGCAAGCTTCAGCTTAAAAAATTTCATAAAACTTACATATGTCATACAGATGAATCATAACTATTTTAAACACACATTTAATTTTTTTCTCAACACTTATAATTCTTATGTAATACAAATAAATTATACGTAGTATTTTTAACACACATTCGGTAGTGATATATAACTAGCAAATTTCATAACAATTCATACATAAGGCCATGTGTTAATACTTAATTAGAAGACAAAAGAAATGATCCAAATTCTTATAGTAAAGTAATCAAATTCTAAAAATACTAAAAAAATTCTTTATAATAAGGCGTAACATTTTTGCAAGTCTTCATATTGTGATCTTGTTGTCCACAGTTTATGTTGAGTGTATCTCTTTTAAAACATAATTACTTATTTTAAATATACTTTAACTACATAAAATTTGTATCAATAATTAAATCTTGAATTAAAAATATATTACACTCATATTAAAGTTGAATAAGAAGTGAATTAAACATGAACGCACAATGTAGCAAACAAAAGAGACTACGCAATTTGTAAATTGAATAAAACTTGTATTAATACTGAATTAAACAAGTAATTCAATCATAACAAATCAACCAATAAACCGCAAAATGAATTAACTTGTATTAAAAGTGCATTACACAAATATTAAAGTTAAAATTAGAAGAGGGAATTATGCATGGATAAAAAATATAACTAATAAAACACCTGACAATAATCTATAGAGTGAATTAAGCTTATATCAATAATGAACTAAACGAGTAATCTAATATTAACATATAATAAACTACAAATGAATTAAATTTGCGTTAAAAGTGTATTACACAATATTAAAATTGAATTAGAAGAAAAAATTAACAATGAAAAACGTAACTAACGAAAGACGAGACAATAATTTATATACAGAATTAAACTTGTATTATTCATGAATAAATTATGTACTATAAGTGTCTGATAAATTACTTTGATTTGTATCTCTAAGAACATGAATGATGTTTGCAATATATATTGTGCATATGTTATAAATGTATTACAAGTTTTTACTTAAAATATTTTGGTTACTATCACTATAAGGAGTGAAATTTATTATATGTATTATAAATTTATTATTCATGATTTTAATACAATTATAAAACATATCTAATATAACTTTAATACATTTATAAAACATATCTAATACAACTTTAATACAATTGAGATATAGTTTCATAAATTTCACTTTTTTCGAATTATAAGCTAATATTTCTCCTAAAATCAATTATACATTTTAACAAACCCTCTTAAAATTGACATATAAACTCCAAACGACATTATCAATTATTTGCAGGAACAACCTATAAAAGATTAATCATCAAATTCGTAAAATTCAAATAATTAATTTAAAATTTGAAGCTTTATAATGACCATCAATGATGAACTATTGCGTCAGTAATTTTAACGATTTGAAATTTCTGCTTAAAAATGTGATTTTTGTACAAATTTCTAATCTTTCTATTCCTCTTTTCATCTTATTTTTGAATAAAAATAGTGTTATATGGCCAAAACTTGATTTGAGGATGGTTATTTAGATGAGAAGTTTAAAGAAGAAGAAAAAAAAAACAGATGGAAGATGAATAAAGTTAGAGAAAGTGACGAAAATAATAGAAGAGTAAAAAAAGAGAAAGAAATAAGAAGCAAAAGAATAAAAAGAAAGAAAGAGACGAAGAAGCAAAAGAGGGAAAAAAAGAAGAGGAAAAAGAGTTGAGAAAGAGGTGAAGAAGAGAAGAGAGAAAAACAGAAGAGGAAAAAGCGCTGAGAAAGTGGCAAAGACGGTACAATCTTTATATTTCCAAAAAAAAATATTATATTTAGTTAGAAAAATTATGTTGACATAGATGGTAAATATTTTTATTATATAACATATTTATGTGATTTACACATAAATAAACATATGAGTCCTACATGGAATATACACATAGGACACCACGTATGACAAAAATTGACTTGTAGGACATGTGTGTCTATTTGTTCAACTTTATACAAGTTTAAGTGTTTATTTTTGCACATCCAAAGTTGAAGGGCATAAATATAATTTGAAACCAAGTTAAAGGGCATATTTATGTATTATACCTAATATAAAATGTCTAAATTTACTAATCCAACGTAATTCCTTTAATTATTTTGAGTTGGCAGTGTTAAAACATTTCTTACATCATTGAGTATGTTGGAAGGGTGGCAGCTCTAAATCATCCAAAAGTTTTCAAAAGATTTTCTTTATACCATCCCCGAAGAGTTTAAACTATGTTTTTCACATTTCAATAAACAACTTTAAACTTGCAATTTTAAACGATTAAATGTTTATTTGGAACTTACAATAATTCTCCTAGGCGAAAGTGTATCGTCTGCAGAAATCTCAATTTAAAGTCATTAGTGGTCAGGAATCTATATTGAATAACTAACTCTCGACGTTATCTGAATGATTTAGAGTTGTTTTTTCAACTCACATAATGACGTTTATATAGACTGAGTTACGATTTAGAGTTACATTAATTAATGTGCCGACTCATTTAGCCAGCACCTCGTATAAGTATATTAGGCTCAAAAGATATTTTTTAGAAAACTTATTAATTTTTGGCATAATACATAAATGTGATTTTTAACTTGGCTTCAAAGCACATTTATGTCCTTCAACTTTGGATGTGCACAAATAAACACTTAAACTTGTATAAAGTTGAACAAATAGACACACATGTCCTACATGTCATTCTATATGTCATTTTTTGTCTTACGTGATACCTACGTGTATTGTGTCATTTAGAACTCATGTATTTATTTATTTAAAAGTTGGATAGATAAAGTACCCGTTTGTGCATTATGAAAGTTGGAGGTCAAAGTTAAATTTGAAGCCAAGTTTAGGGTCCAATATATGTATTATGCCTTAATTTTTTGTGTGTCTAGATACATATTTATCTTGGGATACGTGTGGATTCACATGTATCTAAAATACAAAAAATATACGTGAATTTATGATAATTCATATATATCTGAGATATATAATATAAGTATCTAACTCGCCTCTCTCCCCATCTCGTGTGCCTCTCTCCATATTTTAATATCTTTTGTATAAAAAAATACATATATTATGATTTAATTATATCTTCTTCAATATATGATTGGAAATTGTTAATCACTAATAAGCTAGGTAATGTTTGCAGCTATAGATAGATTAATAAATATGATATTTATGCATGTGGAATAAATTAGTTTCCATATTCTTTTTAACAACAAAACTAATGTCATATCAATTCTAAAAATCACGAGACTTGCACACGAAACGTTAGAATTTCTCCTCTAAAAATACTACTATTCTTTAATATTAGGATAGTGTCACCCTTTCACCATTGCAAAATTGACAATATTTTGATATTCCTTTTTTTTCTCCTCTAAATATTTTTTCTTTGTAAGTAGATAGGAGAGAGTTATTTGAACATTTACAAACTATGATTTCTCATGTACTTAGTTACAAAATATCTGATGATATTAATTAACAATAAGCATGGAAATAATAGCACATTTTTGTTGTTTTTCAAATTCTTACAAATTCTAGTATAAGTTGAATTCTACAATTTTATAGTCAAATATATTTTTTAGGAGTTATTTTTAAGTATACTAGTAAATGTGTCCGCGCTTCGCGCAATTAGAATATTCTTCTTTAAACTTATTAGTTTAGAAATTTTCTAAAATTTTGATGTTCTATTGTTTTTATATAAATCTATTTTTAAGATTATAGAGGTTATTCATTGTATTTTAAAAGGCACAATTATATATCTTAAAATTATTTTTTCCTAGTTTAAATAATTTCATTTTACAGATTCATTAATTTGCTTTTAAAATTTTACAATGATTAATTTAACTATCTATATGCATGATTACATAGTGTCCTTAATTAGAGAATCAATTAAATGTTTTTTCTCAATTTTCTTCTTTGTTTCCTTGTTCATCTCTCACAAGGTTCTTCTTTTACTAGGTATTGCCTGTTCATATTACTTCTGTGAGGAAAAGCTTTAATAAGGTGAGTGACTTTGTGGAGAAAATAGAGGGAGTTAGACGTGATGGTTAGTCTAAGTCTTTGGATAAGGAAGTCTGAGTCTTTGTCTAAGAAAGCAACGACAATAGTAAAAGAGGCTCACAAGGTTGGCAAGGAAAAAAGGAACGAGGCTGTGGAAGTCAGGGTAATGGTAATGCAGGCAGAGGAGCAGTGTAGCCTGTAGAGGAGATTGTCAGTAAAGGTGACGGGACTTTGTTTTATGACTTTCTGATGAGTCCATAATTTTGACTCATTTAGGTCTTTAGTCTGATAGATTTAGTGTCCGCAAATGCATATTTTGTGCAAATAACTTACGTAAAACCCTTAATTTCCACATAATTGAATTGTGGAACAAATCATGGTAACTAATGATCAAAAACCAATAACACAACTGAAAGAACAAAAAGCCAAAGGCCTAGTGATCGCCTAATCTACTGCGCAAGTCTCTGAGTGGCTATTATCTCGCCTAAAGTTCTTATAGGCCAAGCTGTGAAGGAGAAAATCAAGTCGGCTAGAGTAAATAGCAGTCAGCGTGTCACCGAATGATTCTGAAGGCCAAGGTGACGAAAGTGACCAAAGGGCGGATGACCTAGCCGATCAGCTTCTTTGACTTACTGTGCCAAATTGTCCTTCACAACACATTTTTGTTGCCTATAAATACATTTTAGACATTATGTTTAACATACAAATTCTTATTTTGAACATTTAGGAGAGTAATTTTGGAGTTTCAAACTCTATGTATTGAGACAACTTTACCTTAACTTTGAAGAATTGAAGTTTTCCATTTTTGAGAAATTGGGAGTGGGTCTTTGTGATTCTTTAGCTTGGACCTTTTTAAAGAATAAATTAATCTTAACTAGAATATGGAAGCATACTTTGTTAATGATTTCTATCTTTTTATGATCTCTAGCTAAAACCCCAATTCTTAGGGGTGTGATTATGGGCTGATTTAGCTTAGTGGGTATCGCTAATTCTTTGTTTAAATGTTTTTTAAGTGATTTTAATAAGTAATTGTGGTTTATTTTAAAGGGTTTTAGTTGCAAATGCAATTCTACCTTCGTTTTTTTTGGCTTGCTCGAGAGAGAGGTTTTAAAACCAAAATTATTGAATTTATGCTCTTTGGGTATTAGGTTATCACGGGTTCAGCTCGAGCGAGTGAATGAGCTAAAGCGTAGGCGGTTCTTATTTGCTTGTTTGTTAGTTTACGAGTGAAACCAACTTGATTCATGTACATTGCTCGAGAGAAAGTTTATCTCCACTTAAGTCTAGCTTATTAACTAATTTACAGCTATTGCATATAATCGAATCACATCCCAAGAACCTGTCTCATTACTTGTCAATTCGTTGTTGTTGTAGATGATAGTTTAAACCAAAACTCCCTCATTTGACACTTGTTTCACCCCTTAATTTGAATCATATTTTTATTCACAAATGTATATTCCTATGATTGACTTGAACATATTTGTATTTTTCTATTGAATTTTAAACATGTAACACTCCCTTTGGGATTCAACCCGAACTCATTTAGTTAGGTTATATGTTGACTAATGATCCTTCACTCTTAGAACATGAATAAGTGTCTCTGATAGCGTTATTCAATCAAAATGACACCGCTGTCGGGCAGTGGTGTTGGTTAATATTTTTTGGTTAAGTTGAATTATGTTCTTATTAATTATAGTTGAACTTACTTACTTTTAGTTTTATTTTTCATGTTTGTGTTATGGAATAGAAAGTATGAGTCTGAATGAAAGCAATGGTAGCAAAGTAGGCTACCAAGATGTCAATGAGCCTAATGCTAATGATCCAAATCTTATGGGTGGAGTTGGTGTCATTCACTTGCCTCTGGCCGAAGGGAATGCGTTTTTCCATATCACAAGTACTACATTGCAACTTTTGCAATTAAAAGGGTTGTTCAGTGGTTTAGCTCATGAGCATCCCTTGAGCATATTAGAAACTTCGTGGCTGTTTGCGGGCCGATCTCCTTCAAGAACATATCCATAAAGTCAGTCCGATTGAGATTTTTCCCGTTCTCTTTGATAGGAGAAGCATGTGAATGGCTGGCTAAATTTCAACGTGAATCAATCACTTCGTGGGAGGAGCTGGTCACCGCATTTCAAGTGCGACTTTTCACTCCTTCAAAAATAATGACTCTTTTGGAAAAGCATTCAAAGCTTCAAGTGTCTATAGAGTGAGCCTATTCATGAAACTTGGCTATGATTCAATAAGTTGGTGCTCCAATGCCCAACTCATGTCTTGCCTGACAATGTGTTGTTGTAGAATTTTTACCGAAGTATTGATTCAATAAACAAGGATAGTGCTGACCAACTTTCTCCGTGAGGTTTAATACAACAACCTCATTTGATAGAATCTCAACTCTTGGATGACATGACCATGATAAATCGGGCTTGGTACACCCGTTTAAATTGACCAAGGATCAAATGGATAAAGACCAAGAGAGTGAACAAAACATGGCCATGATCATTACACAACGTGAAAATTTGTCTAAAAATGTCATGGGAACTGGTTCTCAAGGTTTCAATGTTGTGGTTTCGGGTGTGTTATTCCTGATAAGGCAATGTTTGAGGCTTTGTACAACGAAGAGGTGTATTTCCTAGATAACCAAGGTGGTAGTTATCATTCAAACTTCCCGAGGCAGGGTGGTAACCAAGGTTGGAACATGGATGAAGGTTGGAAGGATGTGATAGAGAATTGAGAGATCAAAATCCAATTTGGATAGATGGGGACAAGGATAGGTATATGCCTTCCATGAGAATAAAAATCCAAAGGACTCAAAAGGTGGTCGTCGGGGGATACTCT
This sequence comes from Solanum peruvianum, assembly GCA_027705065.1. Lineage (NCBI taxonomy): Eukaryota > Viridiplantae > Streptophyta > Magnoliopsida > Solanales > Solanaceae > Solanum > Solanum peruvianum. The sequence continues at coordinate 34,514,738 of JAKWJD010001755.1, read as the reverse complement.
TTCTCGTATTCTCAACAAGGTTGAGGGGACAAGATTTGAAATAAATGAAAGTAGATGTGTCAACCCTTAGGTTGACAGTTACCTCTCATTCCATCACTATCAAGGAATTGCAGACCCAAATGGGTCATATGTCATCTCATCTGAACCCGAAACAGCAAGGGGTGTTGCATAGTGATACTATGGCTAACCTAATAATTTGAGGTTTGAGTGTAGACTTGCATTATTCCACGACGTTAACTAAGGAGCTTCTTGGGAAGCATTCTACGATTTTATTGCTTTATTTTTGTTTTAGAAATAACGATGTGTTGATTTTGAAGGTCAAAGTGTGGAATATGTTTAAAAAGTGTAGGTTGGCGATCTAGAAGTCCGATCGACGCATCGCCGAAGAGGTCGGCGAGCCCAAATTGGACCTCCGTTGGACCTCCGTTGGACTCAAGACATTTTGTATTGGAGTATGTGAAACTTGGAGAGCCCAGGATAGACTTGGCGAATCACCAACCAGGACGGCAATCACAACCTAATCTGCCATTTAGATCCCCACATTAAATGGAGGTCCTTTTAAACTCGGCAATGTAAGTGCTCACTCGGTGTGTCACATATTGGGTCAAAGAGCAAGACTAATGTATCCAAATGGGCGAGAATTATATGGTTTTCCAAAGGCCAAAAGTTTAAACTTTCAAACTCTTTCACTTTCCCTCACTTTTGAACTTCCCAATATCACACCCGCACAATACTTTCCATATTTTTGTGTTTTTATCGTATTTTGGTCATCAAAGTTGTGTTCGGAGTTAAACTTCTTTGCCGCCTAGCGTTTGAAATTATCTAATCGGCATCTAGTGTTGGTTTTCCAAACCCCGAGTTCATTTTTAGTAATTTGTACTAATTTGCAACTGGTTATGATCTTAATGATGTGTGTTTGGCCTCTCTATCGTAATTGTATATGTGTGTGCTTGTTTTTATTTCAATATCTTACCCATCATGCCTTTATTGTTGAATTCCATTTTTGTCATACTTTAGATTAATTAAAATATTGGGGTTGTGCTTGCATGTTGTTGGGTCTTGTTGGGTGAAGTTTGAATAACCCAGATTTGTGCTATATGATGTAGTTTTCCTAATGATGGAGCAATTGACGTCATTCCTAAGTGCAAAACTCATCAAATGACAAAAATTGGCAAAACTACGAGAAGTCTAAGTATCTCGAGGTCATGGGTTTAAGGTTCTTGCTTTAATTAGAGAAGTGCATGTTTTGATTTTTCTTTTGAGGGTTGCGAGGTTGAATTTGAGAATTTAGGTTTAATGAAGGCACATTGGATCATTTTGCGAGCTGGTGGAGCTCGCCAAACCACTCAGCGATTCACCAAAGTTCCCCTTATTGCCTTTAATTCCTTGATAAATCTTGAGTTTGGTTCTGTAACTTTTGGCGAGAAGACTAACACCGTTGAGTGCATTCAGTGACTCGCCGAAAGTCCTTCCTTATCGCCCTTTGTCTGCGCCCCTAATTCTTTAATGCATTGTAACTTTTGAAGGGCTAATCCTTGCTCACTGAATGTTGTTGACAACTCGTTGAAAGGACCTTCCATTGCTGACATGCCTTTTGCTTGAGAAACTCTTAAGCCAATCTTTTCGACAAGCCCGATCTGGCTCAATAAAGTGATTCAGCGACTCGATGACAGGTTTGGCGACTCTGCCTGGAACTGTTTTCTTTTGTGAATTTGCTTGAATTGTTTTTAACTCTTTTTTATGTTTTCACAGAAATGGGAGGAACCAACATCGACATGTCACCCCGCAAAAGAGCATGGCGTATTGAGATCAATGAATATGAATAAATCCTCCTAAAAATAAAAACAAGAGCCTCCGAAGAGAGGCAATGACAAAGGAAAAAAGGTTGTATCTAAGGCCCTGGAGCACAACTCTGATAGTGAGAGCTCAAATCCTGCATTCTCTGAGTTGTAGGACGATCAACCCTTATAGTTCCGTGGGATGAGATGTGTACTAAGACTCACCCTAACTTAGCTATAGTCCCTTCAGCTTCTACCCCAGCAGATTCAGTGACAGGTCCAACAACTCCTGTAGCTCCATTACCACCCCTGGTTACACTTTCATAGCTACTTAACAAACTGAAAGCCGATGGGTTGCAAATGATTCTTGAGGAGAAGCTGTTTTCAATAGAAAACTTAAGGGGAAAATACTCCTCAGTGAGGGACAATCTTCACTATCACTGCATTGAGCAGTTCACTAGAACCATAGGTCCCTACATTCCTACATGGGTGCGAGAGTTTTACATATCTTTTGGAGAGTTGGTGCCCAAGTGGAAGAAGAAGGCAGTGCCTTAAGAACGGTGAAGTCGGTCAGAGTTTGAGCAAAGGAAGTTGGGTGCAGTGGCGAACAATTAATAATGTACATGATATAGCTCTAGGTGTTGCACTGGAATATGAGGTCCTACTCATCATTTACTCCTTGGATGATTTGAAGGGATGGTTGGTACCATTGATTTCTGATACCACCCCGAGGTGGATCGAGGATGGGTCCCTATTGAGAAGAAGGATTTGAGCATTATTGGTTGTTTCTAGTTTGTCTTAATCAGTAGCACCATCATCCCATCCGAAATGAGTCTATCCTTCGCAACCCCAAGGTAACTTGCCTTGGATGATCATGTCCAGAAAGAGTATTGACATAAGGCTTATCGTAGAGAAACAGATGGCCATGACGGCCAAGTAGAGCCAGACCTCCCTACCATTCCCAATCTTGATCATGGAGTTGTGTCACCATGTTGTCTTGCCTCGGGACGCTGCTATAGAATTTGAGGTTACTCGCTCATCTTCTACAGACTTTCAACATATAAAGGTCGAGTGCACACGAGAAAAAGCCGATAGGAGGAGTGCAACTTAGGTAAATAAATCTCGGAGGTGGACATTGATTTGATACCTGCACCGGCATCTTTGCCTACTCCGGCCTATGGGCCTTTAGGTATATCTGCTCTGACTTCTTCTTCTTCAGAGACTTCAAGTGCCTCTACCTCTACACAACCCGTCAGTATCACCCAGGCTAATATCCTGAAGATGTGGCACCTGGCTTATTTAGCTGATGTGAGGGCGACTCGACTTGAGAAATCCATACCATAGATGATCGAGAGTGTCATATGTGTTGCCCTAACCCCCTCCAAACTTCAATTGACAATCTCACTAAGAGAGTTTAGGCTTGTGAGAACACACATGGGGAGACCTCCAAGGTTACGACTTTGATATCTAAGTTGCAGATTTGGGAAAGGACATGGACTATCAAAAGCCTACTGACTTCACATCATTACTGGAGGTCGCTGATGATGTTGATGCCCTGGAGACTTTTGATGTTCCTCCGTCTAGAATCAGATATGTACATGGGGATAGCATAGCAAGTGATGAGTTAAACGCAAAGACTGATGGGGAGAAAATAAGGGTGAGGAAGAGTGTATTTATGGATATATGCCAGACCTAGAGAAGACGATTGTACGGTTGGTGATCCAGACATTGCTGACACAAACGTCCATTGCAGTTCCTAGTGGATCTGGTGCTGTTAGTGACACTCGTGCACTGATTCCCAGATAGATGGAGCGACTCTGATTTCCCTTTACCTCCTTCTCTATCATATTTTTATTAACCTTTTGGATATTTTATTTCTTGTATTTGAGGACAAATAGCTTTTGTTTGTGGTGGGGTGAAGCGCATTTTTTTTATTATTGTTTTGGTTATGTATTGGGGTTTTGAGCTATAAATTGTGGTTAGCACTGTTTTTGTAGATGATTGAGCTTGTGGCTCCTTGTTTTAATTGTAAATGATTTTTGTATCCTTTCGGAAAAAAATTGTCACCCTTTGTGATTGTATTTGAATGTGGTTGTTCTCTTGCAAATTTGAGTATCTGTCTTGATCAATACCATTGACTTGAATAGTTCTCATAATCGAACAAAAATGACGTGCGACTACAATGAGGCCAAATGAAGTTGCATAGGCAATATTTGAACTTTTGCATCTCGTTGTGACTAGCCAATTATCAAATCGAGTCTCTTGTGAAGAACATTGCACACTAACTAAAGTGTGAAGTCTTGTTTGACATTGGTGTTGATGCCTTGTGTGATGAGCTTACTGTGAACCATGTGTGATGACATGCAGAATTTTCTCCGTTGGTCTGGTTGACTAAGTGATGCAATATTTGAAATGATGTTAGGTAACTTTTAAAAGTGTTAAAATTTGACATTATATCTCTTTTATGGCCAAACTCGTGAGTGTTTGAACCATGCTTGAACACCCTTTAAGACTTACCCTTTTTCTTGGAAGAATAATGCAAATTGAAACTGGTCTTTACCCATTACCCATAATCCTCATAATTCGTGGCTTGTATGAATAGCCAACTTAGGCCAAAAGCCTAAGTTAGGGATGTGGTGAAAGAGTAGGTAAATCTAGAAATGCAAAAAAGTCCCCTTTTTGATCCTTGGTTTTTGTGAAAGATGGAACCCCTCCATAAAAAAGAGATGCAAATGAAAAAGAAAGATGAATGAAAAAGAAAAAGAACGAATAAGTTTGAAATAAAGTTGTGAAAGTGCAAAAGAAAATGGGGTGTCCAGTATTCCATGGAAAGTGAATAATTGGGTGACTTGTTGATTAAGAATGAGAATGATGAAGAGAATGGAAGAAAGTGTTGTGCATACCATGTTTTTTGAGAATAGCAGCCATTGAACCTACATGACCATACTTTACCCTAAGCCCCATTACAAGCCTTGAAAATACCTTTTGATCTTGAGCGAGCTGAAACAAGTGTTGATTGGAAAATAAGAGCTAACCTATAAAAGGAGTCATGCATGTGTTCATATTTGTGAAAGTGAGTGTTGATGGTGATTTCGGCGTTATAATTTGTTGAACCATTATGCGTGAATATGGAATCAATTCTTTGTGTGAGGGCATTTGAGTACCTTTGTTGAGTTTACACTTGTATATGAAGCAAGTATTGTGAACTTGATAAATTTGACAATGGTGAGTTGCAACTTAAATCTTTGAGTGTACAATTGATCAAAGTAAGTTGAGTCTTTTTTTGAATGCATTCATGATTGAGTCTTGTGTAGTACTGTTTGATACATCCTACTTGAAATGCTGAACTTGAGTTTTACTTGAGGAAAAGCAAAAGATTAAGTTAGGGGAGTTGATAAGTCCATGATTTGGACTCATTTAGGGATTTATTTGAATAGATTTAGTGTCATCAAATGCTTATTTTGTGCAAATAACTGATGTAAAACCCTTAATTCCAAGTATTAGGATAGAGGAACAAAGCATGGACACTAATGTGCAAAAAGGAACAAGACAGTTGAAAGAACAAAGAAAAGAATGTTTGGTGATCGCCTAATCCATTAGGCGAGTCGCCGAGTGGCTATTACTCGCCTAAAGTTCTATTTTGCCAAACCTGAAGGAGAAAACAAAATGGAAAGAGAAAAGAACACTCAACGTGTCACAAAACAATTTTGTGATACACTGATTAGATCACCCAAAGTTACAGACATTGAGGATGATATAGTACAAAGCAAAAAGGCGACGAAAGTGACCATAGGGTGGATGGCCGAGCCGATCGGTGATCTCGACTTACTACGCATAATGGTCCTTCACAACATATTTGTGGTGACTATAAATACATTTTCAAACATTATGTTTAGAATAAAAAAATTATTCTGAACATTTAGGAGAGTAATTTTGGAGTTTTGAACTCTTGAGTATTGAGACAACTTTACCTTAGCATTGAAGAATTGAAGTTTTATTTTTTTGAGAAATTGGAAGTGGGTCTTTGAGATTCTTTAACTTGTAACTTTGTAAAGATAAATTAATCATGCCTAATTGATGGAAACACAATATGGTAAAAATTTTTTTATCTTTTTATGATGTCTAGATAAAACCCCAATTCTTGGGGTGTGATTATTTGATTATGGGCTTATTTAACTTGTGGGTATTACTAATTATTAGTTTAAATGTTATTTAAAAGCGATTTCAATAAGTAATTGTGGTTTAATTTAAGATTTATAGTTGCAAATATTATTATTTTTGGCTTGCTCGATAAATAGGTTTTAAAATTAAGATTACTAAATTGATCGTCTGTCGGTATTGTGTTTTCATGGGTTCATCTCGAGAGAGTGAATCCTCAATCCTTTTCCACACATTCATCTCGAGAGAGTGAATGGACTAAAGAGTAGGTTGTTCTTATTTTCTTTCTAGTTGGTGTCGAGAGAAACCAACTAGATTTGGGGTAAATTGCTCGAGAAAAAGTTTATATCTACTAAAGTCTAGCTTAGTCAATGATTTACAACTATTTACTATCAGTTTCAATTCCCATTTGTCTATACTAGCCTATAATCGAATCACATTCGAAGAACCTGTCTCATTACTTGTCAATTCGTGCAATTTTTTGTTGTTATACTTGATAGTTAAAACTAAAACCCCCTTATTTTAAACTTGTATAACCCCTTAATTGAATCATGTTTTTATTAACAAATGTCTATTCGTATGATTGACTTGAACATATTCATGCTTTGCTATTGTATCTTAAACATGTACCACTCCCTATGATATTTGACCCTAACTCATTTAGTTGGGTTATATGTTGACTAACAATTGTTGACTCACTTTTCGGGCAAGACAGAGGCAGAGACATTTGATGCAATGATCACATGTACTATATTTGTGTGTGACCAATGGAGAATGTAATGTTTCATTCGGGTTGTACTTTTACATACATGTCAGTCATCACTACCTCGTAAGGGCGTTGAGAATTGTTTTTGCTTTTTTTGCTAAAGCTTTTTAAAAAGTCTTCAAAGAACCTTTGCATATATTACAAATTCTGCTTAGTAGGTACCTAAACACATGAATTTCTTGGTTTGCCTTGGGATTTTATGTGGTTTGTGATGTACTTGATACCCCAATCCATGTTTTTATCCAGTTGGAAAGTCAGTCATAGAGGTGTACAAGCCTAAGCTATCTAAAGTCATATCCTCCATTTGGCTTGGAAACTAGTGGAGCAGGCTTATTTGACATATTTGGCTTATATTCGGGATGTTGAGATTGATTCTCCCTAAATTGAGTCGATTCATATGATGTCAAAATTTAGAGAAGTGTTTCCTACTGATTTGCATGGTATGCCCCCGGATAGAAACATGGATTTCTGCATTGATTTGGAACCTAATACCCGCCCCATCTCCATTCCTCCTTATTGCATGGACTCGTCAAACTTAAGAGAGGTTAAAGCTCAAATTCAGGAACTTCTTGATAAATGCTTCATTCGTCCTATTGTTTTTCCGCGGGGTGCTCCTGTTTATTTGTTAAGAAAAATAATGGTAGTATGAGGATATTCATTGATTATCGACAGTTGAATTGGATAACCATTCATAACAATTAAACACTACATTCGATAGATGAACTTCTTAACCAGTTCCAAGGTGCATCATTTTTATCTAAGATTAATCTAAGGTCTGGTTACCATCAGTTAAAGATTATGTCTGAAAATGTACTAAAGATGGCGTTCAGGACCCACTATGGGCACTATGAGTTCCTAGTGATGTCATTTGTGTTGAAAATGCATCTGCATCTTTCATGAGTTTGATGAATGGTGTATTTCAACCATTTCTGAATTTTTTTTGTTGTTTTCATTGATGTCATTTTGGTCTATTCAAAGAGTAAGGAAGAGCATGCCGACCATCTTCGTATTGTTTTGGGTATTCCTAGGAGATAAAAGTTATATGCAAAATTTTCCAAGTGTGAGTTCTGGTTGACTTCAATTTCCTTTTTGGGGAATGCAATTTCAATGGAAGGGGTAATGGTACATCCCTAAAAGATCAAAGGAGTCAAGAATTGGATCCGACCTAGCTCTGTGACTGAAGTCAAAAGATTATGGGGATTGCGAGCTACTATCGTTGGATTGTGAAGAATTTTGCTTCTAGCACCACACGTTTGAGAAGGTTGATAAAAAAGAGGTACCTTTCGAGTGTATTTACAAGTGTGAAGAGAGCTTTCAAAAGCTCAAGACTCTTCTGACCACAACACCGATTTTGACACTACGAGTGGAAGGTAAAGATATTGTTAATTTTGACACTTCACATTCAGGTTTAAGTGTTAAGTTGATGCAATATAAGAGTGCCATAGCTTATGCATCGTGGAGGTTGAAAGTGCATGAGTGGAATTACCCGACACATGATTTGGAGTTGGAAGTGGCAGTGTTTGCTCTCAAGATCTCGCGACAATACCTTTATTGTGTCATGTGTGAGGTATTTACTGACCACCTTAGACTACAAAATATATTCACTCAAAAGAACCTAAATCTGAGACAACAAAGGTGGAATGAGTTACTCAAAGATTCTTATGTGACCATTCAGTATCATCGGGGTAAGGCTAATATGGTGGCAGACGCATTAAGCAAAAATGCAGTGAGTATGGGAAGTCTAGCTTGCTTGAGTGTGTCCAAGTGACCTCAGGCTAAGGAAATTCAAACCTTGGAATCTAAATGCAGTTGGACATCTCAGAAAAAAGATAAGGTGTTAGCTCACATTGAGGTTAGAGCCACATTCATTGAAGAGAGTCAAACAATTTAAGGATGATAGTTTGAATGACCTTAAAAAGAAGATAATGTCTGCCAAGTCACAAGATGCGACTCTTGATGCGGGGGTGTGTGTGTGCTTAGTTTTAAAGGAAGGATTTTTGTTCCTCGAATGGATGACTTGATTCAAAATTATTGACAGAATCTCATGGTTCTCCGTATTCTATTCATGCGGATGTGACCAAAATGTACAGAGACTTGAAATGACTTTATTGGTCGCTCGGAATGAAGAAAGACATAGATGATTTTGTCGCCAAGTGCCAAAACTGTCAACAAGTAAAATGTGAGCACCAAAGGCCTGCAAATTTGGTCCATAGATGCCAATTCTGAAATGGAAGTGGCAAAGGATGGCTATGGATTTTGTGGTTGGTCTCCCCAAGACCTTGGGAAAGTTTCACTCCATTTGGGTGGTGGTTGATAGACTGGCTAATTCAACCCACTTCATTCTAGTTAGAGTTGAATATAACGTGCACCAGTTGTTTAAGGTATGTGTGAAGGAGATAGTGAGTGTTGCGCCCATATTGAACATGTAAGTGTGCGTGATCGTTCAAGTACTAAAGTAGCTTTTATTAAGATCCGACTATCAAACCCAAAGAAAGGGTTACGAGATTGATTAATTTTCTAATAAAAAAATTAAACGAGAAGTAAACAAACGTGATACAATTTCTAAGATTTCAAACAATGATTGGGTAAAGTTCAAGGTTGTAGCTAAATTCAGGAATCATGCACATTTCTTGTAAAATGGATATTCATCACAGTCGAATCAATGATCACATGTTTAACTGTATGATTATTGTCTCCCGACCTCTAATCGCCTATAATAAATGAAAATCTAACTACATCCTTGAGCGGGGATAGGTTGGACCAATTATCGAGCATTATGATTTCTTCATGTAACATGACCAATCAAGATTTCTAGGTATATCCCTATCCTAGATACAAATTAACTCTAATTATTAAGATAAAGTCATGCTCCTCATGCCCGTCTTCTATCCTCTTATTCCTCTCCCTAATTCAATTTATACAATATGTTTATTTCAATGGTAATCAAGCATGAAATATAAAAAAACATGAACATAAGAGAGATTCATATGATAGTTAATGACAATCCATAAAACTTCAATAAGTTACAATCACCATGTAGTCACAACCCTAGAATTAGGGAAATTAGCTACTCATAGTAGGAATTTTGATCAACCAAAGTTTAAAAATCATAAATAGATTGAAAGTAAAAGATTTTAGGAAAGAGCCCTAAAAACTAATGAAATATCTCTCCAAATTGTCGTTCTTCAAAACGCATAAAAAGAATATTATAAAATATTAATCTATTTATAGTTAAGTCGAAACGGACAATACTAGGACATTGGGGCACGACGCGGAGGTGTTCGTTCAACACTAGTTCGAGGAGTTTGTTTCTTCTCCCAGACGCGGGGATGTCATCAACCATTCTGTCCCATTTTAATTCGCGACCAAGAATAGAATTCCTCTCCGTGACGCAGAGAGGATAAGATTCGACTTGTACTTCATTTCTTCATTTTTTAAAAATTATTTTTTATCTTTTATAGATACCATAAGAAGTACAAAAATGAGAGGACAACTCCTAATACCTACTTAGAGTGTACTTCATTTCTTCATTCTTCTTTCTTGCTTTTTTTCAACTTGGATCCTCTCGTGATTCTTAATGCCCATTTCAGTGTTGTTTATTCCTTCAATATTACCTACACAACTAATCATGTCGGTTAGTATATATACAATCGAAAAACTTGACATGACTATAAATAAACATAAAATGATTCCAAAATTGACCTAAATGCATGTATTATTTGGTTATGCCTAAGATGAGTGAGGTTGTATAGAATGCCCCTTTTTATCATCTCATAGTGTGATACGCAGTTCATATCCAAGTTTTGGAGAGAATCAAATGATGAGTTGGCCACTCAACTCACTTTTAGTACAATTTTTCATCCACAAACGGATAGACAATCATGGAAGACTATTCAAGTGTTAGAGGACATGTTGAGGGCATGTGTGATTGGCTTTGGAGGACATTGGGATAAGTTCCTATCATTGTGTGAGTTAACCTATAATAACTGTTACCACTCCAGCATTATTATGGAAGTGTTAGAGGTACTTTATGGGAGGGGGTGTAGATCACCCATAGGATGGTTTGAGGTTGGAGATGTGACACCTTTGGGGGTTGACTAGGTGAAGGATGCTCTAGATAAGGTAAGAGCATCCAAGCTAAGCTCTTAGCATCCCAACGTCGATAGAAAAAGTATGCAGACCATAAGGTAAGAGACATGGCATTTCAGATTAGTGAGAAAGTTCTTCTTAAAGTTTCACCAATGAAAGGGATGATGAATTACGACAAGATGGGCAAGATTAGTTCTCGAGACATTAGACCATTCAAAGAATTCTTGACTGTGTAGGTCCAGTGGCTTATATGTTGGCTTTGCCTCCTAAATTATTGGGAGTTCATCCGGCATTTATGTGTCCATGTTGAAATATCATGGAGTCGGGGATTACATCATAAATGGGACCTAGTTTTGTCAAACAAGGACCTTCAATACGAGGAGGAATCGGTTCCAATTCTCGATCGCGATATTTGGAAGATGCGAACCAAATAGATAAAGTCTATGAAATTTCAATGGAAGCATCATCCAAATGAGGAAGCTACTTAGGAAATTGAGAAGGACATGCAAGACAAGTATCCAGTTGTTCAATGATTCAGGTACTACTATATCCTTACTTTAGCCAGTCTTTCTTAGTTGATCACTCAGAGACGAGTGATGGGTAAATTGGAACCTATTGTAAACTACTTCTATCGTTAGGGAAAAGCCTTTATGGAAAGAATTGGGTCCAGAAAACTTTAGAGTCGTGACGTAAAAATTCTTAGCCAAAAGAAGAAAATCGAGTCATGTGATGTCTAGTAAATCTATTAATGAATGAGAGATTTAATAATGAATTTCTTTACATGAGTGAATATCCAAGATATTAAGGAGCTTGTAACGTTTTACGAAATCAAAATTCGGGTGAGTAGAACTCTCGAAACTGATCTTAGCTTGAATGTGTAGATTTTGAACATCAAGGCTTGAATGTGTATTGTGAGATGGGGGTTTGAAACTTTAATTCAAATGTATTGTCTCCGCGCAAGACTTTTAAGGGGCAGTTGTGGCACGATGGGGTCCGCCGTAGCGGCCCAGTCGTGAATTAAGTCGGGATTAAACCCCAAAAACGTTATTTTTTAGCAATTTTTGTTCTTGAGAGCTAAGAAACGACCAAGGGCAAGTTCTTCATAGTTTACCAGCTCTTCTTGCTCGAAAGGTAAGATTTTTACTTCTCTAAAATCCATATTTTGATCTATAGAACTTAGATTTAATGGGATTACCAATGGGGACAGATTTTAACCTAAAACTAATGGTGGAAAAAGACCTAAGTTGGGTATTAGGATCTTGGGTTTGGCCTAGCATTGATAATTTCAATTATAATCCGGGTAAATAGGCCTCGTTTATTGATCCTTGGATTAATTTGTTGTTTTTAGACCATGAACAAGCGTAAAGAATCTGAAAAGGGAAGATTCAAGTGCCTTAGGGAGATTCAAGCTTGGTTTCTAGGTAGGTGATGGTTTGATTTCATGTTTGTGTTATGTATGTTGGTAATTACTTCATTGTAATGCATGTATGTATGTGAATGAAACACTATTGATCAAACCAAATGAATTGTGTATGAATGAACAAATGTATCCCATGATCCAAAACTTGATTGTATGTGTATGATTATGTATTTTGTGAGTATGAATGTAATTGTGGTTATGTTAATTGGATCATGTATCACGTTCTGACATATACATAGGATTGGGTGTCATGTTTCGACACATCTTGTATCGGGTTTCACATTTTGACACATTAATTAGGATCACGTGTAATGTTCCGGCACACTAACAGTTTGTGTATGGGTTCCATGAGAGGACCGTTTTATTGTTATATCTATTTGTTATTAAGAATGTGAAATTGTACATTGCTCCTCAAACTATTAGCGATGTATGTATACATACACACACACACACACACACACACCACACACACACACACACCACACACATACACACACACACACACACACACACACACATATATATATATATATATATATATATATATATTATATATATATATATATATATATATATATATTATATATATATATATATATATATATATATATGTCATTATTACTATGTTATGAATGTCTATGTATGTTTCATTTATTGGAATAGATGTGTGATCCTTCCAGTACACTGTAGTTATAACTTGATACTGCACTTGCTCGTTCTTTATTGAGTACAGGGCATTTTCAGGTGGCTAGTGGTAGACTTCATCTAGAATATCACTAATTGAGATCAGATTCAAGGGTGAGTCAATTCTCTCAGGCTACCATAGGTCCTTCAATTTAGTTTAGTCTATTCCTTTTGAACTCAGACTGTTTAAGATATTTCTTATGTTTGGTTGGGGTTGTACCCCTTTCTCTTAGACTTGTTTTGTTTTAGATGTTTTGGTACAACGACTTCCAGTGTTATGGGTTAACTTCCGCATAAGCTTGATTGATGTTTTGAGTCTATGGGAACTCCATATTTCTTCACATTTAAACATGCTTCCGTATCTTGAAATGCTTAATTTTTGGTTAAGTTGCTTAGTCTGCTTGTAGTAATGGTTCTCGCACCGGAGGGTTAGTGTGGGTGCCAATCATGACGGTCTGGGTCATGACAAAGGCCAACTTAGAAGATTTTGGGAGTTAAAGGAAAATCTTTCTTATGAAGAGGTTCTAGTTGATATTTTAGACTGGCAAGTTCAGAAGCTTAGGAATAAATGTTTTTGTGAAGGTTCTTTGGAGGAATCAATTATTAATGAGGGGTGCTACTTGGGAGGCCGAAGCCGATATGATGTCTAGGTTTCCTCATCTCTTTCCCTCCTCTCATATTCTATATTGAGGTATTAGTTCCTCATGATTCATTCTTTTGGATTCATGTGTTTTACTTATTCTCATGTTTCTATATGCATGTATGTTCATGAAAACTTTATTTTTGTAATATGATTTAGCTTGATATAATTCTCCATTTTTATGTGCATTTTTATGAAATTGCATTCATGATGGATGTTTAGTTCCCCTCCGACTTTACTCATGCTCGATTAAGTCCCATTCGAAGATGAATATTCTCAAAGGGGATATATTGTAACACCACTGAAGTTGGAAAGTCAAAAAGTAATGTAAAATACAGAAAATTGGTGGAAGTAGTGGTTAAAGAATCCAATCTACAAATTGTAAAATTCATACGGGCCATAACATGTGAATCGTAAGAATCAAAGTTGAGTTTTAGAATTTCAAGTTTCTTAAGTTGACCTACAGATAGAAAGGATGAATCGTAGGAGTTTTAATGGATCACAGAAAGAACCTGTAGTTTTATTCCAGACTTAGTGAAATTCTGGAGTAAAAGTTGAGTTCTACAATTTGGGTCTACAAACCGTAGGTAGCCCTACATGTCGTAAAAATGTCTTGTCAAAGCTGGCATTCCTAGATAATTGGCAAAAATGGGACGTATACTCTATAATGAATCAATTATCGTGTCTTAAACTCTCGAACCTGAGTGACTCTCCTTTCTCACACTCTAAGGACAAAATGGCCACGAAAGGCATTCGAAAACAACTCCAATGTCACTGGAGGAGATCCAACTGCAAAGACCTTGAATAAAATCTCCAATACTCTCTTGCTGGCAACCTTCTCTAGAAACTCTCTTCATGTGGCCAGAAACTCACAAACGTCCTCGCTCTTCCCACTTTAAAACTCGGGTGGGTCCATCTTCTGGAATTTCTCATACATGCATTGCTCATCCTGTGTTAGAACAACTAAAGGTGCATCTTGACCCCCAACTATTGGTGCAAGCTCATCTCAAACCACGTGATCCACCAGTGGCTGCCTCATCGGATCCTGAATAACTGGAGAATGTTGCTCTAAGGTTTGAGCCTCAACTCTAGTATGAAATCCCTGTGGTGTGCCGGTCACACCACCACCCTAATTAAAACTCTCTAGCACACCCAACATCCCTAATAAGGTATCCTAAACCAAAGGAGTGGCTACGTGCTTTGGAGGAACCTAATCCTCTCGAACGTCAATTTGAGGCTCTAGAGAGGCCTCTCCGGCATGACCCTTCACTAGTGCCACTCCACGGGCACAATTTCTAGCTTGTGCTACTCCATGGGTATGATCTCAAGCTCGGGAACTACCACTACCCCTAACTGAGGCCTCATCAACTGCTTAACAGTAGCTCTTGTCCTCGTTATGTGTCAAAAGAACACGCGACAATTCAGTACTAAAAAAGGTAACCATGCATGATGAGAAAAAATCAACAAAAGTAAGTTTCCTAACATTTTTCATCGCCTCTCGAATATAAGTACACATGTATCTATACCAATCCTCGAGACTCTACGTAGACTTGACTTGTATACATATGAGACCTATGAACCTAGGGCTCTGATACTATTTTTAATTACCCAAAGTGGATGTAATGACACTCGTCTTATCTCACCAAGACAAGTTATCCTAAACTCAAATAAAATGATAAAATGTGGAAGTAAAATAACAGTGAAAGTTTAATTATTAATAATGTGGATAACAAAGTCATCTTATTTAAACTCTTAAGACCTAGTTGTCACGTACACAAACCTCTAATATATTAGATTTGAAAGAAAATATAAATCTCAAATGATGTTATCTCTAAAGTAGAATAATATCATAAATAAGAGTAAGAAGGTCCACTGAGATCACAAAAACTAACTCACAAATCTCCACAAGTATCCTAGACAGGAAGAGAAAAGAAAGTATCACGGCGATTTGGGCTCATAACCTACACAAAAACATAGAAGCAAAGGATGAGTACAAAATCACACGGTACTCAAAAAGAAATTTTAAACACAAAGTCAAATAATATAAAATACGGGTACACCTACCACTCCAACCGAATCTCCACAACTACAACCTGCATAAAACCAGTCCAACCTAATAGTTCATAATTTACATAGCACATAGCTCAACAACAACACTTCAGCAATTACATTTCCTCACAACAAGCACACTAGTCACCAATTAATTATAAGTTCCAAAGAAAGGCACTTAGAAGTTCACAATGATAAATGTATACAATACAATGAAATACAATGGCAAGTATGGTGATGTATGTCTGACTTAGTGATACACACATTTTGTCTCTCAATTCAGGACCCATGAGAGACATATTTGTTCATGCACCTATCGTGGCGTGCGACACAATCCTCGATAATAGAATCTGTTGCGGCATACGACATTTTCCTTGAAGCATAATATTGTTTGCAGCATGCGACACGTCCTTCGAAATGGTATTTCTTCATTAATTCCTTATTATTTCTCAAGTCACATAACACTTGTCACAACTATGTCTCAAAACTAATGCAAATGACATGTTCACACAAATATTGAGGAGATACTATTTCTTATTAATGTATAACTCACAGCAATACAATCGTGATACAACATCAATAATGAATTAGTAGACCTTTCAAATTATTCAAACATATTACACATCAATATACAATCAAGGTGCCTTTTATGACATCGTTTACCTAATAAGGATCATTTAATACGAACAAGTCAACACATCACCAAGTCTTATTACTCCCTAATACATACCATAAGAAAATACATGATTCTATACACTTAACAACGGTTGAGAAATTCATTTGCCTCAATTAATCAATAATTCACTCAAGAACTTGAGTTTTTCCCTTTCGCTGGGCTTTCAAATCAACGCAATCCATTTATATAAACAATCACAATAGAATTTCGAAACTAACAACACCTACATTATTATATGTCTAGCCTAGACCCAAAATAATAGAGCAAAAATCTATAATCAAGTTCGTAATCTTGATGCCAATCAATATGTCAACTCTCATATTTCCCAAATTCAAGCCTAGAGTTAAGTTTCAATTCCTCCAGATACCATAAATCTAATAGTATTCATATAATACAATACAATCAATACTTAATTAAGTATATAAATTTGGTAAAACTTGAATCATAATGTAATACCATATTGAAAATTTTAACACAAATTTAAGGTAAAAAATGTGTTTGAAATTTCAACCAACATATTAGAACAAAAAAATATACGCAGTAACTAACCTAGTAGCTAACTCATATATTAATTTATCCATCATCAATTTTACGTATAATGCTCTCCATTACTCTCCAACATTGGCCTAAGCCTGATTCTCAACACCCCCTCAATGGATTGTAGTAACGTTTCATTCTATGAATAATATTAGTAAATTGCTTCTTATTAAGTCAATATATAAATATATGTGTATACAAGCATTAAAACTTAGTTCAAGATTTCTGTTTACTTGAGAGGCTCATGCTTTCCTGGTATTCAGTGACTTTTTTTCGTTGTTTGCAAATAGAAGTCATTGTGGGTTGTGGTAACCTCCAATTAATCTTAGTTCATCTATATACAAGAGTTAAGTTACTTGGATATCAAATGAATATGAATTTGACCGTTCAGCACCAGTTAAGAAAAATTAATTTAATAAATACTCGTCAATCAACTAACTGTAGTTATCGAATAGTTCAAATCGACTGATCATGACTTTGGGAAAGTATAAGGAGGGGTCAAATGATAATTTTGACGAAAGTTTTCAAAAGTGAGCTTTCAAATTATTATAACCTTGCTCTGCAAGCCCTCCCTAGAGTGGTTGCTCTTCCTCTTAACATGAGGTTGCATACATGGTTAAATTTCTCAATGTTTTTAATGAAAAGCGTAAAACATATGACTTTGCCTCATAGACCTATGTTGAACTAAATTTATTACTTCGAAATTACAAATTGTAAACCTTACTTCATAAAACATAAGTTTAGAGTGATTTTTCATTGTACGTTATAAGTTCTACATGAATTAAATTATCAGACGTACATAAGTTGCATAGTATCTAATTCCTTCAGAATATGTTTAGAGATTTTTTTCCTCATCCAACATAAGTTTAGAGAACTTTTATCTTGTTTGACATAAATTCTATCAGTATACGTTATGTCTCTTATAACATAATTTTATGGGTTCTAATTCTGTAGGAACTAAGTTATGTAAGGCGTAACTTGTGATTCTGTACTAAACTTATGCCCTAGGTAGGAATCAATGGATTTACATTGATATGTCTGGTAAAACATAACTTTTGTTATATCATGATACAAAAATATAAACTTCTGTCATTTTTTTAAGTCGATTTTTTCAGTTTTTTATTTGGGTAAATAACATAAATATGCTATATAATAAAAATATTTACCATCTATGTCAACATAATTTTTCTAACTAAATATAATATTTTATTTGGAAATATGAAGATTGTACCGTCTTTGCCACTTTCTCAGCTCTTTTTCCTCTTCTGTTTTTCTCTCTTGTCTTCTTCACCTCTTTCTCAACTCTTTTTCCTCTTCTTTTTTTCCCTCTTTTGCTTCTTCGTCTCTTTCTTTCTTTTTATTCTTCTGCTTCTTATTTCTTTCTTTTTTTACTCTTCTATTTTTTTCGTCACTTTCTCTAACTTTATTCATCTTCCATCTGCTTTTTTTCTTCTTCTTTGAACTTCTCATCTAAATAACCATCCTCAAATCAAGTTTTGCCCATATGACACTATTTTTATTCAAAAATAAGATGAAAAGAGGAATAGAAAGATCAGAAATTTGTACAAAAACCACGTTTTTAAGCAGAAATTTCAAATCTTTAAAATTACTGACGCAATAGTTCATCATTGATGGTCATTATAAAGCTTCAAATTTTAAATTAATTATTTGAATTTTACGAATTTGATGATTAATTTTTTATAGGTTGTTCCTACAAATAATTGATAATGTCGTTTGGAGTTTATATGTCAATTTTAAGAGGGTTTGTTAAAATTTATAATTGATTTTAGGAGAAATATTAGCTGATAATTCGAAAAAAGTGAAATTTATGGAACTATATCTCAATTGTATTAAAGTTGTATTAGATATGTTTTATAATTGTATTAAGGTTATATTTGATATGTTTTATAATTGTATTAAAATTGTATTAAAATCATGAATAATAAATTTATAATACATATTATAAATTTCACTCCTTATAGTGATAGTAACCAAAATAATTTAAGTAAAAACTTGTAATACATTTATAACATATGCACAATATATATTGCAAACATCACTCATGTTCTTAGAGATACAAACCACAGTAATTGATCAGACATTTATAATACATAATTTATTCATGAATAATACAAGTTTAATTAAGTCTATAAATTATTGTCTCGTCTTTCGTTAGTTACGTTTTTCATTGTTAATTTTCTCTTCTAATTCAATTTTAATATTGTGTAATACACTTTTAACGCAAATTTAATTCATTTGTAGTTTATTATATGTTACTATTAGATTACTCGTTTAATTCATTATTGATATAAGCTTAATTCACTCTATAGATCATTGTCAGGTGTTTTATTAGTTATATTTTTTATCCATGCATAATTCCCTCTTCTAATTCAACTTTAATATTTGTGTAATGCACTTTTAATACAAGTTAATTCATTTTGCAGTTTATTGGTTGATTTGTTATGATTGAATTACTTGTTTAATTCATTATTAATACAAGTTTTATTCAATTTACAAATTGCGTAGTGCTCTTTTGTTTGCTACATTTTGCGTTCATGTTTAATTCACTTCTAATTCAACTTTAATATGAGTGTAATATATTTTTAATTCAAGATTTAATTATTGATACAAATTTTATGTAGTTAAAGTATATTTAAAATAAGTAATTATGTTTTAAAAGAGATACACTCAACATAAACTGTGGACAACAAGATCACAATATGAAGACTTGCAAAAATGTTACGCCTTATTATAAAGAATCTTTTTTAGTATTTTTAGAATTTGATTACTTTACTATAAGAATTTAAATCATTTCTTTTGTCTTCTAATTAAGTATTAACACATGGCCTTATGTATGAATTGTTATGAAATTTGCTAGTTATATATCACTACCGAATGTGTGTTAAAAATACTACGTATAATTTATTTGTATTACATAAGAATTATAAGTGTTGAGAAAAAAATTACATGTGTGTTAAAATTAGTTATGATTCATCTGTATGACATATGTAAGTTTTATGAAATTTTTTAAGCTGAAGCTTGCATTATGAATTAGTGTTGTATTATAAATGTATTAAATATGCATAAAATTGTTTTAAAGTTGTTTTAAGTAAGTATTGCTAAAAATTGACAAAAATGGTAATAAATTAGAAGTATACTTAAAAGTGGTAATTATTAAATAAAAGACCTTCACTTATGTAATTTTTTCTTTATTTATTTAAAAGTTGGATAGTTAAAGTGTTTGTTTGTGCATTATGAAAGTTGAAAGTCAAAGTTAAAATTCGAAGTCACATTTAGAGTCTAATATATGTATTATGCCTTTATATTATTGTATTACGTTGTAGTGGTGACAGCTATAGATCATTCGAAATAGTTCAAATTGATAAAAATTAAAATTGCTGAGTTACTTTTGTTCATGTAGGTGTTAGGTAGTTGAGCCTGATTAATTTTAGGTTTTCCTATTTATTCTCTATTTTAGGCTTTCCTATTAATTCTCTGTTTTAGGCTTTCCTATTTATTCTCTATTTATTCTCTGTAACCAAAAATACTCTGATTTATTAATATAAATATACCTCACCGCCGTGGAAGTTTACTCACAGGGTGTTACCACGAAATATTGGGTTTTCTCTCTCTCTCTCTCTAGATTTCTCATCTCTTTCTCTTGAAAGTTCTTGTGTTCTTCATTCATCTAGTGTGTGTGCGTGAATTCGATCCTAACAACTGGTATCAGAGCTAAGGAGATTTAACACCGTCACTGAAGATGGATGGTTCGACGCTTGGAATCGAGAAGTTTGATGGATCCGATTTCAGTTTCTGGAGATGCAGATCGAAGATTATCTGTACCAGAAAGATCTTCACGAACCGTTGACCGGGGTGAAGCCAAAATTTATGACGGAGGAGAAATGGAAACTCAAGGATCGCCAGGCTCTAGGGTTGATCCGGTTGACTTTGTCAAGAAACGTGGCGTTCAACATCGTGAAGGAGAAGACTACATCCGGTCTGTTGAAGGCACTGTCAAACATGTATGAAAAACCATCGGCTATGAACAAGGTATATTTAATGCGTAGATTGTTCAATTTACAGATGTCTGAGAATGGATCCGTTTTTGATCATATAAACGAGTTCAATATGATTGTGAGTCAACTCAATTCTGTGGATATTAATTTCGGAGATGAAATTAAGGCGTTGATTTTGATGTCATCTCTGCCCGAGTCTTGTGATACTGTTGTTGCTGTGATTAGCAGTTCCCGTGGATTTGAGAAACTGAAGTTTGATGAAATTCGTGATGTTGTTCTTAGCGAAAGTATTCGCAAACGAGAAGTGGGAGATTCATCGGGCAGTGCTCTCAGCGTTGATCGAAGGGGGAGAAGTAAGACGAAAGGCCAAAATCAACATGGTCGATCAAAATCAAAGAATCGAGGAAAATCACTGAACAGATCAAACGTGACTTGTTGGAACTGTGGAGAAAAAGGACACTTTCGGACGAACTGTACAAAGCCAAAGAAGAAACAGAATCAGAAATTTGGAGATGACAATGATTCTGTAAATTCAGCAGAGGACATTGGGGATGCTCTAATCCTTAGTGTGAACAGCCCGGTTGAATCATGGATTTTGGATTCTGGTGCATCTTTCCATTCGTCTCCAAGCAAGGAGTTGTTCCTAAATTTCAACTCTGGAAATTTTGGAAAAGTATATCTTGCTGACAATAAAGCCTTAGAGATTGAAGGAAAGGGGGATGTTTGCATAAAGACCACCTCGGGAAACCAGTGGACATTGGAGGATGTCAGATATATTTCTGGGATCAAGAAAAATTTGATCTCTGTTGGTCAGTTGGATAGCACGGGATATGCAGCAGAGTTTGGGAAAGGTTCATGGAAGATCATGAAAGGTGCTATGGTAGTAGCTCGTGGCACCAAATCTGGAACCTTGTACACCACTGCAGGGTGTATAAACATGGCCGCTGTTGCTGAAGGTGCTTCCGTCATGTCTGTGGCACAACAGACTTCGACACATGAGTACTAAAGGAGTGAAGATGCTGGTTGCAAAAGGAACATTAGAGGGTCTTAAGTCTGTTGATATGGGTCTTTGCGAGAGTTGTGTTATGGGCAAACAAAAAAGAGTAAGCTTCACAAAGACTCCTAGAGAGCCAAAGAAAGTGCGGTTGGAAATGATCCATATAGATGTTTGGGGACCATCTCCAGTATCATCACTTGGAGGATCCAGATTCTATGTTACCTTCATTGATGATTTCAGCCGGAAGGTATGAGTTTACTTCTTGAAGCATAAGTCAGATGTGTTTGCAACTTTCAAGAAGTGGAAAGCTGAAGTTGAGAATCAGACCGGTTTGAAAGTCAAATGCCTAAGGTCTGAAAATGGAGGAGAGTATGACAAATCAGAGTTCAAGGCATTCTGTGCAGCTGAGGGAATCAGATTGATGAGAACAGTTCCATGTAAGGCAAGGCAGAATGGAATTGCTGAGAGGATGAATAGAACATTGAATGAGCGTGCAAGGAGTATGAGGATACACCGTGGTCTGCCCAAAACACTTTGGGCGGATGCTGTGAGCACAGCTGCATACTTGATCAACAAGGTACCATCAGTTCCTTTAGGGTTCAAGATTCCAGAGGAGGTGTGGACAGAAAAAGAACTCAAGTACTAACACTTGAGGACTTTTGGTTGCACTGCTTATGTTCATGTTGATCCAGAAAAGAGAGACAAGCTTGACGCCAAGGCTGTGAAGTGTTACTTCATAGGATATGGTTCTGATTTGTTTGGTTACAGGTTTTGGGATGACAAGAACAAAGATCCTGAGACATCGTGACGTGACATTTGATGAGTCTGTCTTGTACAAGGACAGAGACCAGAAGGTTCTAGAGATTACAAAGCAAGTGGGAGTTGAGGTTGAGTTGGAGAAGAGTAACCCCAGAGATGTCGAAGAAGATACTCAACCAACTCCGACTGAAGAATCTGAAGTGGAGAAAGTTACACCTGAGCAGGTGTTAAGGAGATCATCCAGATCCATCAGGGCACCAGATTGGTATTCACCTTCATTACACTATCTATTGCTGACTGATGAGGGAGAACCAAAGTCTTTTGATAAGGCTCTACAGGTGGAGGATTCGATCAAGTGGGAGCAAGCAATGGATGATGAGATGAGGTCACTTGAGAAGAACGACACATGGGTGTTGACTGAGCTACCTGCAGGGAAGAGAGCTTTGCTGAACAAGTGGGTGTTCAGAATCAAGACTGAACCAGATGACAAAAGAAGGTTCAAGGCTCGTTTATTGGTTAAAGGATATTCACAAAGGAAAGGTGTTGATTATGCTGAAATATTCTCTCCTGTTGTGAAGTTAACATCTATTCGAATTCTATTGGTATTGTTGCATCGGACAATTTGCATCTAGAGAAAATGGATGTAAAAACAGCGTTTTTACATGGAGATCTGGACAAAGAGATCTATATGCAGCAACCGGAAGGATTTGTGGTTCCAGGCAAGGAACACATGGTGTGAAAGCTCACTAGGAGCTTGTATGAACTAAAGCAAGCGCCAAGGCAGTGGTACAAGAAGTTTGACTCCTTCATGACCAAGAGTGGATTCTGCAAAGCTGAAAAGGATCCTTGTTGTTACTTCAAGAAATACACTGATTCATATGTCTTTCTACTCTTGTATGTGGATGCTATGTTGATTGCAGGATCTAGTATGAGGGAGATTAACAATCTGAAGACAAGGTTGTCTGCAGCATTTGGGATGAAAGATTTGAGTCCAACAAAACAGATTTTAGGGATGAAGATTTCTCTGGATAGATCTGCTGATGAAGATTTCTCGGGATAGATCTGCTGGCACTTTAAATCTATCTCAGGAGTTGTACATTGAGAAGGTGCTGAGCAGATTCAGGGTTAATGATGCTAAACCCAGGACTACTCCATTGGCAAATCACTTTAAATTGTCAAAGGAGCAGTCACCCAAGACTGCCGAGGAGCGTGATCACATAGCACTTGTTCCATATGCTTCAGCAGTTGGTAGTTTGATGTATGCTATGGTCTACACTAGACCTGATATAGCACATGCAGTGGGAGTTGTTAGCAGGTACATGGCGAACCCTGGGAAAGAGCATTGGGAAGCTGTGAAGTGGCTTCTGAGATATCTGAGAGGTACATCCAATACTTCACTATGTTTTGGCAAAGGTAAGGTGACTCTACAGGGTTTTGTGGATGCCGATCTTGGTGGGGATGTTGACTCGATCAAGAGTACATCCGGGTACATTTACACCATAGGTGGAACAACAGTGAGTTGGATGTCTAGGCTTCAGAAGTGTGTTTCTCTTTCATCTACTGAAGCTGAGTATGTGACAATAGCTGAAGCTGGGAAGAGATGATATGACTGGCAGATTATCTTGAGGAATTGGGCAAGAAGCAGAGTGAGAAGATTCTTTACTCAGATAGCTAGAGTGTCATACAGTTGGTGAAAAATCCAGTCTATCATTCGAAGACAAAGCACACCAGAAGGCGATACCATTTCACTCGCAGGGCAGTGGAGGATGGTGATATGTGCTTGGAGAAGATAGAGGGTGCAAAGAACCCGACAGACATGTTGACGAAATGTGTTGATGTTGGGAAACTGAGGTTATATAAAACCTCGGTTGATCTTCTGTAGTTGTTGCTACAGATGTTGCGGTGCGGTAAGATGTTGATGATGAAGAGATTTTTTTTGAGAATGTATTTTTTGGATGACTGAGTCAGTCTCCAAGTGGGAGAATTGTTAGGTAGTGGAGCCTGATTAATTTTAGGCTTTCCTATTTATTCTCTATTTTAGGCTTTCCTATTTATTCTCTATTTTAGGCTTTCCTATTTATTCTCTGTAACAAAAAATACTCTGATTTATTAATATAAATATACCTCACCGCCGTGGAAGTTTACTCACAGGGTGTTACCACGAAATATTGGATTTTCTCTCTCTCTCTCTCTCTCTCTCTAGATTTCTCATCTCTTTCTCTTGAAAGTTCTTGTGTTCTTCATTCATCTAGTATGTGCGTAAATTCGATCCTAACAGTAGGGACATTTCAATTATTAACATATCATTAACTTATTTTTCAAAATTCAATGACATAATTTAGAGTTATCTCTATATAAAAATAAATTTAAAGAATTTTAATTGAATGCCGATTTAGAAATTTTAGTACTGATCCTTATTTAGTTACTAGTTCTCGAATACGTGCAACGCACGTATATTTCACGTTAAGTAATTTTTTAAAGAAATAATATGACTTAAATGAATTTAAAAGGAAGATTACTATTTGTCTGATTTAAACTTCTGAGTCATTTCTTTTTCGAATTTAACATAAATAATTAGTAAAATAGTATATATATATATATATATATATATATATATATATATCGAATGTAACATGAAAAACTATTAAAATCACTATTTTTCATGCATTGCAACACCACATTAAACTAATTACTTCAATTTTTTTTTATTAAACCTCAAGTATATAATGTCATATATAACATTTTTTTCTATAGTAATACATGCACTTACATATATTAAAGTGTAAGATAAATTTAAAAAAAACAAAATAAAGACATAACAATTTTAACTAATTAATCAACATCACCTGATAGGTAAACTACCACGAAATGGTTCTTTGACATTGTTGCCTCAAATATGCAATCGGCTATAAGAATCTCAAGTTTTCAATTGTATGATATAATTTGAATAGTAATACACTTATCAAAATTACTGCGCAAATCAATTGGAACTGCATCCTATATATTTTTTAAAAATGTTATGTGATAAAACTTAATAGAGTACATGAAAAGTTTTCCAACGGATGAAAATTAAAAGAAATAACAAATTTAAATTAATGGGATAAATGCATATGTAATTATATAGTAAAAGATAAATTGTACTAAGGGCTTGACAGATTCATGAACTTCACATTAATGTTTCATAATTTCAAGAAGTTGAAACAAAATCAAAATATTGAATATAGGACAATTTTAGGAAGATGAAAAGCTAGCAATTCAAAAACATTGAATATAGGTTGTTGTAATTTGAGTGATAATTAAAATATTACTCCTATTTAATTAGCTTGTGTAACAATTTAAATACTACTACTAATTAGATTAGTTATTTTTATTTATTAAATATTTATATTAATTAAAAGGCAAAAAAGTAATTCAACTTTGATAATCAAAATTCATTGAATCCCGAAATAAATATTAAACAAAAAAATAATATTTTTAATAATTTCAAGAAAATAAATTAAATTAGATATTTTACTTAAAAATTATTCTAAAGAAGTGGAAAAGTCATTAACATTTTGATTAAAATAATATAATTTAATATTTAATTTAAATAGTAAATATCTTTATAATATTTTAATTTATAATAAGGGTAAAATCGTAATTCAACTTTTAACTTTTTTGGTTCCCTCTTATAATAATATATGATTTTAATTAAAAAAGAAATTTGTTCATTATTTTCAAATCAAAACCATCTTCTAATGTTATTTAAGAAGTTCAAAATCAATTTAAATATATTAAAAAGTAAGATCCACCCTTTCATTATTCGTAGTTAAAAAATCAAAAACCTGTTTTGCCTAATCAACTTGGCCAAACTAGAATATCACGCCGGCACGATCATAGGCGAATTCAGAATTTGAAAATTTTTGGTGTATTAATATTACATCTAAGATAAACTTAAGAAATAAAAACAAAAAAATAGCATTCTAGCTAGATTTGAGCCCCAAGTCTCGTGGTTGGTTTGTAGCTTGTACCAGCACAATGACAAACATATACTCTTCGTTGGTGCACAGTTAATTATATTCTATTTTGTGTCAGTTTCTCATGATGGATATATACATATACACATGAATTTTTCTGAAGTTAACTAGTAAACGTGCATCTCATGCTATCGCCTCGTGCACGATGTGCATTATATTTTTTAAAATATAGTTAACTGAATTGAATTATCATACCCTTACCATCAATTTTTGTTGTTGCATGTATTGTAAATTTACTATCAAATTTATTTAGTTTAGACTGACCTAAGAAACGATATTTAGAAAAAACTTCGAAATTTCATGTGCTGGCTATATTACTGAAATATGACAACTGTTCATTTTCAAAAATAAAAGTGATGTAAATCATCACAAAATCTTATTAAATGTAAGATCTAAATACCTTTGGTATAAACAACATTATAGCTCTATATTTTTATATACTAAATAATAGGTAAAATTAAAATAAAATTTCAAAAGAATATTTTTCAAATTATGATGGACATTCATTGTTGAGATAACACTATTTTTTCGATAAATATCACTAATATAAAAAGGGAATATCAAAACATTGATGTTGATTTAAGGAAGAATGATATTTAGATTACAAATTTTAAAATTTCACGTGCAAAGTTTTGTGATTTTTAAAGTCGATATGACATTAATTTTGTTCTTAAAGAGAATAGGAAATCATCTAATTAGATATACATCTGTATCATATTTATTAATTCTTTCTGGTCTTTCAAATAATTATGTATCTTGCCATTAGTTAATAGTTTTCTATCATAGATTAAAAAAAGATATAGCTAAATGCTAATACATATATTTTGATATCGAATACACTAAAGTATGGAGAAAGGTATGCGAGATGGGGAGAGAGATGAGCTACTTATATATTTCAGATATATGCGAATCACACTAGATACATGTATTTGCATGTACCTAATATCATTTGTATCCCAGATACATATGAATCTACTTGGATACAACACATCTAGAATAAATTACTCCAATTTTTGACCTCATTAACCCGAGATAAAAGTGTAGTGAGTTTTTCAAAAAAATATCTTTCGATCCTAATATACCCATAATGGATCTAAATTAGTCGGTCCATTGGTTATTATAACCCTTAATCTTTACTCAGACTATACAAACACTATTACAAGAGTCGAAAAAACAACTCTAAATCGTCGAGAGAACGATGAGAGCTAGTTATTCTACAACACTAAATGATTATTAGTCTATGGAACTAGGAAATTCATCTAGTCAATCGAGAATTTCTAACCACTAACGATTCAAATCGGAATTTCTGCAGACGATACACTTTCGTCGAGGACATTTAATGTTTTAGTTTCAAAACTAACCTTTAATTGTTAAATTGCAAGTTTCCAACTTCTAACTGAAATATGAGAAACATAGCTTAAACTCTTCTGAGGTAGTATAAGAATTTTTTAGAAAAAGAGTATTTAAAAGAATATTTTATAAATAGTAAAGAATAAAAATGATATAATTTTTAGCCTTTGATTAAAGCACTTTGTTCTTTGCCTAAATTTTTGCCTCAAACTAAATAATTATAGAAAAAAATAGAAAGGTAAAAAAAATATGAATTGTATCATCTTATTGAATAATTAATGTGCACATAAAATAAATTAGACATCACTATGAGTCACAATCAAAATTTCTACTTGAAAAAATAAACTTGCTAATTCCATCTCTTCTCAAGTTGATATCTTTTGGATGATTTAGAGCAGCCACCCTTCCAACATACTCAATAATGTAAAAAAAATATCTAATTTTGTCGATTCGAAATAATTTAAGAAATTATTTTGGGTTAAGTAAATTTAGATTTATTTGATATAATTGGTTATGTTGTAGAAGTGACAAGGCAAAATTATCCGCACATGTCTACACTAATTCAATCTATGCACGTCATGTGTATAAATTTACAGTTCTTTTTATTTAATTTCTAATTAATTAAAATATATTTTACTTTATTAAATTACGTAATAATGAAATTAATCGTACAAAATAATTACATGCATAAAATATATCAAATAGATGGATCCAATGTTGTAATTCGGGAGATAAATGAAAAGAAAATAAGTTGAGTTGGGTCAGATATAGATCAAATTTTAATTAAATTTGATCGGTATATAGAACAATAAAATTTAGAAAATAATTTAAAATTGGGAAATTTTTCAAAATGTCAATATTTTAGCATTTAAGAGGCTCATTAACAACACTTTTCAATATTTAGGAAAAATGTCAAATTTTAGTTTGTTATGTATCTTATTTATGTATTTATTTATTTTTTATTTAAAAAATATAATTATTTAATAAAAAAAGGGAGAAAATCAAGGGAGACAATATTTCAAAAAAAGGTAAGGATCTTAATTTTCTCATCAGTTACATTTTCAAATAAAATTTAAATGTTATTCTTTTTTTTTCTCCAGAATTTTTACCTTTTTAAAATTATATTCATTCCACAATATATTCTATTTATATTTATTATAATTTTTTATTAGTTGTATTCATTTCAATAGGTATGCCGAATTTATCTATATAGTCATTTAAGAAATATATTTATATTTTCATATATTTTTTTTCCCTATATAGTTATTTTTTTCTTAAAAAATCTGTATGTATTCATTTCAATATGTATTTTATTTGTATTTCTATTTATTCTAGTTTTTATTTAGAATTTTGTATAATAATATATAAAATACAAAAAATTAGTATGATGAAAAGTTGAATGAAATATAAAATTGAAAAGAAATAATTTAATATTTGGTGTACTCATTCTTAAATAAAATAGATAAGTAGTTGACATATCTTTAGAATAAATACAAATTAGAAATAAATGTCAAATTCTGAAACAATGCAACATAATTTTTGAATGATTACAACTATTAACTGTAAAAATACATACTGACTAAAATAGTATCACAATTCAATTTATACTTCCAAATTTATGAATACAAAAATCAATAAAACTTTGTAATACAAAAAAAAAATACTAACTGTGGTACATTGACATAACTATCACAAAAAAAATAGAATACAAAATGAATTAAATATATGAAATACGATTCCAAATCTATGGATACAAAATACACTAAAACAATGAAATACAAAAATACATACTGACTAAAACAACAACAAAATTCAATATACACTTCCAAATCATGAATACAAAAAACATCAAAACTATTAAATATACACAATCAAACTCATAAATTGTGTTACATTGACATAATAACACACACACAAAAAAAAAACAGAACACAAAATACAATAAATATATGAAATACAAAAATAAATACTAACTATAACATAATAAAAATTCCATATACACTTCCAAACGCATTGCAACATGAATTTTTTTGAATCTTAAAAATTACTAAACAAATTAAACTAAACATGCAAGAAACAAAACATGCACACAAAAAAAACCTCTTCTCCAACAAATTGGTCTTCTTCAACTTCATGGTTATCAATTTGTGTGGGATTTTGCTCATCGACGGATCCAGGCATTTTTCCCCGTCGTATTTCCTCCTTAGATTTAGAAGCGGAACCTACATTGTTGTTTAATTCTTGAGTGAAAAAAAATTAAATGATGGAAAATCGGAAGAGCGTTGATTATTTTTTCAATACCTCTAGTAACTCTCTTAAAAACGTCCATTGAAGAGAGAGTTATGTAGTTTCAAACCCTAAAAGTTGTTTTAAGAACAACAACAAAATTAAAGAAATTAAAAAAAAACACTAAAATCAATAAGTAAATAAATAAGGAATCTGAAAAATATAATACCCGAATCAATGTTAATCTTCAAATTAAATCTTGCAACGAAATTAAATGAGAATAATAGAAAATAATGATATATTGAATCAAAAATCTGTGAAATTGATTTGGAAGAATATTAGAGAGAGATTGAAAAGTAGAATAAGAAAAGAGAGAAAAATCTGGGGATTTGATTAGGTAGAAAGTAAGAGAGAGAAATTGATAAGCTTAAGAAAAGAGAGAGAAAAATTAAAATGACATTAATATCTATCCAATTATACATAAATATAGGAAAATGTGTAAGCTATGAGAGAGAAAAAAAAGGGTGTAAATAATGAGAGAGAAAATATTAATAATATCTGAATAATTATTTATTTTAAAATAATGACATTTTTGACATGTTTACTAATTTTATTAAAGTATAGATATTATCACTAAATAAGTTTGTTTTTTTGACTAGTTAGCTAAATTTCTCTTTAAAATTTTACAAGAATGAAATACGAATTTATGTCCAAAAATAAAAGTGAACATAACAAAACAATTTTGTCCATATCATTACTTTTTGTAATTCAAAAACCTCTTCACACATATTAATTATCCAAATTATAACAATCCTAAAAATTCATGCTTCTTTAAATTTTTATTACTTCTTCCCAAAACGGCAAAACCTGCCTCTTCCCCTTTTCCTTTATATCCATCTGTCTTTCTTTGTTTTTATTTCCTATATCAAGAATCAAAGAAAATAAGGTACTTAATTCTTTTTCTCTCTTTGTATGATTTTTTTAAATATATGGTTTATATGCAAAATTGGAATGTATATGTTCAAAATTAAGGAATAAATATATTTGATTTTTTTTTGCAGTGTAAGGAAGATGAGTGATTTTGATAAACATCTAGCTAGTTTAAAGAGTGTTTTGACATGTGGAATTCGCAAAAAGCTATGCAAAGATGTCACAGTTATTGAAGAATGTTGTCATAGATGTAAGAAAATTTTAATTTTTTTTGGGGTTTATCTTTTCATTTGGGTGATGTTAATAAATTCTTTGAACTTGTGGTTCCATGATCTTGATGTTCAGACTTTCATTGTTCTATTCATTGTTTTTTGTTATTCTCATCGAAGCAGAGTTATCCAGAAAATATTTTTATCTCCGCGGTCGGTAGGCTTAAACCCTAGTGAGAGTAATGGTGTGTGTTGTTGTGTAATTTTTTTGAATTTTTTTATTTTTAATTTAAGTGATTTTGATAAATCATTTGTTCTTTTTCGTTCTTTCCAATATTTTTTTAAAAGATGAATTTAAACATAATTTTTCATTTTATTTGAGTGATGTTGATGAATTATTGTACTTGTGATTTCATAATCTTGAATTTTGTATTTTCTTGAGTACATGCTTCCGTTTTTTTCTTATTCTCATCGAGGCGGAGTTATCCAAACAACATTATATCTCTGCATATCATCAAACACAATTGTTAGACAATTGGTGTATATAGTTGTATCTGTTGTTTTCTGTGAAAAAATAAAATTAAAAATAAAAATCAGTGATTTATAAATTATTAGTTCTCGTCATTTGAGGATCTTGAATTTTAATTTCATTTTTTTTGTTCTTTAATTTTTTTTTTTAAAAATGATTAATCGAAATGTAGTTTTTGGGGTTATTTTTTATTTGATTGATATTGATAAATATTTGTTCATTTGTTCTTGTGAATTAATGATCTTGATTTTTTTTAATCGTTCTTTCCAATGATTTCCGATAGAATTTGTGTCATTTCAAGGTTTATGTGATCTAGGTCTTTTATACATGAACTTAGTACATATCATGTTTCTTGATTAAACATTTTATTTATTTATTAACTTTCTTGTACGATTAATTTGTTTAGATATGGTTCAAACATTTTTTTCTTGTCACTTCTTATTCTTAATTCATTACATGTCAAATTTCTTTATTTTATGTTTTTTTTTAATGAAATTGATTAATTTATGTTATTTTTTTAACAGTTTGCAAAAAATGCATAAGGAGGAAGATATCAAAGAGAAATGGAATGTCTGTCCAGAATGCAATATAAATTTAGGTGTTGTTGCCCCCTTGCAGAAAATCAGGTATATATAATTATCCGCTCAAAATATTTTGAATTGTTAATTATAGTTTTTTTTTGATAGCTTTCAATAAGTAAGCTTTATTGAAAAATCATAAAAATTGTATTACATTAAATGGAACAAAGAAAGTTATATACTTCTGTTGTCTCATTTTATTGTGGATGTGTTACTATTTGGGGAGTCAGATAATATTTTCTTTGACTATAGTTTTTCCCAAATAATAAAAATTCAATATTTTAAATCATTCATTAGAATGACTTGCAATATTTTTTATGTAGTTTGCAAATATATAATTTTACTTTTAAATTTGAACGATCTGTACCCAAGTTCTTAGTCAAATTAAGTATTTTGATGTTTTCTTATGTTGACCATAGGCACCTGTTGCAACATTATATGTTTAAAGTATTATTGTTTGAGGAGTTAATTTTTTCCCCATAAAGCATATTATGATTCATTAGCTATATTGATATGGAGTACTTTTTAGTGTAGTTTTAAAATATATATATATATAATATATATATATATATATATATATATATAATATATATATATGTGCATTTCATTTTTAAAAATTTAAATAATTTATATCCAAATTCATAGTTCTATCTTCATCCTCTGTACCCTTTCACATATATGTGTGCGCGCGTGTGCGTACGTGCATATGTGTGTAAAATAAGTATTGATATAACCTTATAATGCTTAATTACAGGTTTGATCACCAAATGCAAGGAATAAAAGACATTCTAAAATAAAAGAAGAGAATTAATTGAGCTTGGACTAATAGAAAAGTCCAAAAAGACGAACCAGAAAAGTTAGCTCGAGAAGATATTGATCTCAATTATAGTGCCGAAATTCTCATTGATCCATCACCTCCTCCTCCTGCTCCTATTGTTGTTGCTACCATCTCAATAAGAAAGGAGAAATTAATTTCTTCCATAGTAAACACTACAACAATTTTTGATGATCAAATTTTGAATCAGGACAACGTTCGAGTAGTAATACCGGAAGGGGAAGGGGGAGAGGAAGAGGAAGAGGAAGAAGAAGAAGAAGAGGAAGTTCACAAAACAATCCTAATGTTGTTGATTTCAATAATGGAGATGCGCATCCAGGAAGTTCAACCATTCCTCTTCATTCGAGCTATGATACTCATTATAAACAACACGTAAAATTGAAATCGACTTTAGTCATGATTGTAATAGTTGTTGTTATATGGAAAAAACAATTATTTTTATTGGGACAAACTAAAATGAAAAATGCAATTATAATTGACATAATCAGATAAAGGGAACTGATCAACCAGAAAGTTCAAACATTCCTCTTCTTTCAGGCAAAGCTACTCAACATATAAAAACAAGTACAAATTAGTCATATGCTAAGTTGTTACTTCTAATATCGTACTTGACTTGGATTCTTCTAAAATACATTATATTTTTGAAGAATTCAACACACATTCGTTGACATTTTTCAAGACTCTAAATACCATAGGTCGATCATATGTTAGTATTAGGTAGTTATTTCTTCTCTAGTCATTAAAGAGTTTGAACAACTAGTTAACGTTCAACATGTGCTAGATGAAAGTAATCAACTTGGTTTGAATCCAAGCCAAATCTTGATTGGATTATGTGAGTCAAACTAATACCATTATTTTTATTCAAATTATGTACATATGTAGATCACACTCATTCTCTACCTAGGTGTATATAAGTTCTAAGCTATTTGTTGAACGTTGGACCAAGATTCATGAGGCAGATCTATCCTCATCCAAAGGAAGTCAAATTGATAACTCTTAGCAAAACATTGCACTTATATATACTATATGTTGAATTCTGTGACTTGTTCGTTTAAATTTTTTCTAAATACTTTGAATGTCCTTAGTGAATGAAAATTGTACTAACACTTGTGATCACTTGTTGAAGGTTGAGAGTATTAGTTATACTCCTAAGTCCTCAAAAAATAATGGTATCTCAAAGAAAAATAAAAATTTTGAATCATTGGATGGGATGAATGACTTATGGGACTCATTAAACAAATTGGTAACAAAAGGAGATACCTTAGACAATTCCAAAGAGTCAGCTCCAAAGTTCATTAGTAGTAATCCACGAGTCACTCTTGATGATTATGAAAATGAGGACGACAATGATGATGAAGAAGAAGACGAGGAGTATGCGTTAGGTAGTGGAGCCTGATTAATATATATAACTGTTTACGCGGTTTTCCTATTTATTCTCTATTTATTCTCTGTAACCCAAAATACTCCGATTTATTAATATAAATACACCTCACCGCCGTGGAAGTTTACTCACGGGGTGTTACCACGAAATATTGGTTTTCTCTTTCTCTCTCTAGATCTCTTCTCTTTTCTCTTGAAAGTTCTTGTGTTCTTCATTCATCTAGTGTGTGTGCGTGAATTCGATCCTAACAGTATGTGCCTTCACCAAAAGTTGAGGAACACAAAGTTACCAAACAAAATGTTGTTCAAGCTATAAAAGCGTCATCAAGTAGTAATAATAATAATACTGATAAAGGGAAAAAAGGAAGACATGGAAGAAAGAAAAAAGAAATAAATAATCTTCCTCCTCTTTCTCTTTCTCTTGTTGGTGGCAATGTTGTTAGTGGTGGAACAAATATTTATGTAGCACAAGTTGGAGTTACTAGTGAGACAACAACAGGTAGAAGCAGTGGTAGTACAACAGTAGTGAATGAAAGAGTCCATCCCATGTGGTTTAGTTTGGTTGCATGTGATAAATAGTGAGTCTAATTTTATGAATTTCAATTTTATGTATTACTCTTCTCTATATTATTTCGATTTATGTGACACTGTTTGACTAGATATGATTATTTCAGAAAAGGTCTTTCACCCTTGCCACAAATTTCCTCCCACTACATAAAGATCAAGTAAGTCTGTAGTTACATTTAAATATTTACAAAATTATTATGTCTTGTCTATATATATTCTTGTAGTTATAGATAGAGAATAACAATTTGAACATATCTCACCACTATATAAGAAATGCTGCTCATTCATTTTTATTAAAATTGTAGTAGCCATTGTGGCATGCATAAATCAGTTTGGTAGAGGCAATTTAGTTTTTTTTTTTGTTCGAATTATCTCTCAATGGAAAGGAAGCCTTGACATTACTAGTAAAGTTGTTGCAATTTGATTAGGATATCACATGTTTTGAGCTATGGAAACAATCTCTTACAGAAATGCAGAACAAAATTGTGTATAATGAACCCTAATACGCTGGGCCTTCCCTGGACCACATATAGCGAGATCTTAATGGAAGTGTAACCATCCCCACCCCAACCCCCAATTTTGTATTTTCTTTCAAATACTATATACATCTTTTTCACTCTCCAAAACACCTCTTAGCTTCAATTAATATGTTATACTTCTTTTCTGGTTAAATAGGGACGTGAACAAGTCGTCTTCCTACATAAAGAAGTACCTTGCACACAAATTGAATCTCTAGAGCGTAGACGAGGTAATTAAATACTCATCATCTACCTTCTACTTCTGCTTGATACATGATTATTAATTTCCATCGTAATAATTTGTCTTGTAGGTGGAGATTGACATGCTAGGAATGCCAATTCAGCCTTCTTTGCTTCTCAAACATCTAGCAAAATTGTGGTTAGATGTCGCATCTAAGTCTGGAAAAAAATTAGCAAAAGTTGGAGCTTCTGCCCAAGAATTTGTCATGGTTTTGAACTATTCTCGATCATACCCATAATTGGATTAGTGTATTAAGAATGTACAATATTTCAGTTTCTCATTTTTCTCAAGTAATAAAATTTTGCAGGAGAAAACTTCTTGTTGCATGTTGTTAATTATCTTTCATTTGTATGTTTTTTGCAAACTCGATTAGATATTTTTGAGTTACCTGTTTTTCACCTTAGCTATAAATTGTTTACTAAGAATGTGTTTTTTTTTTTTATGTAATTAAGTCAAAACTTAGACTACAAAATGTTGATAAATTCTCTTTACTTGTAGCTAGTAGATATTGAAATATTTTGGATGGTTGATTTCTACATGAAGGTTCATTTGAAACCTGCTTAAATGTGGAGAATATTTTCACTCATAAAGGAAAATAAAAATCTTATCTCTCCTTTTTTTGGTTGTTGAAATCAGGGGGCGGAGGAAGACGGACCAGTGAGCTTCATTTAAACCCTGTTTTTTGAACATTATGCTTAATATACAAAGGATTTTTGGTGATATGGATATCAGACACTTTTTTTCCAAAATCTTTAGAGAACCATCCAGAAAGACCTCGGGAACAATTCATATAGTCTCACAATAATCCTTACCATTTTTAGGCATTTAGGTGCACACAACAAGAATTAGGAAATTTTCTCATTTTTGTGTGTGTTAGTCCATTGTTTTTTTTTTGGTGATAATACTTCCAGACATGTTTTTCCAAAAAAATTACAAACCATCCGTAAGGACTTAAGGAACGATTTCTATAGTCTCACCATGATCCACACATCTTCTTTCAGCATTAAGGGGCCATTAAACAGAAATTACACAATTTTTTCAATTTTTCGTGTGTTAACCTGTTGATTTTTTTTGGTGATAAGGCCTCCAGGCGTTCTTTTTCAAACATTTACAAAATCGTCCATAAGTAACTTGGGAACAATTTCTATAACTTCACCATTACCCACACCACTTTTTGTTGCATTTAGGGGTCACTCAACATGAATAATACGATTTTCTCTATATTTCATGTGTGTTATTAGCTCTTAGATTTCTTGGTGATATGATTTCTGACAATTTTTATTTCAAATCTTTATAGAATCACCCATAAGAACCTTATGAATAATTCCTATAGCCTGATTATGATCTACACTAGTTTGTTAGCATTTAGGTCTCACTCAACATTAATTATACAATTTTTCATGGTTTTTTGATGATGTGACTTCCGGACACTTTTTAACAAAACTTATGCAAAACCATGCGTAACGACCCGAGGAATAATTCCTATGCGCTTACCATGATCCACACTACATTTTTTAGCATTTAAGGGCCACTAATATATATGAATTGGCGATTTTTTTTCCCGTATGCGTTAGCCCATGATTTTTTAGTTAGATATGTTTGCACGACATTTTTTTCGAACCATCCGTAAGGACATGTGGAACAAATCATATAGCCTTACTATAATCCCTACCACTTTTTTAGCATTTAGGGTCCACTCAAAAGGAATTTAGTGATTTTTCTTAGTTTTACGTATGTGTTAGCCCATATATTTTTTGGTCATATGACTTCCAGTTACTTTTTTTGTACAACCTTTATAGAACCATCAATTAGGACGTAGGGATTTTTTTTTTGTTGATATGACTTCTAATAACTTTTTTTCCAGAACCTTAATGAACCATCCATAAGGACTTGGAGAACAATTACTTTAATATCATCATTA
Organism: Solanum peruvianum; assembly: GCA_027705065.1. Lineage (NCBI taxonomy): Eukaryota > Viridiplantae > Streptophyta > Magnoliopsida > Solanales > Solanaceae > Solanum > Solanum peruvianum. Next base: position 34,476,869 of record JAKWJD010001755.1, on the reverse strand, counting down.
TCAACAATATATATTATAGCATGAAAGGGCCACTCAACATGAATTAGACGATTTTCTAAGTTTTTCATGTGTGTTAGCATATGCATTTTTTGGTGAAATGGATTTCAAAAACATTTTTCTACAACCTTTATAAAACCATCTGTAAGGATACCAAAAACAATTCTTATAGCCTCACCATGATCGTGCCACTTTTTTTTTAGTATTTAGGGGTTTCTCAACAGAATTAGGTGATTCCCCCACTTTTTCATGTGTGTTAAGCTCATAGATTTTTTTGGTAATATGACTTCAAGGAACTTTTTTTTTCCAGAACCATCCCTTGAGTTTTGCCACATATTTTTAGCATGAAAGGGTCACTCAACATGAATTAGGCGATTTTTTCAATTTCTCATGTGTTAGCTCATGCAATTTTTTTGGTGAGAAGGCTTTCAGAAATTTTTTTCCAGAACCTTTATAGAATAATCTGCAAGGATATGAGAAACAATTTTTATAGCCTCACCATGATACACACTACTTTTTTTAATATTTAGGGGGCACCCAACATGAATTAGACAATTATCTCAGTTTTTCATGTGTGTTAAGCTCGTGGATTTTTTTGGTGATATGGATTCTAGGAACTTTATTTTTCTAGAACCTTTATGGACCTCTGCATAAGGACCTGAAGAATAATTTCTTTAGCTCACCATATCCACGCCCCATATTTTAGCATGAAGTGACCACTCAACATGAATTAGACAATTTTCTCAGTTTTTCATGTATGATAAGCATGCTTTTATTTTTTAGTGATAAGGCTTATGGGAACTTTTTCTAATAAGCTTTGTAGATCCATCCGTAAGGATATAAGAAACAATTCTTATAGACTCACCACGACTCACACCACTTTTTTTAACATTTAAGGGTCAATCAACATGAACTAGATGATTATTTCAGTTTTCATATGTGTTAAGCCCGTGAATTTATTGGTGATATGACTTGTGTGAACTTCTTTTTAAGAACCTTTTACAGAACCATCCATAAGGACATGGAGAATAATTTCTTTACCCTCACCATGATCCATGCAACATCTAGTCAATATGCATTTTTTTTGGTGTTGAGGCTTCTACGAATTTTTATCTAGAACCTTTAGAACCATATGTAAGAATATCGTAAGCAATATTTACAGTCTCACCTTTATCCACATCACTTCTTTTAGAGTTTAGGGGACACTCAACAAGAATTAGGAAATTCTCTTAGTTTTTTATGTGTGTTAACCCTATGAGGTGTAATGACTTCTAGGAGTTCTTTTTCCAGATTCTTTTGCAGAACCATCCATAAGGACCAGAAGAAAATTTCTTTAGTCTCACCATGATCCACGCCACATTTTTTAGCATGAAGGGGCTCATCAACAAGAATTAGTCAAGTTCAGTTTTTTGTGTGTTTTACCGCATGCTTGTTTAATGATAAGGCTTTCAAGAACTTTTTTCTAGAACCTTTATGGAACCATTTGTAACAATATGAAAAAAATTCTTATAGTCTCACCATGATCCGTCCCACTTTTTTTTTTATCATTTAGGGGCCAGTCAAGGCATTAAACAATTTTCTCAGCTTTTCGTGTATGCTAGTGCAATGATTTTTTTTTGTGATATGGCTTTTGGACATTTTTTTTAGAACTTTTGTAGAACAGTTTGTAAGGACCTAGGGAACAATGAATATAGCCTCACCATGATCCACACTACTTTTTAGCATATAAAGACTGCTTGACAGAAATTAGTTGATTTTCTCAATTTTCTGTATTTGTTTAGCCCATTGATATTTTTGATGATATGGTTCTAGAATATTTTTTTTCAAAACCTTTACAGAACATCAGTAAGGAAACAGGGAACAATTGCTATAGCCTAGCCATGACCACACCACTTATTTTTAGCATTTATGATCTCTACAAGAATTAGTATTTTCTCAATTTTACATGTGTATTAACCCCTGATTTTTTTGGTAAGATGTCTTCTGTGTACTGTTTTTACATTACCCTCATAGGACCACTTGTACGGACTTGAGAAACAATTCCTATATTCTCAGTATGGTCCATACCTTTTTTTGCATTTAGGGGTCACTTACAAAAATAGGTGATATTCTCGATTTTTATATGTGTTAGACCATGAATTTTTCGAAGATATGGCTTTTGGATACTTTTTTCAAAATATTTAAAAAATCATTTGTACGTATCTGGGTAAAAATTTGTATAGCCTCCCTATGATCCAATACACTTTTTTAGCATTTAGGGGCCACTCAACTAGAATTAGAAGATTTTCTTTGTATTCTTTATGCGTTTTATCCCATAAATTTCTGGATGATATAGTTTTGAAGTACTTTTTTCCAAGTTCTTACTGAATCTGTAAGGATATGGGGAACTATCCCTGTAGTTTCATGAATCCTCTGCAGGAATTTAGGGGAGAAGTATGCGAATCCTCACCATTTATTTTGCACATATTTTTTTGCACTTAGGAGCCATTTTGTAGAAATTAGACAGTATTCCCAATTTGTTTTGAGTGTTAACCTATTAATATTTTAGTGATACTGCTTCAGATTGATTTTTTTAAAGAACATTATGGAACCCTTTATAAGGAGCAGGATGAGAAGTACGTGAAGCCCCACTCCTTTTTGCACATACATTGGACATTTAAGAGACAATTTATGTAACACCTGAGACTTCAAAAGGGCTAAAGAGGGGTTCGTACAAGCTAACAAATTGTTTAAAGTTTTTGAAACAATCATATCTCTTAGAACATAAAGAATTAGGTGACCCATGACCTATCAAATTAAACCTTTTTGAGTCCTTTTTCAATGCCTCCAAGTTTGCCTAATTTCTAGCTTGGAATAAAAATATATGTTTGTTTTAGTGAAGCCTTCCTTTTAATGCACCTAAATCATTTTAGAGGGGTAGTTTGGTCTTTTTCCATACCTTCTAAGCCTAGACACATTTTTCTTCACCTAATTAAGGGTCTTATTGTATTTAAAACATCTTTTCACGTTCTTTAACACTTAGAGGAATTAGAGCAAAGTTCTAAAAAGGATAAAAAAAAAAACTAGGCTTCAAGCGTCACCAACTTCCCATCGATTTTCGCCAAGAAACTTTGTTCTTTCCAGATATGTCAGACTTCTCAAAATTTTGGAATTACTTGTCCTCACTCCCTATATCTCAATTTATTTAGAAACATCGCATTAAAAGGATCCTTTCGTATTTGTTGATATTGAATTTGGTTTCTGAACAATTTATGTTTTGATTCGTTTATTTTGTGAATCTTATTGTGTTGTTCATTCTTAGTATCACATGAACCCAATTGATGTAGTAATGTTATTTTTTCAAAATAAATTTGATGAAATATCTTAAATATTGGTTTTGGGTTTGAGAAACAAGTAGAGTTTAGGAGAAATTTTCCAATTCTAAACTGATTTGGGTGCTAATTTTAACTTGAAAAATCGTCGGGGAGGGTCTGGGGTGGCATGCCTGTTGTGCGCTCAGACTTTTCCCTAATACTTCAGGCCTGGTGAGGCACTCCAGTAGTGTGTTTAGACTTAGCCCTAGTAATTTGGGCTTGGTGCCCCGCGCCGCCAGTGCGCCAGGTGGTCGCTTGAACCAATTTCCTTTTTGTTTCATCCGGACGTGTTCCTTTAAGATGTGTCCATGATCTCCGTTCTCTATATTAGCTCCTATAATCATCATTTACCTTTGACATTCCTGCATATCCTAATCATATGTCTTGGTGTACCTTCAAAACTAAATTGAATTTAAAAGGAAAGTTCTAAAGTTTTATAGAGTTATTCTTGAGTGTTATTTTAACCATAAATGATCCTAAACTAAGTATTCCCAAATGTAATACTTCTACATTGAGAAAAAAAAACTTTAATTTCTAAAAAGAGTTTATGAGTTAAGGATATTTCAGCGTTGTTGCATCTTTAAAAGCGTTATTTTCTGTAATTACTACTAAACGGAGAAAGAATATACCTTCTTGAGCATGAGTGTGTGTGTGTGTGTGTATATATATATATATAATATATATATATATATATATATAATATATATATATATATATATATATATATATATATATATATATGTTTTTTATTTATTTATTTATTTATTTATTTATTTATTACGAGTAGTATTTAGCCCTATATGGGGATGAGTTCATACAACTCACATCCTTCATAAATCATGTAGCCAACATGGGTAAAAGATCGTACTTTTTAGACGTTTCCTTATTGCTTTCGAGCATAAATTAGTGGATCCACTTAGTTGAGGTGTTCATACCCCAGCAAGGTATGTTAGCGTGTGCGAGACATTGTATCATCACATAGCTCATAATGGTGGTTGTAAGTAGAGAATCTCCTAAATAAGAGTAAAGAGTAACTTATTGTATTTTTATATACATCCTCTAGTTAATATTCTTTATTTTTGAAGCTTTAACCATTTAATATCTTATTATTGCTTTTGTATTGAGTTGAGTTGAGGTAATTATTCTTCCAGTTTTATCGTTCATTTTTATATGTCATTCAACCTGAATCTCATTATGATGTAGATACATGTTTTCAAAATTATCAACAGACACTTCATTGAGATCACTTGCACTCCAGTTAGCTTTGGTGAGCCTCCTTGATTTTTTGATGATTTTACATTTGTTTTTTTATTGTTGAGTTGTCATGGGTCTTGTAACGACATCTATCATAGTATTAGAGGCTTCATAGACAGTTAGAGTTGATGAGTCTATAAATATGTTCCTTCTTATTTTGAGATCTTAAGACTATTACGTATACCTTATTAAGCATTTCTAGACATTTAATTTAGTTGAGTATTATTGAGTATAACTATACGTTTAAAGTTCCCTATTTTCTTGAATAAGTCTTCAGCTAAGTAGTCAGCTAGGTGAATGGTTCGCTTGGGAACTAGTGCTAGTTCTTGAGTGTCGGCCACGTCTAGGGTGTAGACTCGGGACATGAGCTTGTATAAGATTTGTGCAATATTCTCAATTTTTCATGTGTGTTATTCCATGAATATTTTGGTGATATGACTTCTGAACTATTCTTTTTCAAAATCCCTACGGAACCCTCCGTAGGGAGTTGGTGGAGCAGTAAGTGAAGCCTTTCTATTTTTTTCATATATTTTGGACATTTAGGAGCCATTTTACAGAAATTGGGAGATTTTTTTTCCAGTTTCTTGTGTGTATGTTAGACAATGAATATTTTGGTGAAATGACTTCTGGATAGTTTTATTTTGTAAAACCTTTATGGAACCATCCACAGGGAGTAATATGTGAAGCCTCGCCCTTTTTTCACATATTTTGTTCATTTAGGAGCCATTTTTACAGGAATTAGGCAATTTTCATAGTTTTTTGTGTGCAACGCTAATGAATATTTTTGGTGAATGGCTTCCGAATAATTTTTTACAAATCCTTCACGGAACCCGTAGGGAGTTGGGGAGGGGGGGGGTTAGTATGTTAAGCCTCACCATTTTTGGCATATATTTTAGGCATCTAAGAGCTATTTCACATGAATTTTAAGCTATTTTCTCAGTTTTTGTGCATGTTAGCCCGTGAATATGTAATTTCATAGTGTAACGATCCGAGCCTACACTATAGACGTGGCCGAAACACAAGAATCATTGTTGGTCCCCAAGCAAACTCTCGTCCTTGCTGACAACAAACAGGAGACAAACTCCAGCATGCATAAGCATTAAATTGAATGAAATGGTTAAAACAAATTAGTAAATCTCAAAACTTTTCTGAATATACTGAGTATGAATCAGAAGTTTATAAAAATCTGAAACGGAAATACTCTCCAAATCTGTCTACTATGAAGCCTCTACTATATGGAAGGATGTGGGGACAAGGCTCACGACACCTCAAAACTACAAACTGGAAAGTAATTGTGAAGTCCTAATACAAGAAGGCTCATCGAAGCTACTTGGAGTGTAAAGTGATCTCAACGAAGAGCCCGTTAATAATATTAAACACTTGTATTGCATCATAAAAGGATGTAGGTTGAATGACATCAGTACATGGAATTTACGAGTATGTTATGTAATACCCCACTACTATAAGGACTTTGAATTAGAAATAAACCATTTTTGGAAATAATCAAATTTGGAAAGTTTGACAAAATTAAACGAAGTATGAATTTTGGGTACACTTCAAATGACCATAACTCCTATATCAGAATGAGTTAGGTGTTCTACAAGATACCGTAGAAAAATAACTTTGAATCATCTTTCCATTGCCATCGAGTATGATCAATTTCGAGTTTGTATGAGGGAGATATGCCTATTTTAAGTTGGGTTGTCTAGATATGGAAAGTTAAAACCAGATTTTAGAAGGGTATTATGGTCTTTTCACTACCCAATTAATTATAGTCGTTTTTGTTAATTAAATTAAGGTCTCAACTAATTGGATTCAGTTTACGCTTCACAAAAATAAGTTAGGGTTTTGAGAGAAGAGAAAAGAGGAGAAGAAACTTAGAATCGTCGCGTTCTTGAAGATTTGCTTGTGGATTTTGCCAAGGGTTGATCCCCACAAGGTATGTGAGATCACATAGCGTTGGTTTAGTTCACCAACGCGCCAATCATGATTTTATTCTGCGAAGTTACGTTTTTATACGTCTAGAAATTGAGTTCTTGATGGATTTATTTTAAGTTTCTATTGGGTTGTTGATTGTTGAAGTTGTTAATTCTCTAATATTGATTTAAACCAGTATTACGATTGTGAAAAAAAGCGAATTTTTCTCTCAACCTCAACTGAACCCTAATATTTGCCAAAAATGGCCAATCAGGCCACTGGTCAGCCTGTTTTCATGGTTGAGCAGTCACCCCTCACAACCACCGACAACAATTTTCCTCCATTACCACAAAAGACCCCTATCGAGCCTATTTTGCCTAGAGTTTGTTCGCCTGCCAAAGAACCCCCATCACCTTTGGGACCTTATGTCAACCTTCAGAAACCTTTAACCATTAATGCTCCAAAGACACAAAGTAAGCAATCAATTGAACCTATTCCTATTTAAAAGTTGAACTAGATCAATGGTATTCCTCGACTTATGTGGACTGAGGAAGAAGTGGATCAAATTAATGTAACTGAAGAGTTGTAATATGCAATAATAGGGAATTTTTCCTATGGATGGCCTGAATTGGAGGATCTTCGCATCCGAATCCCTAAACAACTCAAAGTGAAAAGAGATTGCAGGATTGGTTTCTTGAGAAATCGTTAAATTCTTATGAGATTCAACTTGATTGAGGATTTCGTTAATGTTGTGTCCAGGAGCATCTACTATATCAATGATAAGGGTGGTTATTCCAATCAAATGAGACCCCTCCTTTATGATGCTAAATTTAAGATTGAAGAGGAAACATCTCAAGCAATTGAATGGATCTCTTTCCCTGACCTCAAGCCAACTTTCTTTGTGAAAGAGTCACTATTTTCACTCGCATCGGCAGTAGGGAAACCAATTCATTTGGATAACGGTGAATAAAACAAGACCTAGTTGTGCTAAGGTCAAGGTACAAATGACCTTATGGCTGGTTTACCCAAGTGTCTTGAAATGGAGATTGTTAATTCCACCACAAAGGAATCAAATGTTGAACAGGCGAAAATTAAGTATGATTTTTTACCAAAATATTGCAAAAAGTGGATGTTACAAGGTCACGATGAGCAAAAATGTAGGGTACTTCATCCTGAACTAAAACGGGTGCAACTAGAAAATGAGGAAAATAATGTTAATGATCATAATGGAAAAGTGGAGACCACCACATCAAGGGAACAAGCAGGAGAAACACTTACCAAAGGCATCAATGGAACCCAACCAACAGAAGGTTCATTAACAAGGGTTACCTAAGTGAAAATGCTATATTACCAGATAATGTGATTACCAAATGATAATGCCTCTGAAGCACTTCTACAAGAAAGGGATGATCACATGCATGTTAATAATAAAAAATATTACTCAATGTCTGAAGCACAAGGAATTAATAAGCAAGGGAAAAGATTTGAGAATCAAATTTCCACCAAAGAATGGATATCCATATCATTCCATAGCATGGAAACGAGAAACAAGCAACACTACCAACAAGCAAAACAAACAATATTGTAGATGAAAATCAAAGAAATCAGAGGTACACCAAGGAGGAAAAACCAAATAGCAAAAGAAAATAGAAATGATTCCATCCTTACATATCCTTCCAACTCGGGAGGTGAAAAAATCCCTGCAAACAATCAGCAAACTGGACAGCAGACCCGTCAGAAACCAGCAAGCAATACATGCGATCCTGCAGATCAAAAACAATTGGTGAAAAATACAGGAGGAAAACTGCGAACAACAGAAGAATACAAGTTGGGTGGTGAACAACTAAAGAGCCTTGCAAATAATCAGCAAAGTGGTGAGCATTTCCATCAGGTACAAGCAACATAAATTAAAACTACTAATGCACAAGTTGGTGAGATGAAGGGATGGAGGACAAAACACAATAGCAATACTACAGGGGATAATGCACTAGCAATAGTGGAAATACATTTTGATGTTGAAGAAGCACTTCCTTGGAGTGAATCCCCTAATGAAGTGCTACATAATATCCTAAACCATAATGTTAAAGAGGATGTGGGTGTTTGTGGTTTGTCGGAAGCAGCAGAAGAAGACAACAACACTAACCAACATGAAGAACATATACATAGAGATGCTGATTTGTCCCCAAGAGTTAGTAAAAATCTTAAATATGCAACAAAGGCGAAAAAGCAAAGAAATGGAGATGTTCCTCAACCTATTAAATTGCAACACAAGAGAGGAGGAGGATCTCAACCAATGAAGAAATTATGAAAGCATATATATGTGTTAGCGTAAACTTGAAATTAAAGAACAAGGAAGAACAACAATATATAATGTGGTTCGGATTGAAATGATCCTACGTCCACCAAAAAACAACCGCACCATTATTTATTTCACTCTACAAAGAATACAAGTGAAATACTACAAGAAAGAGAACACAAATGCCTTAGACGGTGAGAACTCAAGTGAGAGGATGTTTTGAAAATGAATTAAGAGCTACCTATATATAGGAATAAATTCATCCTATTGATGTTATCCATGACATCACTATGTGTCAAAAATGTCAAGGTAAAGAGTATCAAACCAATTCATGGTTTGCCTAAATTTCACCTACCAAGATACTATCTTGACTTTTATTTTGTACTAATTATCTTGCTACCTAATATTTATGGTAATTCATTTTCCATTTAGTTTGATTCCACAAGAATAAAACTAACTCTTTCAATATCCACCTTGGTTTGTGTTCCGAGCACGCATATAAGCAATTCGTGCCAAAACATCTAAGCTTACAGGGTAATCCCGTTGTAAGAAACAAGAAGAATCAAACCTTTGTTGAAAATACTAGCTCCACCTAGCATTTGTTCCCCCAGAGTTGCATCACTTGATGCATACTCCCGCCAAGTCCTTGCAGTGTGCAAACTTGGCAAGTGGGAGTATTTTGGTCAACATGTCTGCATCGTTATCGTCTGTGATAACCTTCTCAACCTTGATAGCTCCCTCTTCTACGACATCTCAAATAAAATGGACTCTGACATCAATGTGTTTGGTATGCTCATCAAATCTTTGATTTTTAATCAAATGAATAACACTTTGACTATCACATCTTAGAATTGTTGTAGACAGAGCGACAATCGACTGTAAAGTCAATTTCCAACTAATGGCACTGCCAACGAGAGTAAAGATGTATCCATTTGTGGACCTCCTTCGATCACGATCCCTTGCATAGTCATAATCTACATAACCAAGAAATGAAATACCTTCACTTTTCCGGAAGGTTTAGACAACATCAGGAGCTCATTTGAGATATCTCAATATCCACTTGACAACTTCCCATTGCCTTTTTCCTGGATTTGCCATGTACCTGCTTACCACACTTACAGAGTGAGCAATATCTGGACGGTTGCAAAACATAGAATACATTATGCTATCAACTGCACTCGCATAAGGAACCTTTGACATATGCTCCACCTCATCCATAGATTGAGGCTTTTGTAACTCTGAAAGCCTAAAATGAGAAGCTAACGGTGTACTTAAAGGATTGCTCATATGCATATTGAATCTTTCAAGAACTTTTTTGATGTACCTCTTCTGAGAATGATGTACAACACCATTTTCTCTTGAAATCTCAATTCCAAGGATTTTCTTTGCAACTCCCAAATCCTTCATGTCGAATTCCTTGTTTAATAGTTTCTTTAAAATATTTATCTCTATGATGTTGTTAGCAGCAATAAGCATATCATCAACATACAACAATGGATAAATCATAGAATTACCAGACATCTTCTTGTAATACACACAACTAATAAATACACTCCTAAAAAATCCATGTTTAGTCATGAATACATCAAATCTCTTGTACCACTATCTAGGGGATTGCTTCAAACCATACGAATACTTCTTCAGTTGGCATACATGGTCTTCTATTCCTTCATCTAGGAAACCTTCAGGCTGATCCATATAGATTGTCTCTTCTAGTTCACCATGTAAGAAAGTAGCTTTGACATCAAGCTGTTGAAGCTCTAATGAAATTGTGCAATCAATGCTAGTAGCACGCGAATTGAGCTATGTTTCACGACTGGAGAGAATATCTCATTGTAGTCAATTCCCTCCTTCTGATTGAAACCCTTTGTAACCAATCTCTCCTTGAACCTAGCATCTTCCACCTGGAATACCTTCTTTCTTTATGTAGACCCATTTGCATCCAACTTTCCTCACCCTCTTTGGCCTTTTATCTAAGACCCATGTCTCATTTTTGTGAAGAGACTCCATCTCTTTCATCATAGCTAATTGCCATTGTGCATCATCTTTGGAAGAAGTTGCTTCAACATATAAAGAGGGATCAAGATCCTTAATGTCTTCTTCTGCAACTACAAATGCATGTGCAATCAGATTTTCTTGATCTATAAGAAGTTCTGGTTTCCGTATCTTCCTTTTGTCCCTTCCCTTCGAAATTGTGTATGGTTCACTGGTATCATGTTCTTCAAGATATGCATCTTTTGACTTATCAATTTGAGTGTCTTGATCCCGTTTCATAGTAAGATCCACCGGTTGCTCCACCTACTCGTTGTTCTCGTTTCTTAATAACTCCACAGAAATTTTATGAGGATCAAGTATAGAGGATTCATCAAAGGTAACATCTCTACTAAATATAAATTTGAGTAAAGAAAACACCAAAGTTTGTACCCGTTTACTCCATCTACATACCCTACGAATATGGACTTTTTATCCCTTGGTTCAAGTTTTCCTTCATTAACATGATAATAAGTTGGACACCTAAATATTCGCAAGTATGAATAGTTAGAGGGTTCACCTGACTAGACCTCATTCGGAGTCTTAAAGTCAATCACTGATGCTATAGATTGATTGACAATATGAGAAGCAGTATGAACTGCTTCAGCCCAAAATACTTTGGACATCTTGGCTTGTAAGAGCATACAACAAGCCTTCTCAAGACGATTTCTGTTCATTCTCTCGGCAAATCCATTCTGCTGTGGTGTGTGCCTGACCGTCTTATGTCTTGCGATCCCATGAACCTCACATAAATCATTGAAATTTTCACTGCAAAACTCTAAGCCATTGTCTGTGCGAATATACTTTATTTTTCTATCCATTTGATTTTCAATCAAAATCTTCCACTCTTTAAATGCTTCAAAAGCATCCATGTTTACCTTCAGGAAACACACTCAAACCTTTCGTGAAAAATCATCAATGAATGTGAGAATACACCTCTTTCCTCCCTTCGTTGGAAGCTTAGAATGCCCTATAAATCTGAATGGATGTAGTCTAGAACCCCTCATATCTTGTGTTTTCCATTGCTGAAGTTGACATTTTTCTGCTTCCTTAAGATGCAATGCTCACAAAATTCAAGTGTGCTGATCTTCTTACCATTCAAAAGGTCGCGGTTGCTCAACATCTCCAATCCTTGCACGATAATATGGCCTAGTATCATGTGCCATTATTTTTCCTTGTCATCCTTAGATAACTGCACTATAGATGCATTTATAGATCCAATAATGGTGCTTCCCTCAAGTGTGTAAAGGCCATCGTCTAGCTTTGCCTTCATCATTATTAAAGATCTTTTAGTCACTTTCATAGTTCCTCCTTCATTCATGTACTTATAGCCTTGTTTATACAAAGAACCCAGGGAGATAAAATTCTTCTTTAGATCAGGAACATGACAGACTTCTATAATAGTCCTCATGATTCCATCTTGGCAGCGAACACGAATTGAACAAATGCCAACAATTTTACAAGTTGCATTATTGCCCATTAGTACAGTTCCTCCACTTGTTACATAGATACTGAACCAATCTCTTCAGAATGTCATATAAGAGTACAACCAGAGTCTAAGAACCATTTGTTATCATAGACTCAACTATTGCATGATGTTGTTAGTACATAATCATCATCAGTATCATGTACTTTCTCAACAATGGATGCACTCGCCTTTTCTTTGGACTTCGACATAGGACAATCTCGTTCAAAGTGCCCCTTCTTTTTAAAGCCCCAATACTCTGCATTTTTTTTGTTCACACGAGACTTTGATCTGTACTTCGATTTGATCCTTCCCTGTTGGCTAGACAACCTCTTACAAAGAGTCTACTAGCTTCATCACTTTTCTCTCCTTCAAAATGCATTCACACATCACACGAAGTAAGTGCTTGCCGCACTTGCTCAAGTTTGATAGGTTGTTTTCTATACATCATTGAATTCTCAATATCACAATATTTTGAAGTCAATGAAAATAGCTAAGAATATGCAAGCATCTCCTCGTCTTTTTTAATTCCAGCAGTTTGTAGTCCATCTCAAGTATATTGAACCCATCTAGATGATCTTGCAAATAAGTACCTGAATCCATCTTAAATATATGAAGACGACATTGTAACAACATCCTTGTTGTCACTGACTGGTCCTGGTAAAGCCCTTCCAGCTTTTCCCATAACTCTTTGGCCACCTCTTCAGTACTTGTACTCACTTCACAGAGTACGTTAGGTGCAAAGGACAGTAGGATTACACTTAATGCATATCCTTCAATCTTCTCCTTGTCGGAATCCGATATCTTATCGGGATATTTTCCGTCAATAGCGTGGATTGAACCTTCTCTCCAAAGTAACGCCATCATCTGGATTTCCCGATATTGAAGTTATTGGGCACACTAAATCTATTAATTTCAAATTTCATGAAACTCACTTTTTACTTGTTCTTCCTTTTCTACTAATATGTATCTGGAACTACAGAAAACCAAAGTTATTTATTTATGATGTGGAAGTTCAGACAGTAGTGCAACCACAGAGCATACTCAGACAAAACATTGGCTCTGATACCAATTGTTAGTGAAAACTTGAAATTAAAGAACAAAAAAGAACAACAATATTTAATGTGATTCGGATTAAAATGATCCTACGTCCACCATAGAACAAGTGCACCAATAGTTATTTCACTCTACAAAGAATACAAGTGAACTAGTACAAGAGAGAGAACACAAATGCCTTAGAAGGTGAGAAGCAAAGTGAGTGGATGTTTTGAAAATGAATTAAGAGCTACCTATTTATAGGAATATATTCATCCTATCGATGTCATCCATGACATCACTATGTGTCAAAAATGTCAAGGTAAAGAATATCAAACCATTTTATGGTTTGCCTAAATTTAACCTACCAAAATAATATCTTGACTTTTATTTTGTACTAATTATGTTCCTACCAAATATTCATGTTAATTCATTTTCCATTTAGTTTGATTCCACAAGAACCAAACCAACTCTTTCAATATGGAATATTAGATCTTTTAAGTCATAAGAGGCTTTCCAGAGAGTACAGATGATTAACAAATACCATAATGTTTCTTTCATAGCACTTCTTGAACCTTTTCAACATACTAGGCACATAAACATATACAGAACCATACTACAGATGCCTTTAATGTTTCACAACTGTAATGAAAAAATTTGGTTGTATTATGAACCATGGTTTTACAACTACTTTGATTAGTGATATTGAGCAGTAGTTATCCCTGAATTTATGTAGCCAAACACTTGGTACTTCTTTATTGGTGACTTTTTTTTATGAAAAGTGTGATAAAAATGTGAGGATAGACCAATGGGACGATATACTTTCTCTGTCCAATGGATCGGCAGGACCTGTATCTTAGGAAGAGATCTCAATACTGTTTTGAATGGTGCTGAAAAGATAGGAGCGATCCTACTGGTTGCTGTTGATGTTGAAGATTTCAATAATTGTGTTGAAGCCTGTGATGATTTGCAAATTCAATGTACGGGTATCCCATTTACTTGGTGTAATGGTGGAGGAGGTGATGATTGTATTTTTGAAGGCTTGATAGATTTTTTTCTAACTGTAGTTTGAGGGATTGTATTCTCATTTAGAAGTGGAACATCTTACTAGAGATGGCTCCGATCATGCCCCCCCCCCGTTACTTAGCTGTAAGAACAGAAATAGCACGCTCCAAAGGACTTTCAAGTTTTTATTGTTTTGGAGGTAGGATGAAGATTACAAAGAAGTGGTTAGGACAGGTTGGAATTCAAGATTTATGAATAACCCTTTTCCTGACTATAAAAGGAAGATCAATCAGGTGAAAAAGGTTCTCACTATATGGAGTAGACATACATATGGGGATATGTTTCAACAACTACTCATCAGGGAAGAGATAGACGAACTGAAAAGAAACTATTTGAAGAGTTCCGTCTCAGGAGAATAGAGCAGTAGTGCAAAGAGATATAGTTGAGTACACCAGACATTTACATTTGGTGGAAAGCTAAGCTATGACTTGAACCATCCTTCGTAGTGAGTAATTTTTTGCCAAGGAACTTTAAAATTTCTTTAGTAATAAGGTCAAATCACTAGATGTAACACCTTGAGTTCTAAAAGAACTAAATTGGAAATAACTAAAATCTGAAATTTTGAGAGTTAAAGCAAAGTATGAATTTTGGGTCAACTTCAAACAAGCATAACTCCTAGAATATGAAGATTTAGGTGTTCTACAATACCATAAAGAATATATTTACTCCATCAGCACTTGTGTCATTTGGGATTCCAGCACATGAATGAATGTAACACACGCAGTTGTCTTCTGGTTAATCACCAAGGCATTCATCCTGAGCTTCTCTAACATCCTCTGATGATCATTGGATTTCTGGAGCAAAAGTGCCAACATTTCTTTAACTAGTCCACCCTCCCTGCCCTTAATTTTCTTTTGTTGTGTGGAGGGATGTAACACTCTTCCTCGTGGTGTTGGGTTCCAAGATCCTCAATTTTCTTTGTTAGCTCATCTAATCATGTTAGAAAGGCTACTAAATGGAAATCTCTCCTTGTCCTTTCTTGACTTGGTTTAGTTAAATGTCCATGAGTTTAGTTGTTGTTCCATAGGATTATCGCACTAGGTTACCTGAGACAATTTGTTCAGCCATAATTTTGTTTGCTATGTTTATTCCTCGATAAAATGACTCTAGAATTATTGTGTGGGTATTCCATGAGTAGGTCATTGTCTTTCCTTAGCCATGCTTCATAAAGTTATTCCCTTTCTGAAGGATATGTTATGAACCCCAAAATCAAATAGGATTAACTAGAGATTCACATGAGTTTTATGAGTTAATAACTTGTTAACATAATGAGAAATAAATTTTAAAATATAGTTTTAATGAGTTTGGAGGTCAAACGTCAAAGGACGACCAAGACATCCGGAAACTAGACTAGTTGAACTAGTGTGATGTAGGGTTTTGTGGTGGAGTTTTTGAGTATGGTATGGAGGTGAAACTGAGTATGAAGAGTTACTACACCTATATATACATATCTAGGGTAAAAATGATCGAATAAGACTCCACGAGGACCAACCTAAGGGTCCCCAAAGAGGAAAAAACCGTTGGCAAAGAAAGCTGCCAGGCGCCTTGTTTTTGGAGCCCAAGGCGCATCGCGCCTCAATCACTTAAAGAACAAAAGGTTGTCTTGCTACGCAGTCTCAACACAAACCATTATGCTTCAAAATGGTTTCGAAATATAAATCTGGGAGGTAACCCATGAGGTGCAGCCATGTCCCAGATTTGGTCGCCACATTATTATGTGAAGTTGGACCCTTAGTTTGAAGACCAAAAATGTAGGGGTGTTTTGGGTACTTAGAGGATTAGTTAGACACAGTTTCTAAGTCATTATAAACCCGTTTTACTAATGAAAACACCATTACCCAATTAGAAATCTAAATATCAAAACCCTCCTCTCTTTTAAATTCTCTCAAAACTCCATAGAAGAAGAACCTTAGGTTTGAAGCTAGAGTCACGATCAAAAGGGAATTTGCTTAAGGATTGCTCTAAAAATTTAATCTAGGAATGTAAATCTCTTCATTTATGGGTTCTTCCACCCACAGATTCCCTAGATTTCCCTATTCTGTGAAGAAGAACCCCAATGAAGGTAGGGTTGATTCCAATGCATGGGAATTAGGTTGGTATGATTCCAAAAGGTTTGAATATTCCCATATATAGTTAAATTGATGTTTATTAATTTTATTGTGAAGAATTTATGTGGATTCCTTGATTTACCCTGATTTCTAGATTGTATGGGTTTAGGCTTTGAATGAGAAATTGACGATTCTTGTTAGATTCTCTTGAATTGTTAATATTTATAACACCTAATCAAGAATAGTATTATGAAATCATTTATTAACCTAGATCTATTTATGTATGATAGAAAGTGAATTGAATTGATTAGAATTGGGACTTTATGATGAAGTATGCTAGAATTGTCTTATGACTAAGGCCTAGAACTAATGTGTCTTGAAATCTAGACTAGTATGATGACAATGAAGTAAGATTTGAAATTCATAATGTTGATCACTAGGTATTATAGAATGAGTCTACATGACGAGTAGCTTTCATGTATGTAGGATGTGAAAGGTTAATCACCTAAAACGAGTATAGAATAAAATAGTTTAAGGTTGATATTATGGATTCCCTCATCGATAGTTGAATTATGTAGCTTGGGATTGTAGATATCATGGTATCTTGGGATGGTGTGTCTCATGGTAGCTTGGGTTGTAGGAGTTAATCTCTCCCACGGTTAGCTTGATCTTGCATTGGTAGAATGCTTGTCATGGTAGATTGCATTAGCGTAGGCATGATGACCCAGGATAGAGGATTGATACTCTTATACGGTTAGCTTGAGTAGCATGACTATAGTGACTTCATGATAGCTTGACTTGGTTATGCCAAGACCACTTCATGGTAGCTTAGGATTGACATATGTGGCTCTCCTAAGAATAGGTTAGGGTCGAGAACTTACACTCCCCTATGGATAACTTGCATCTACATTAATGGTTAAATGGTTTCTAGGTTTGTATTCTTATCCTTCCTTTGGTGGCTTCGATTGTATGTTATGATGTTTTTCATAGTCATAGGTCTATTACGTTAGACTAGAATGTAAGGTAAGTTATGATGGATTAGGATAGCCTAAAGATATGGATTTTATAAATGGTAGAATGGGATGCCATTCATACATGACACAAGTATGACTTGAAGCTACTTATGAAATGACCTCCTATGTGATGTTAGCTTGTATAATTGCTATAGTTGTTTTCCATGATATGAATGATTTAGGATGACAGTTCCTTGTCAATATGAAGTAGGTCTATTAGTGACACCTAGAATTTATGAAAGTTAATAAGGTGACTTTAAGATATGCTTAGTGTGTGTGGTAGAATGGGATGCACCACATGCATTGCACAAATGTTCCTTGAGGTACTAGGGTATAGTGCTCTTATTTCATAAAAAATTTGGTCTTAATTATGAAAGTGGATTATGATCAAGAATTACGAAAGGAATGTACTTAACTTAGGTAGTAGTATGGGATGCTACCTTGGCCGTGCACAAGTATACTTGGTCGTGGCTTGTGATGTAGTTCAATTGAGTAAGAAGGACAATTAGTTGAAGTATGAACCTGTGGATGTCCTAATTTGAATTACTATGTCATAATGCTTATGATATTTATGTTATTATCTCTTATGATTATGTCTTATTTTTACTAAACCTATGAGATATCTTAGGTTTTATAAGTTAGCTTTCTTACTTAGTACTTTGTACTGACGCATATTGCCTACATTTCTAACCAAATGTAGGTGCTTTTGGGAGATTGAGTGCTTGGAGGCTAGGTTCAAGATTGGAGAAGATTGAAGATTGGTGAGTCCTCATAGCATTCGAGGATAAAACTCGTATGTTCCCTTCATGTCATTTAATATGTTTTAGACTTTTTTGGGCTCGGCCCATGACATGTTTACTTATGTATTTCGTAGATGGGTTTGAGACACATGTTAGAAAGACTTATGTTGTTATGAAATGATTTTCATACTATGTTTAAAGAAAAGTTTTTAAAAATTCCTTTCATTTTATATGATGTTATGTAACGAAGCTAAGAGCTTTGTACAAGACCTCCAAGAGGTCTAGTACTCCATGTGACACCTGGGGGGTACTCCCAGGTCGTTACAAACTTGGTATCAAAGTATAAGGTTATAAAATCGTCCTAGAATGTCTCAAAACCACGTCTAGTAGAGTCTTATTCATCGGTGTGAGTCGCAACACATCTATGAGTAGGATGCTATGGGATGCTTAGGAAAGTCTACTTCTTCATTCTCTTAGTCGTGCCATAGAGTTTGGCTTTAGTAGGCCCTTTAATAATGTTTGCCTATGATTTTGTAAAGGTTATGGCTAATACTAGGGCTAATGCTAGAAGGGAAGGAGATGGCAATAGAGATCAAGAGATTCCTTCCCAAGAAGATCAATCTCTTCTTCAAGTTCGTAATGACCCTCCAATGGGGAATTCACTCTAGAGGAGTTTAGGGCTTTTATTAATTTGTTGGCTCAAGCCTTGACGGCTCAAGCCAATAGGGAGGTGGTGGCTCTGGCAAACCCTATAGGAGGAATGAGTGCTTATAGGATTAAGGAGTTCTTGAGAATTAACCCTCTGGAGTTTAGTGGCTCCAAGGTGGAGGAGGATCCAAATTGGTTCATAGATGAGGTTTATAAGACTCTTGCTATTATGAGATTAACTTCTAGGTAGAAAGCGGAACTAGCCATGTATCAATTGAAGATGTGGCCCAAATTTTGGTATGAGCAATGGAAAGATTCTAGTCCGGTAGAGGTGGGTCCTATAGAGTGGGATACTTTTAAGTCAGCTTTCCTTGATAGATTATTTCCTAGAGAACTGATGGAGGCTAAGTTGGAGAAATTCATAAACCTTAAGCAAGGAAATTTGAGAGTTAATGAGTATTCTCTAAAGTTCACTATTTTGTCAAAATATGATCCATTTTTGATAGCAAGTCCTATGGATTTGATGAATAGGCTCATGACGGGGTTGTCCGATTTAGTAGAAGAAGAATGTCATATGGCAATGCTTGTTGATGATATGGATTTTTCTGCCTCATGGTGTTTGCACTACAAATAGAGGAGTCAAAACTTACGAATGAGAAACAGAGGAATAGGGTGGACAATGATGAGTCCGATGATCATGGTTGTTCTAAGAATCGACAAAAGTTTTCCAGACAAGGTTATTCCGGTGCTCCTAAGTATAAGGATTAAAGGGTGTCTAACCCTAGACCATAAGGGAAAAGCAATGAGTACTTATGGCCTACTTTTTTAGGTGTGGTAAGAGACATGAGGGTAGGTGTTTGGCCGTTCGAGATAGTTGTTATAAGTGTGGTGAGAGTGGCCACATGAAGAAGGATTTCCTAAGGAAAAGGCTAATGTGTGGGAAGGCAAACAATTTGCTCCTAGTGATGTGGATGATGGTCCTCCAAAAAGGAATAGGTTCTACGCTCTCCAATCCAAGGGTGATCAAGAATGATCTCCTTATGTCCCTTTCCAGTATGTGCTTCTTTGATGATTTATGAAAATTTCCAGATTTTCTTGTTTTTATGACTTGCTTTGTTGGACTTGATGTTATCCTTGCTATGATGAATGGTTGTTAGAAAGACATATGTGGGCTTACTCCTAAGTGGGGGATAGTGAACCATTTACCCAAGGTCTTTGTATGTTATTTGTTGCTATAACCTAGTCATGTATGCTCTTGAAGGTGTGTAGGCCTTGTTAGGGTTGACCTAGTTGCATGGAGTTGTCTATTGTTGCAGCATATTTGAGTTCATGAGCATGTAGGCTCCATAAAGTATGTTGAGCTTGTTGTAGGTAGGAGATGTTAGTTTCTCCTTAGAATTTAGTAAGTATGTTATCTTCATGCATCTTGAGTTTCATTAAGTATGTATAGTTTGGAATTGAATTTTCATTGGTTGTGTCAATGCATTTAGAAATAATTCATACACGATGGGCCGATAGGTTAGAGTTGGTCCTTTAAGAAGTGTTTAGGAAGGTGTCATTCGAACGAATATTCTCAAGTGGGGGATATTTTATGACCCCCAAAATGCAATAGAATGAAATAGTATGAGTTAATAATGGTTAAAATAATGAGGAATAGCTTTTAAGATTAGTTTTAAAGAGTTTGGAGGTCAAACGTCAAAGGGGGGCCAAGACGTCCGAAAACTAGCCTAGTTGAACTAGTGTGATGTAGGGTCTTGTGGTTGAGGTTTTGAGTGTGGTATCAAGGTGAAACTGAGTATGAAGAGTAAATACACCTATATTAAGATGTATAGGTTCAAAGCGTTCAGATAGGACTCCCCTAAGACCAACCTAAGGGTCCCAAGGAGAAACCAAACGTTGGCCAAGAAAGCTGTCGGGCAGCCTATTTTTGGAGCCCAAGGCGCGTCGCGTATACAATCACTTAAAGGACAAAAAGTTTTCCTGTGACGCGGTCTCAACACGAACCATTCTTACTCAAAATTGTTTGGAAAAATGAATCTAGGAGGTGACCCCGCAATGTGCAGCCATGTCCCTGATTCGGTCATGTCGTTTTTATGTCAAGTTGGACCCTTAATTTGAATTCCAAATGTGTATCTGTTTAGGGTACTTTGGGATCAGTTAGACACGGTTTTTAAGTAATTATAAACCCTTTACCCAATCAAAAACACATCATTACCCAATTAGAAATCAAAATATCAAAACCCTTCTCTCTTCTAAATTCTCTTATAACCTCCATTTAAGAAGAAACTTAGGGTTGAATCTAGAGTAAAGATAAAAATGGAATTTGCATAAGGTTTTGTCTAAGAAGTTAATCAAGTTATGTAAATTTCTTCATCTATGGGTTCTTCCACCCATTGAGTCCCCTAGATTTCCATATTTTGTGAAGAAGAACCCCAATGAAAGTAGAGTTTATTCCAATGCATAAGAATTAGGTGTGTATGATTCCAAAAGATTGGGAATCTGCCCATATATGGTTAATTGATGTTGATTCATGGTATATGAAGAATTTATGTGGATTCCTTGATTTAACCTAATTTCTATATTATGTGGGTTTAGGCTTTCAACGAGAAATCGATGATTCTTGTGAGGTTTTCTTTAATTGTTAATATGTATAAGACCTAATCAAGAATAGATTATGAAATTATGAATTAACCTAGATTAATCCATGTATGAGAAAATAAATTGAATTGATTAGAATTGGGACTTTATGATAAACTATGCTAGAATTGGCTTATGACTAAGGCCTAGAACTAATGTATCGTGAAATGTAGACCAGTACGATGACTATGAAGTAAGGTATGAATATACGACCGGAAGTCATAATGTTGATCATTAAGTCTTATAGAATGAGTCTAATATGATGAGTAGCTTGCTTATATGTAGAATGTGAAAGGTTAATCACCTAAAATGAATCATGCTTATTAGAATAGAATAGCTTGAGGTTGATCTTATGGATTTCCTCATGGATAGTTGAATTATGTAGTTTGGTATTGTAGATCTCAGGGTAGATTGGGATGGTGTTTCTCATGGTAGCTTGGGTTAGAGGATTTAATCTCTCCCACATTTAGCTGGATCTTGCATTGGTAGAATGCTTGTCATGGTAGCTTGCATTAGCGTAGGCATAACAGCCTAGGATGGAGGATCGATTCTCTCTTACGGTTTGGTAGAAGTAATAAACTAGATTGACTTCATGATAGCTTGACTTTGTTAGGCCAAAACAACTTCATGGTAGGTTAGGATTGATATATGTGGCTCTCTTAAGAATATCTTAGGGTCGAGGAATTATTATCCCCTATGGATAGCTTGCATCTATATGAATGGTTGCATGGTGGCTAGGTTGGTATTCTTATATCCTTCCTTCGTTAGCTTGTATTGTATGTTATGATGTTTTCCATGGTAGTAGGTATATTATGTTAGTATGCTAAGCTTAATAGACTAGAATGTAAGATAAGTTAGCATGGATTAAGATAGCCTAAAGAAGTACTTAGTATGAATGGTAGAATCAGATGTCATTTATACATGGCACAAGTATGACTTGAAGTTACTAATGAAATGACCTCCTATGTGATGTATGCTTAGCTTGGTTAGTTGCTATATTTGTTTTTCATGATACGATGACTTAGGATGATAGTTCCTTGCCAATATGAAGTAGGTCTATTAGTGACACCTAGAATTGATGAAAGTGAATAGGGTTACTTCAAGATATTCTTAGTGTGTGTGGTAGAATGGGATGCCCCACATGCATTGCACAAGTGTGCCTTGAGGTGATCAAGGGGTATATTTCTCTTATGTCATGAAGTACTTAGGTCTTAATTATGAAAGTGGAATATGATCAATAATGACCAATGAGAGGTACTTAGCGTAGGTAGTAGTATGAGATGCTACCTTGGCCTTGCATAAGTATACTTGGTCATGGATTGTGATGTACTTCACCTGAGTAAGAAGGAAAATTAGTTGAAGTATGAACCTATGGATGTATTAATTTGAATTACTATGTTAGAATGATTATTATATTCATGTTATGTTTATGTTATTATCTCTTATGATTATGTCTTGTATTGACTAACCCTTTGAGATATCTTAGGTTTTATATGTTAGCTTTCTTACTTAGTACTTTTTGTATTAACATATTGCCTACATCTCTAACCAAATCTAGGGGCTTTTGGGAGATTGAGTGCTTGTAGGCTAGGTTCCTAAGTTTGGAGAAGATTGAAAATTGGTGAGTCCTTATACTATTCGAGGAAAACACCCTTATGTTCACTTTATGTCATTTACTATGTTTTTCACATTTGTGGGCTGCGTCCCAAGACAATTTTACTTATGTATTTCATAGATGGGTTTGAGACACATGTTACAAAGACTTCTATTGTAATGACATGATATTCGTTTTATGTTTAAAGTAAAGTTTTTATATTCCCTCCATTTTTTATATGATGTTATGTAATGAAGCTAAGAGCTTTGTACAAGACCTCCAAGAGGTCTAGTACTCCATGTGACACCTAGGGGGTACTCCCTAGTCATTACAGATAGAGTCTTATCTCAGGACATTCTCGCTTCTGATGGAGGGTGTTCCATCTTTATGCATGTGTTACTCGACATTTTTACCTTAAAGCAACAACTTTAAAGAAAAACAAAACTAAAGGTAAAATTAGTAAGAACTACAACTAAAAGAAACAAGAACTTCACATAATTACGTCTTCACGTGACACCACTCCCCGACAGTGGCGCCATTTGGATGCTTATTGTGATCAATGACACTAACTACGGTTAGAGCGTTTACGATCGTCAATAATATTGTTAACCAACTTAGGGTTGGGGTCATGTTCCAAGGGTGTGATTTCAATAATATGTAGCTAATTGGAATTCCATTCTAATTAGTCGTAGCTAATGAAATTTACGAATAAAGACATAAAAAATTAAAGGAGGGTTGACACAAAAGTGTTGAATATCAAATGAGGGGTTTTCACAAGTTGTAAAAATGGTAAAATTAAGGAAAAATCAAGTATGAGGAGAAGTTCTTGGGGTGTGATGCAATACAAGATGATATAAATCTTTGGGGACATGCTTTCAATAGGAAATTTGCAAGATAAAGTGACTAGGCTAAGCTTTAGATGGAAATAAGTTCTCTCTCAAGCACTTTATCCCGTTCCAAATGGGTTCCTCTCGAACACTCATTTTCCGCATGATGGCCAGCCTACGCCTTAACTCACTCTCTCTCTTTCTCTAGCTAAGTGTTAGGATATGAGACTAGGGATAAGCCTGTCGGGCTGAACCTCATATCGACCCACTCCTTAGGCCATCAGTCAAGCGGTCTTGGTTTCGCGACCTCCCTCTCGGAAAAGCCAAAAATACATTGGTTGTTTTGTATTTTCTACTACAAACCCATTAAACTAAACCACAACAACTAGGTGAAAACACCATTAAAAAAACATCTAACTTATTACCAAGCAAGAGCCAACAATAATATCAACACATATTTGCTAAATCATACCAAAAGATGGAGGGTTTTTAGCCACACATCAAGTAATAACAAATTACACCTATAATGATATTGAAATCAAATGGGTATAAGAAATTAAACCTTGATTTATGCAAAGGAAGAAGAATGGATAAGACCAACTTCCAACTTGGGGAAGATGAACTCCTTCTTTCTTCAAGTCCTCCAAAAACCCTCTCCAAACTTGAGAGAAAATACCAGAAAAATAATGTTCTAAGGTAAAAATTATATTAATGTTCGGATCCCTAAATAATAACTAAGGCTACTATTTATAGTTTTCAGATTTAGTGTTGTGGCGGACCATTCGGCGAGGTTAGTCGAGGTCGCTGAATGACTTGGCGACTTGCCCTTTTTCTGTTTCATCATCGTTTTGTGCTTGCCTTCAGCATTTTCATGTTCTGGGCCATTGGAAGTATAGCACTGGTTCACGGAACTGTTCGACGACACACCAACTTCTCCTTTCATCACTTTTATGATACTCTTCCTTCAAGGCTCGCATGCATGAACAAAGGGCGGAGTATGTCCCTTTGGGTACTCGCCAAGTGTGCTTGGCGATGCTCAGACTTCAGTTTCTTTGTTCTTTTCTGCCTTTTTTTTCCTTTTACGCTCAAGTGTCCATGCTTGCACTCAAACTTCAAGTACCTGAAAATTAAGAGTTCTCATCAGATATTGAGATTAAATAAGCATTTGAGGACACTATTCTTATCAAAATGAAACCCTAAATGAGTCCAATTTGTGGACTCATCAACGGACAACAAATATATGTTAATAGATATATCTTTTGTAGCTTAAGATTTTATTTTTTATTTAGAATAGATTTTATTTCATATTCTTCAAATTAAGCTTGTCAAAAGTAGATATAATTCACACAAACAATATAAGAAGAGCCAAATGACAAGGAAAAAAAAGAAATTATTAAAAGGAAGAAAACCGTCCAAGTAAGACATGTAAATATGAAACGAAAATAATTAATATAATATTAAGGAGAAAACAAAACAACAAGAAAAAAAACATACATTAAAACGGGTAAACGGTGAAAAATCTAATGATGATAACAAATCATTAAGAAGCACAAAAATTCCTCTATATTGAAATAACATACCTCAAAAAATTGACTAGCATTTGAATCAAATTTCAATCCTTAAGTACTTATAATATCCAGAGATAAAATTTAGTAAAAATAGATAACAACAACATAAGTACCAAAAACTATGGGCATGCAGAGTTATTAACTCTTAGTGGATTTTCTGAAGAACAAATTTATCATCCTTGTATGTGAAGGAATGACATTGTTGATGAAGAAATTAGAGATTTGTAAGATATTTTTTTTACCGTACCTTCAACAATTCCAGTAGAGAAAATGAATACTCAATTAACATTTGTTATTTAATTTGTATTAACAAATACTTCTAACAATAACTTTGTAAAAACATAAAAAACAAAGTGTAAATCATATACTTAAAAACAATAATTAATAATATAAGCATAAATTAATGACGGTAAAAAACATAACAACATCTGTAACAATAGAATAGAAAAAAAAATTAAAAAAAATTAAGCCCACTGAATACACTGTGTCCCCTTAAGGAAATTATTCTCTCTTGTATTTGAGGTTTTAAGGAATAGATCCTCTCAGGATAGAATGATTCTATTAACCAGTGTATTGATACAAAAATAATGGTGTAAGTGAGCCACTCAATATGAGCAAAGTAACAACGGTAAAGACCTATTGTAGCTCTTCTTTATTATTTGTTTCTTAGATTTTAGGGATCTTTTACTTCTTTTCTAATTGTAGACTCCGTTCAATACAGAGAACTGTTGAGACTTATAAGGATTGTAGTTGGGTATCATCATTTATATGCCCTATCATGTATCACAGAATAAACAACGATCATTCAATTAGCTATTCCCTTTTATGGCATCAGAGCTCTGCTCACACGAGACTGATACTTGTTTCTTTCCTCGCACAATACCTGATTCACTATCTCAATGGATCCTCCTAGCAACATTGGTAGTGCTGATAACACATCCGCAAACAGCCCCATCTTCCAATTCAATCCAGTAATGCAGTTACCAATCAAGCTCATTGGCAGTCATATTTATGCGACCTAGAAGACACAAGTTTAAATACTCATGAATGACCACAAATTATTTGGCCATCTTGATGGAACCTCCGCTGAACCACCCAAGATAATAACTCAAAACAATCAAAGCTTACAACATCCTGCCTATGAGACCTAAATCTGCCAGGATCAACTCATACAAAATTCTCTCATGGCATCAGTGGATCCAATACTTGCATCCATTGCTGCAACTGCATCTTCTATTCACAAATCATGGACTAATCTCCATATTGCTTTTGCTAACAAGTTCCGGTACCAACTAGCTCGGCTCCAAAAAGAATCTCGACCTGCAACACATTATTTACGGCGAGGTTTCTCACTCTCTGATGAACTCACAATTGCCGAAGCACCAGTTACAAATGAAGAACTCATTCAACCCTGATTTTGGAGAGATTTCCGCAGCTATTTGATCACGTGATACTTTTATCATTTATGAGGAAGTATATGAGAAGCTGATTAATCATGAAATCTTCCTCAACATAACTTCAATAATTGCTCAACGGACCGCCATTGCTTCTCCTCGCAACAACAAAAATCGCAGGCAAGGAAACAATGCCTCACCTAACAATCAACAATGGCGCCCTCAATAAAATATGGAACAATAGTGGCGCCATCAACAAAACATGGAAAAATGGACCACAAGGAGACATCAACAATGGCAGCAACAACCTTTAGGCAATGAACTACGATGTCAACACTGTGATCGTCCTGGTCACTCAGCAAGAGTTTGTCGCACATAGTCCCATAATCACCTCAAAGCACGTGCCAACTATGCTAGACGTCTAAACCAAAAGAGGCTAGACGGTATCAAACCACGGGACACGGTCGGAATGATATTCATAGAATCGAATATTTATAAATTCTATAAATTTTTGTTTGTCAAAATTTATAGGAAATTTAATAAAGATGGTAACTAATAATCTACTACATCACAATAGGAACCTTGGATTATGGACTTAGAGCCACTCATCATATTGCTGCTGATTGCTCACAGCCTAACTACTACATAGGATTATCATGGTCTGGAGATGTTCTCAATGGGTGATGGTAATACCATACCAATTTCCCACACAGGTAATACTAACTTATGTGCATCAAATTATCAATTTACCTTGCTAAACACTGTGTGCCCCTTCCACAAAAAGAAATCTTATCTCAGTCTCACAATTTTGTTGTGACAATCAGACATCCATTTAATTTTTCCCTTTTCATTATCTTGTGAAGGACTTGACTACGGGGGCACCTTTGGTAGGCGGACAGAGTATAAGTGGACTTTATGAGTTGCCACCAGGTAGTACAAGCAACCATCCTCAATGCAATTTGGCCACTCCTTTTCACCTGTGGCATCGACTCTTGGGACATCCCAATAATCGCGTTCTTAATAAGTTTTTGCAGAAGTTTATTCTTCCATTTTCCAATTCAAAAACTATTTCAGTTTGTAATTCTTGTTGTTCAAATAAGATGCACACGTTACCATTTTCTAAAAATTCCTTGCCAAGAAAACGACCTTTATAAATAATTTATAGTGATTTGTGGGGACCTTCCCCGGTGTTTTCTGTTGATAGAACACGTTATTACGTTTTGTTTGTTGATCAATTTTCAAAATATATGTGGTTATACACATTAAAATTTAAGCATGAAGTTGCCAAGGTTTTCCAAAGTTTACACCCCTTGGTTGAGCGATAATTTAAACAAGAATTCTTTCTCTCTATATCGATGGTGGCGGTGCATTCGAAAGTCTCTCCTCATACTTAAAGACGCAAGCTATTAAACATTTAGCAAATTTTGGAGATTTGCTTGTCACCAAACCGTTTATCTTATAAACAGGTTAACTACATCTAATTTAAAAGATCACTGTCCATATGAGATTTTGTTCCAAGCAACTCTAAATTATACATCCATAAAAATATTTGGTTTTTTATGCTATCCTTGGATTCGACCCTATGACAACAATAAACTTGAGCCCCATTCAACTCAATGTGTTTATTTGGGATTCTCTAACAAATATTATTGGGAGGTTTAACCAAACTAAGCCATTATATAAAATCATTCACCAAAATAATATGTTTTTCTAAAATTTTACAAAACTAGTATAAACGTATTTCACAGTAACGTTTTAGGATATATTTTATTTTTTAAAAGTTAATAGCGTTAGATTGATATACGTTACTCACAGTAACGTTTTACTCCTAAAACGTTACTCACAGTAACGTTTTAGGAGTAAAACGTTACTGAAAATAACGTTTTAGGAGTAAAACGTTACTTACAGTAACGTATATCAATCTAATGCTGTTAGTTTTTTTAAAAAAAATATACCCTAAAACGTTACCGTGAAATACGTTTATACTAGTTTTGTAAAATTTTAGAAAAATGTATTACTTTGGTAAATTGTTTTATATAATGACTTAGTTTAGTTAAAAATTCAATATTATTGCCACCAGTGTTTAGATCCATCAATTCCAAGCTTATTATCAAGGGATGATTATTTTTTGAAGAAAATTATACTTTTGGAAACATGTTTTCCTAATTAAAAAATAATTCTAGTTCTAATATATCGTAGGAAGTTTGTTTAGATGACCAAAATCAAAAGATAATAACTTGGATTTAAACTCTTTTACTGATCTTCCACCACTAGCGGTACAACTGCCTCAACAACTACTTTCGTCCAAATCTGCTGCAAGCCAAGGCCTCTCCTACAGTTCAGGTATGTCTCCATCTCTACTGCCAACTATTTCTCCTGATATCTCTTCGTCTCTCTCTTGCAATATCCCCCCCCCTCCCCCGCTTCTGTCCCTCCACAAAAGTCTACATCCCCTTCAACCTATGCACCCAAAATTAATCGCCCCATTATTACCTATCAACATCGCAACTCTCCGTGTGTGTCCAAACCTCTACCCTATTCAAACCTGCCTAGCGTCCCTCCCTCTATTTCTCCTTCTAAACCCTCACAAGTTCAGTCAACAACCATATCTTCCAAACCCTTCTACCATCTTATGATTACTCGATCCAAGAAAATCCAACATCCCTCTTTCCATATTCTAATTACCACTGACAATATTTCAATTCCCTAAACTCACAAACAAGCCCAATCTCGACCCATTGGAGAGATGCCATGCAAGTTGAGTTTGATGCACTTATTAGATATCAAATGTGGAAAATGGTGCCCTATGACCCGTCAAAGAACGGGGTGGACATTAAGTGGTTATTTCGCGTAAAACAAAAGATGAGGTATTTGAGACTTTTAAAACATATAAAGCAGAAGTTGAAAATAAATTGAGTTTGAAGATTAAATCAATTACATCTAACAGAGTTAGGGAATATTTAAAATTAGATTTTATTGATTTTTGTGAAAAAGAAGGCATTGAGAATCAATTGACTAAGTCTTATACACCACAACAAAAAAGTGTAGCTAAAAGAAAAATATAGAACTTCCATTGAAACGGTTAACTCTATGCTTTAAGGATCTGGTATCACTGAAAATTTGTAGACTGGAGCCTTATTTTCTGTATGTCATATTTTGATTCGAATTCCTTCCAAGAAATATAATTTATCTCCATATGAACTTTGGAAGAATCGAAAGCCAAATATAAATTATTTTAAAGTGTGGGGTTGTTTGACTCATCTTAGATTACCAGATCAACAATTGACTAAGATTGGATAAAGAGGAGTAGATTGTGTATTTATTGGTTATTCACAAACCAGTAAGGCTTATAGATTTTTGAATCTTGAGACTCCAAGCCCTCACACAATTATTGAATCGTTGCATGCTAACTTTTTTGAGCATATATTTCCTAAGAAAAAAAATCTTTGGAACAAAATACAAGTTCTTCTATATCTACTCTTAAAATAAACATAGTTGAACCTTTGAAAAAAACTCAACCAAGACGTAGTACAAAATCAGCCAAACTAAGGGACTTTGGATCAAATTTTCAAGTCTATTTAGTTGAATGGGATCCTGAAAGTTATGCTGAAACAAAGGCTTCACATGATGCTCCTTTATGGCGTAAAGCTATTGATGAGGAAATACACTCTATTATGTCAAACAATACATAAATTCTATCAGACCTCCGTCCTGGATGTAAATCTATTGGTTGTAGATAGATACATAGATTCTATCAGACCTCCATCCCGGATGTAAATCTATTGGTTGTATATTGAACTTTTTTAGAAAGAAATTAAAATCTGATGGTATCTTAGATAAGTACAAAGATCGCTTGATAGAATAAAGTTTTACTCAATTGAAAGATATTGATTATTTTGATAACTTTGCACTTGTAGCTAAAATGTTTTCTATTCGACTCTTGATTGTTTTAGCCGCAATTCATAGTCTAGTAATACATTAAATGGATGTGAAACAACCAGAAGGATTTGTCATTCCTGGTCAAGATCACAAAGTTTGTTAGCTTCGTAAATCTCTTTATGGATTAAGACAATCTCCAATATAATGGAATGAGAAATTTATATGAGTAATGATTTCTAATGGCTACTCAATCAATGGTGGTAATACTTTCATATTTAGTAAATTTCAAAACACATCTGGTGTTATAATATGTCTTTATGTAGATGATATGTTGATCTTTGAAACTGATATTGGAAGTGTCAAAGAAATAAAATCTTTTCTAGCTTCTCAATTGTAAATGAAAGATATTGGAGAAGATAATGTAATTTTGGATATTAGAATTATAAGATCACTGAATGGCTTGACTCTTACTCAATCAAATTATATTGAGAAAGTTTGACAGAGATTTGGTCACTTTGATGACAAACCTGCTCCTACACCTTTAATCCTAGCATCAAACTAATGCGGAACTCTAGTGATGTTCTCGATCAGCTGACATATTCTCAGATTGTTGGGAGTCTTATGTATTTCATGCATTGTACCAGGACGGATATTGGTTACGCAATAGGAAGTTTGAGCAAGTCTACTAGTAATCCTGGAGTTGAACATTAGAATGCCTTAATCGTGTTTAAGATACCTGAAAGGTACAATTAATGTTGGCCTACATTATTCTACATTTCCCGCTATTCTTGAAGGCTATAGCGATGCTACTTGGAATTCTGATCCGAATGACTCTATTACTGTTTAGATTTTCACTTTGGCTGGAGCAACAATTTCTTGGAAATTAAAGAAGTAGACCTGTATTACTCATACAACCATGGAGTTATAATTTTTAGCTATGTCTTCTGATTGAGAAGAAGTTGATTGGTTATGATCTATGCTGATAGATCTTCCTTTGTGAAGTAAGTCAGTACCACCTTTAACTATCTATTGTGATACTCATGATGCTATATTTCGGGATTCAAGTGATTGCTATAATGGCAAGTTGAGACAAGTTTGTCTCAAACACAATCATGTGAGAAGTTTATTGGAGGAAGACATGATATCTCTTCAATATGTGAACTCCAAATTTAATTTAGCAGATCCTTTGTCTAAAGGGTTAGGAAAAGAGTTAGTGGTGGAAACTTGTAATGGTATGGGAATAAAACCTATTGTAAGTTAATTGTTCTTTATGGTAACCCTACCTAATGATGTAATCTTGGGTTCAAAAGAAAAAACAAATAAAGTTACAATTGTGAAATACATCAATAAAATTCCCATTTTAAAAATAAAATGAAATAAGCAAAGGTGCATGATCGAGATTTTATTCTCTTAATAAATTTATAAGACCGATCTTGGTTGGAGTTAGTAAGAAAACTCTTGATAAATTTTTCTGATATTCCTATTGAAGAGAAGGGTGATATTATATTCTCTTAATAAGTCTATAAATCGATTTTGATTGGAGTGTGTAGGAATACTCTTGATAGATTTACCGATTCTTTGGTGTAAAGGAGGATGAGATTAATTTCTCTTATGAAGTTCATAGACTATTTGGTTAGAGTATGCAAAGTTACTCTTGATGAATTCACCGCACTAAATGCAAAGTGGAGGTCGCTTCAATAAGATTTTAA
Source organism: Solanum peruvianum (assembly GCA_027705065.1). Classification (NCBI taxonomy): domain Eukaryota; kingdom Viridiplantae; phylum Streptophyta; class Magnoliopsida; order Solanales; family Solanaceae; genus Solanum; species Solanum peruvianum. Next base: position 34,444,399 of record JAKWJD010001755.1, on the reverse strand, counting down.
CAGGGAAATCTTAAAGCACTTGGGTAAAAGGATTTAGGACACATGACCATAAGGCTCAAAGGATTTTGATTTTCACCGAATCTTAGTGATAAACGTGGAGTATTTTTTTAACTTCATTCAATGAATCACTTGGTTCAAGATTTGTTCACTAAGTAGTCAATGATTTAGAAAACCTTCACTAAATAATGGTTCAAGTCCAAAAGACACCATTATTGATGTATGTTGCTAGATTAATGTCTCAATATTTTTGGATTTTTCAAAGATAAAATTTCTTGAAACAAGTGGGGGATTGTAAGAGTTAGTGTTTCAATTAAGTTTGAAACAAATTCTTCCATTAAAAGTTTTTTAAAATATACAAAATACATGAATGTGAATTGTAACATTCACTTTTTTTTAAAGTCTACGTTATGTGTCTTTTGGAAGAAGCTTTTTAATTCTATTTTATGGGTTTTTGAAAGATGCATTTTTTTCTTTTAATTCATGAACCTATAACAAAAAAATTTAATTAAAGTATTTTTCTTGCAAAACCTTTTTATTTTAAATTGAGTTTCTTTTGGTTGAAAAGAAAAACATTCAAAAAAACTACTTCCCCTTGAAAAACACTTGTGAGACATTAATCAAAGGTGAAATCACCAATTCAAGAATAGAAGAGCAACATTCTTAAATGCTACTTGTTTTGTGGCTTAGTTAAATTCCGAAGATAGAGTTGTTATTTATTCTTCCAATTGCTCGTGAGAGAGACTCCAACTATCTTCAAGAAACGTAATAACGTGCCTCTAAGGAAAGCAAGTTTTATTTTGGACTCCTTGGGATTTTATCATTCTTGTTCATTTGTTCTAACATAACGCACACATAACATCATAAAATTTATGCATGTGAATTATTTTAAACATTTTAATTTGACCACCTTGGTGACTAACAAACTATAGAAACATAGTACATGTATCAATTGAACATAAACATGATATGTGTAGACATTAATTTTCTCTAATTTGGTCACTTTGATGACTAACAAACTAAATAAATACAAAGTACACATAACATCATAAAAGTTTGTGCATGTGGAAATTCTAAACGTTTTAGTTTGCCCACTTTGGTGACTAACAAATTGTAGAAAATAATACATGCATCATGTTGAAATATTAGATCCAGTCTCTCTTGGGATATTGAATATGCCAACAAAATAATGAACTTTACTATTCTACATATATCAGGTGATTATAAATATTATTTGTGTAAACATTAATTTTTCTAGTTTGCCACTTTGGTGACTAACAAACTATATTGTACTAAGTGCACAATATTATTTATTACTTAGTACAACAACCACTTTAATTTATTGCACAATCTAAAAGAAAACATAATAATTACATTATGAGAGGATTTAAAATTTTCAGAATTTGTGAAATCTAAACAAAATATATTTATTTATTTATTTAGGAATAGTGGGAGGTAATTACTCTTTATTACCCTATCAAGGCTAATGCGGTTATATAATTTATGAAGATTACTTGTTCAAACATGCCACATGTAAGATTCAACACTGTATAACATAATACTAGGATCTTGAACACGATAATTTTACATAGAGATGGTTAGGAGAACAAACCTGATGAGGAAGACATCATCACATAGAGAAGCGGAAGCGTTAGTCGTAAATTGGTTTCTACCTCCTTTCCCTAACTTATGTTACCACATTAATCAACGACGAAATTGTTTTAGAGAAAATATGGTTACCCTAATGGGTGGGGGAGGACCAATTTAAAGAGGTAATGACTTAATCTAGTACGTCCATCAACTAACCAATGTATGACCGAGATCTATTTCCTTAGTGAATATTATTTATGATATTACTTGAATTAGTAGTAAACTTGGACCATAAGTAAGAAATAATTAATAATAATTTTTACAAGAATATCCCATAACTAACAATACTGAATGAAAGAATTACTTTAATATCTTTGTGCATAATTCCATTTTTGTGTAAGTAGTCTAGTCCTTAATAATAATTGCATGGCACACATCCATCTAACCTGAATAGCCCCCCAAAAAAATATTAAACAAGAAGATTTCAGGAATTTGAAAGGCAATTCTCCGATATCTCTGAAAAGCAATGCTACAACAAGAATATACCAGTGTAATTATATAAGTTAAATTTGAAAAGGATAGAATGTACACAGACATTAACCCTACCTAGAAAGTAGAGAGATTATTTCTAGTAGAACTTCGACTCAAGGAAAAATATTTCAAAGCAATTCGAAAAAGAAATAATGGGATCCCTGAGAATCAAAAATCAAAAGAGCAATAAAACGATCTTCAGCCACACCTTACCAAACTTGAGTGAAAAATAGATCCATGCTCATGAATATACTCGAATGCAAGAAATTCTTAAAAATATCCCGTTCTTCTTCAAGATCTCCATACACGAGTCAATCAGATTCTTAAAAATGCCAATTTTTCATATTGCACCCACTGAAATTTCTTAAAGCAAGAAGCCAGGATCCTTGACGTAGAACTCACAAAGTCATGTATCAGGGAAAAAGTAACTAATGTACTAATCATTTTTGGATCATTTCACAATATATTTATATTTTCACAAACATCGTTCTAAGGATGTTGATTGTATAACCACAACTCTTCCTCATACATCTATAATCGCCACACCAGATTTATGTGGACTCTTACATGATCACATGACTTGTTTAATTCTTTTTAACTGTATAAATTTTAAAAATATAATTTATTATTAATTAATTGTTGTATTTTTAAATCCTACTAATTTTGGTTTATATATAAGTGTCATATTCTACTACCTGCACTATCGATAATGCTTTAACATACACATAAACCAAAATATACCTTACTAATGTCAAAATGTAAATGTCATTGATCTTACACACACCACACAGGTAGATATGCATTGATACTTTAAGAGGTCTATATATTTTGACAATAGGTACATATTTTCAAATGCATATTTTATAACGGTACAATAATTCAAATTCAACTTTTTCAACGGTAACATCTGCTTATTTTTTTTTGTATAAAAGGAAGGCACTTCCTCACAAACAACTCAAAAACCTTCATTTTTACAATGTCTCAAACATCCAAAGGAAAAAGGTCTTACAATTTTCATTGTGGTAAACTAGCTCTGTTGAGGACATCACACACTGATACAAATCCAGATCGACAATTCTTTAGTTGTGAAGTTGGAATATACCCATTTTTAGGTGGCATGAAAATGAATCATCAATGAGTAGCCCATCAATTTTTCAAGGCGTTGCCAAATTTGAATTATTAAAACAGCTACGGAAATCCAAAGAAAATAGGGATATGCTAATGAATTTCTTAAAAGAGGCTGGAGTGCAGAGAAATCACTTAAAAGTATTGCTAAAAGATGCTGAAATAGATAAAGATCAAGTGAAAAAAAATTTGATTTTGGAAGAAGAAAATGAAAAACGCCTAAAAGCTACATTGTGTGGTTTATTTTTTGTGTTTGCTTTTTGGAAATTTGAAAAGAATGAATATAGGAATGTAGTGCTGAATAATAAAGTATTTCGCTCTATTTATTACACTGTTATATCTTTTATTTTTAATTTATAATGTTGTGATAAAAACTTATAGTATTAGACATACAAGTTTATTAATACACAGATTAATTAGAAATCTAAAAATCCTTCATAATATAATATGTACTGTCAGATGTACATTTTTATCGTCAAAAACAACTATACAACAGAGCACTTTAACCATGTTCTTAAAAACAACTTATCAAAAACCTATAGTCTTAAAAAAACATATAAAAAAACATGTCTTCAAACCAAGGAAACATCTAACTATCACAAAAACCAATTGTCTTAAAAATCGAATAACTATACAAATTATCTTTAAAAACCAGGGAATAACCCTTCACTACCAACCTGAGCACTAATCTCCAACACAATATCCATCACGTCTATTTCCACTTCAGTGGTCAACCCTTCTTCTTCTTTAAGGTTTTCCTCTTCTTCATTCTCTCTAATCTTCTCCTCTTGTTGTACTTTCTCCTCTTCACCACTTGCTTCATTTTCTTCTAGTTTCTCCTCTCTTTTTTCTTTATCGTTCTCTTCCATTGTCTCCTCTTGTTATTTCTCTTCTTATTTTTAATCTCCTTTTCATCAATTTCTTCATCGAAGTATGCCTCAACAACAGAAAGATCATCATCCACTACAGCTAGTAAAAGGATGTTGTCATCCACTGTTCGTGATGAAAAGTTGTCATCATCTACTGCAAGATTAGTGACTAAGCATTAATGCAAATACATTATTATAACACAATTAATAAGTGTATAGCTTTATGTATCTTTGTTTTTTTTCTTTTCATTTCTTCAGAACTTCTCCTCTCGTACAAAAAGAATGATTTCCACCACTGATTGCTCGAGGGATGCAACACGCTCACCCAAACTTACATCTTTAGAAGTACTTGGTATAGAATTCTCCCCAGGTTGATTAGGAATGTGATCATTTGAATACTTAGCCTCCACATGACCCACTTCAAAAGTGAGGACTGTGACACCTTTTAAACTGGCCTTGAAGGCATCAATAATTGTGTCCTTCACTTCGTCCGTATATGAATTTAATGTTGCGATATAATTTTGTTTCGTCTCACGGATAGTAGGTACTAGGTATGGATGCAGAACTTTAAAATAACGTTAATAGTACAAGACATTCACTAATTTACAAATATTGCTATAAAACAGAAATAAGTTTATACCTTTTGTAGTTTTTCCTTTATACTTAAATGGATCACCTTCGACATTGTTATCACTCTTTGTTATGTGACATCTAAGTAAACGAGGAATTGGCAGTGGAGAATCCATTGACTTCTTTGCATAAATACCAAGAAGAGGAAAAAATCATATATCTAAACCTAAAATTAATAAAAATAACAAATAAATAAATAATAATATATAAGAGTTTAATAGTAATCAAGTACATATATGATAAAAATTATTAGAAGCACCCAAGGGAAGCCATACAAAGCATACAATGCATTCCTTTTTTCCTTGTACACTTCACATTGTCTCTTCAAATTAATTTTGGTCTTCAAATACTTCAGTGTTAAATCAAAATTCTGTTTTCCCCATGGATAACTCTTAAAAAACTCTAAATCATCGGTCATCTTAATGTCGTTTGATTCCACAATCTTAGATCGATCGTTGGCAAGCAACATTGAGTAGACGTACCAAACTAAAGAGAACTTGAACTTATGCTACTTATTCAATATGGAACCCTTAATCAAACTCAACAACTTTGAACCACTAATATTCTTCTTTTTGGTTACTTCAGAGTAAAACTTCTCATCTTTGTCAGGATTTTTTTATATTTTTATATCGCGGGGGCATGCTCCATAATTCAGACCCGTAATCAATGCAGACTCTTTTAAGGCAAAACATGCAGGCTTATCATTCACACAATGCCACATCTCATGTAATTTTTTATTATTACTAACATGACACAGTAACATGTAATGGATCATCTGTCCATTAAACTTGTAACATTCTGAAATATGTCTTAAATGACCAAAACAACTACCTTTAAAGTCATTATAAATTTTTTCATGAAGTAAAACATTTCTAAAATCATTATACAATGTCATTCTTGCTCTCACAGAAATTTTGGCTGGAAAAGATCCCAAATCATCCATATATTTATTGAGATTATAGGACTTACTAGAGATATCTCTTGCACAAGTTGGCAAGAACAGAGGATCATCATCCTCATCTTCAGTATCTCGCCTATCTCCACTTGTGGAATCGTCTCCACTGCTCTCTTCACTAGACTCAACCTCATTAAGACTCTCCTCATAGTTAGTTATTTCATCCATCGTTAAAATACGGATCATACTTGGGTTCTTCAACAACAACTATTTTTCTTTTTTGAACACCTTAAAACTTGAATAACCTTTCTTTACTTGTTTTTACAAGGCTTAGGAACAAATTTTTCAACGAGACCACCTCTAGTTTAAGGAGCCATAACTAGAGTAAACCTACATTAACAGAATAGATCTAAGTCTAACAAAAAGGGCAATGAAAAATATTGCACTTTCACTTCGTGTAACAACACATGTAATGAGAAAAAACAAGAACAACAAAAGCAAACAAATACAACGGAGAACAACAGTCCACAACAACAGCCAAAATTCAAAAATCAAGCGGTGAGATAAACATTAGTTATGTTTTATTACAAAAATGCAACCAAATAGGATAAAAAATTTATATCTAAACAAAAACGTCATTACAGACCACAAATATTCATCTACACAACAACATGAAGAAGAATCATCCAGAAGAAGGGTTTATTAAACTACTATAACAAAATAAAAAAAATCAATATGGCCTCCTAAACATGAACATGAAGAAAAATAATCCAAAAAAGGGTTTATTACACTACTAAGAAAAATCATCCCGAAAAGAGTTTATTACACTACTAAGAAAAATCATCCCGAAAAAGGGTTTATTACACTACTTTAACAAATAAACAACCAAATATGGCAACCTAAACAAGAACATGAAGAAAAATCATTCAAAAAAGGATTTATTAAATCATTACACTACTATAACAAAATAAACAATCAAATACGACTAAAATAATCAAAAACTACCAGTAAACAAGAATAAACTTACAAAATATGAAAGCTTTGAACTTGGAGAAGAACAAACAGATGAAGATTTGACATTTAGGATGATGAAATGGTTGAAACATTTGTGTAATGGACGATGAAATGGTTGAAACGTATGTGGAAGAGAAGCGACGATGTGATTTATGGGGAAGAAGAAAAGTTTGGATAAGTGCATGGGGCGATCTCAAGTGTATGGGGGGAAATAGGCCGTCTCAAGTGAGGCGAGAGGCTGATATGATTACACTGATAGAATGGATGTACGGGGAAGAAGAAAAGTTGAGAAGAAAAAATGTTGCAACAGATATATTAACATATTAAAGCAGATTATAATATAAAATAAAATGTATAGGGATTATAATATATTATGTAAACATATATATTTTTCCTAAGTTTTAAAAATACTAAATAAGTCATTGACCCCACATTCACAAATATATCCCAAGTTTGAAAAAAGCCAACAAACCCATGGCCCCATACTTATTCCTTTTTTAACAATCCAAACCTAAAAAATTAAGCAAAAATAAACAGTGTCTATAGGGTGAATTAAGTTTTATTTGTGTCCCCAGTACCAATTCTTCTCTAGTTAGTTGGTAAGCTTTGATAACTTTAATTTCTTTTTCCTGTCCCTTATTTTTTGGGTTTCTTTTTTCATGCATTAATTCAAATGAGATTTCTTTTCGTAATTTCATTGTGGTTCTATTTTTGTTTTTCCTGTCGTTATTTAATTTCATTTTTGAATATGCATTTTGTACCTTTAATTAATAATAGCATTAATATTCATTTTTTTTGTCACACTACTAAAAAAAGGCCAAAAAGAGACCTAGAATTTTGGGAAAAAGAGACCGAAAAAGAGACCTCAACGGTAGGTCAGTAAAATGCAGGTCACTTTTTTAAAGACACCTCATGAGGTCGCCAAACGGAGACGTCACGAGGTCACCAACAAATTGTCAGATTTTTAGGAAAAAGAGACCTCATGATGTCACTATTGTATTATTTAATTTAATTTTATATTTTTTATATAGAGACCTCATGAGGTCACTATTTTATTATATTTTTTAATTTTATATTTTAATAAAGATACCTCATTAGGTCGCTAAGATATAATTTAATTTAATTTTATATAATTTTAAAGGAGAGACCTCATAAGGTCTCTTTTCTGCATTTATTTTTTAGCGACCTCGTGAGGTCTCTATAATGAAATTTACGGAAAATATAATGCAAAAAAGAGACCTCATGAGGTCTCTTTTCTGCATATATAAAATATAAAATGTTAAATGGAGACCTTATGAGGTCTCTATAATGAAATATCTGGAAAAATTAATGCAAGAAAGGACCTCATGAGGTCTCTTTTCTGCACTTATAAAATATAAAATGTTAAATAGAGACCTCTCGTGAAGTCTCTATAATGAAATATCTGGAAAAATTAATGCAAAAAAGAGACCTCATGAGGTCTCTTTTTCTGGAAAAAAACTGGCAGCTAGTTATTATTTCTGCGGCTTCTCATCACCTGTCATTATATAATACATTGCAACGTTATCATGTATTCACAAAACAAATAATTCTCATCACAAAATAATAAAGTTAACAAAATTATCCATAAGTTAACTTAGATTATCTATAACAAGTCTAAATTTCACTAATGTGGTAGTGTGTTTGCCACATAATCATCACTTTCTTCATCACTACTAGACTCATGTGTCATATTTCTTTGTTGACCATACATTGGATATTGAGTAGGTTGAGATTGAGGAGGTTGAGGAGGGAAAGTGACATCACTAGAACAAGGGGGAATCCCTCCTGAAGCAAGTAATGCATCGAGTTGAGCCTTAAGACCCGCAAACTGTAATTCCAACAGCCTTTCCCTAGCCCGTGATTCTTCGGCTTGGCTAGATAGCTCAACAATCTTTTTCGCCATTGCGAAATTTTTCTTCATCGATTCATCATGATTTGAAATATTTAGGCCTTCAAACTCAGAAGAAAATTCACAAAAGGTTTTATGCGGCATTCCATATGCATACCCATATCTACTCGGCCCACAAATCAAGTCTAGCCAAACTTTCTCATCCTGTTCTTGAGTAAGTGGCATACCTCGATTTTCTTCCGGCAGAGTTTGTTGTAAATCCTCCAAGCTTGAAGATATCGATTCTAAATTGAATGTTATCATATGAGAATATAAATTTAGAAAATAAGTAATTATTTTTTAAAATTAGAGGCTTACATATGTCACTTCAGCTCGCGGTTCAACCCACACACGTCTGGATCTTCAGGATTTTTCTTCTTTCTAATGTGTCTTGCCTTAAATGCCTCAGCTTGAGTTATCGGTCTTCCTAGTTCCTTTTCCTACATAAAATAATAATTTATAATCAAGAGTAATTAAATATTAATACATAAAATATTTAACACAAAGTAAAATGATACACACCAATTTCCTCCTCACACTTCCTTGACTTTGAGCCCCACTTGTGTGTAGAGAACCACCCTTAGTAGATGATCTTGCCTTTATACCAATCTCACTCATCAGCTTAAATCTTGGATCATATTTTCAATGCACGAGTAATTTTACCCAATCCTCCGGTAGAACCCAGCTAGGTTTGCTATTATCTCTACGAGCTTTATTAAACAAACTAGCTAGAGTATGCGTAGCTTTCTTGTGAAAGTTTGCACAAATTTTGGCCTCATGTTCCGGACGCCAAGCACATTTTTTCTACAATCAAAGCATAATTATTTTATTTGATAAGTATTAATGAAGACAAGTATTTTAATAGTGTTAAAAAAATAAATTCGAATATACCCTGAACTCCAAAAATTTTGTCTCTTCAGATTGCTAGGGAACTTGCCCCATGTAGGATAAGCATCTCTATAGAGTTCTTTGATTGTATGAGAAATGATCCCCACAGCATCTTCTGGATTGAAACTGTAATACAAAGTTTTAACATTTACAAGTTAAAACAAATATAATTAAATCATATAATAATAAACATACCATATTTTTTTAAAAAAAACTTACGTGTAGCCTTCAGGCTCAATGACAAGTCTATTATGCATGTCCCTCATGCCAACTTGTGTATTGTCATGACTAGGTGTATCTGACTGATTTGTGGTAGGAGTGTTAGGCTCAAAACTATTACCTTGAATGCGAAGACTCGACATCATAAGTTGTGAAGCAGATGATGATGATGGCTGTGAGTCTGCAGGGTTGTGAGTATTAGTGTGAGAGACACTAGACGTTGGTCGATTATTCTCTGGAGGCAAAACACTGTATCCCTGTGGGGTAGCATTCCCTGATGTGGTCATCATCAAAGGTACCTGAGGGTGCGGCTGAGTATATTCCAGTGGTGGATGCATATAGGTCGAAGGAGGATTAATACGTGGAGGCACGGTCCGCCTAGAATAGCAATGTGGCTGAGTGTCTTTTGGTGGGAGAGATGCTTTGTTGTCTTTTCTTATATGTATACCTGTTTGTTGTCTACTAACCATACCTTCTTTCTTTTTTTTCTTTTTGGGGCCATTATCAATATCTTTATTCTTACATTTACCTGTCATCTAATTAGTAACAAAAACATTGAAGTCAAAGGTTGTTAGATATTGAAGATATGAGAGACAAACATCATCCAGTAGCTTATCTAGCAGTTCATCACTTTTTAATATAAAATAAAGCCACAACCACAAGTACAAAATAATATCGAAAACAACATCCAACAAAAGGCACACGAGAACATATGAAGTTGAAGTTATTGAAATTAAAACAAAAGGCACGCAAGGATAGATTAATAAATTACTCTCTGTATCATTAATAAATCTATAAAGCAATCAATACAGAGATACAATGGTAATTACTAATCCTCCTCGTCCTCATCCTCATCCTCGTCCTCATTCTCATCCTCATCCTCATCCTCATCCTCGTCCTCGTCCTCATATTCTCATTCTCATCCTCATCATCATACTCAAAGTCATCCTCATGAATTGTTGCATTTGCCCCTTCATTTGTTATTTCTTCCATATCAACCTCTTCTAATATGTGTTCAGGATGCTCTAAATCATTTTCTAATTCAATATCGACTGTGTGGTGAACAATTGATGAATCATCATTTTGGTATGCAACATCCAACACGTTTTCAACTTCCACCACACGGCCCATGGGTTTGGTTTTAATAACCACCCACCAATCAACTTTATCTGGACGCAAGGGATAAGGAACATAGTACACTTGCTTAACATTTTGTGCAATAATAAAAGGATCATAAGCTTCATATTCCCTTGTGTGATTTACTTCAATGATATTATATTGTTTGATTTCTCTCGTACCTCTTTTGGGGGTTGGATCAAACCAGTTGCATCTAAATAATATAATTTTTTTTGTAGGCCAACCGGAATACTCCATTTCCAAAACCTCCTTGAGTACCCCATAATAATCAACTCCATCTAGATTTCCATCACCACCTTTTACCCAAACTCCACTATTGTTAGTTTTTTTATATTTGGAGTATTCTTCAGTAGTGAATTTAAAACCATTAACAACATACTTATTCATTGAATAAGTCTTGATGGGTCCCCAAGGAATTCAAAAATTGGTCAAATTGACCATTTTTTGTGTCATAAATCTATAAATATTTAAAAAGTAAGAAATTAGCATCAATTAAATATAAATTTATGTATAATAATAGTATTATGAAAATATTATAAGGCTTACGTAATCTTGAAACCACTTTGAGAAATTCTCAAAAACTCTTTTATTGTCATATAAATGCACAAGTAACTGTCAAAGAAGATGGATATTGAGTTAATTGTTTTGTCTTGTAATTACATATTTTAGTGAGAAAAAAAACTTACTCAACAATGGTTTAACTTGTGGGCAATTCAATAAGACATGTGTAGATGCAGACTGCAACTCAATGGCACTAAGATTCCTCCTTGTGCGTTTTTTTTAACCTTTGCCTGGTTGATTGAAGATTGATAGTGGCTTCGTAGTCTCACCACCATCGTCATGGCAATTGGGTATATTTTGAAAGCATGACACACGTCTTTTAAAGTAATAAGAACCAAAATTAGTTATCTCCCTACTAAGATGGAATTGAACCATTGAGCCTTCAACTCTATGATTTTGTTTCATGCCCCGTTTAGACTTTCCAATAGTCCTACATTATACATTGTTATCATTGATTTAAACAACATATTAATATAAAAATATTAATAGTTAAATATTTACCTCTCAAGAGGATACATCCATCTATATTGAACCGGACCTCCAAGGCGTGCTTCATGCACTAGATGTACAGGAAGATGCTCCATCACATCGAAAAATCCAGGTGGAAGAATCTTCTCCAACTTATTCGTAATTACAAGAATATTCTGATCCATCTGAACTAGGTTGTCTTCCTTAACGTATTAGAACACAAGTCCTTGAAGAACAAACTGATTTCAGTCATAGGTTTCCAAATTCTATCAGGCAAGCCACTAAATCCAACGGGGAGGAATGTTTCCATGAAGACATGACAATCATGACTTTTCATACAATGTAATTTTCCATGCTCCATATCAACACATTTTCCTAAATTTGAAGCATGTGCAGCAGACATCTTAAGTTGCTCGACCCATTCACAAATTTTACGCTTTTGATCCCTTGTATATGAATAACTAGCCTTAGGCTTGAAGAACTTGTTGTTCTGTTTCTCTTGCAACCATAACTCTTTTGGCCTGCAATATTCAGGTAAGTTCATTCTAGCTTTAACACTATCTTTTGTCTTGCCAGTGACATCCATTACTGTGTTAAATAAATTATCAAATTAATTTTTTTCAATATGCATGACATCAAGATTATGTCGAAGAAGATTGTCCTTCCAATACGGCAACTCCCAGAATATGCTTTGTTTTGTCCAGTTATGTGCAACACCATATCCATCAAATTTATAGGATTGTTCTTTTGCGACCTTTGGAAAGTTTTGAACCCTCTCCCAAACTTGTTCTCCAGTTAAGATTGGAGGAGGATAACCTTGTTCAACAGAATTCTTTCTGAATGCATTTTTCATACTCCTAAACTAATGATCCATTGGCAAGACTGTCGATGACAGTCAAACCAAGAATTTTTACGACCATGTTTCAAAGTGAATGATTTAGTATTTTCCATACAATAAGGACAAGCTAAATTTCCTGCTGTCATCCACCCAGACAACATTCCATATGCTGGAAAATCATTAACAGTCCACATTAAGGCAGCCCGCAAATTAAAATTCTGCTTAAGAGAAACATCAAATGTTTCAACCCCTTGAACCCACAATTGTTTCAACTCATCAATCAAAGGTTGCAAGTATACATCAATCAATACTTTTGGATTCCGAGGGCCAGGAATGACACAATTGAGAAATATATATGGAATGGTGATACACATCTCGGGTGGAAGATTATATGGTGTTACAATTACAGGCCAACAAGAATATGGTGCAGCAGAAACAGAATGTGGCGTGAATCCATCTGAACATAAATCCAATCTAATGTTACGTGGTTCAGCTGCAAATTGTGAATATGTGCTATCAAAATGCTTCCAAGCCTCTCCATCAAATGGATGACACATAACTCCAGGTGGTCTTCTATGTTCATGGTGCCATCTCATATGAGGAGCAGATCTATTAGACGCATACAACCTCTTTAACCTTGGTATAAGAGGTAAGTAATGCATTGCCTTAATCTGAACTTTCTTCCCACTAGTTGTCTGTTTATAACGACATTTTCCACAAAACTTACACGATCCTAGATCAATATCATCCTTATAGTATAATATGCAACCATTTTCACAACAAAGAATTCTCATCGATGACATTCCTAACTTTGATACCAACCTTTTTGCCTTATAGAAATTATCAGGTATCTCTAGATTTGGGTCAACTAAATCATGAATAAGGTCAATCACAGAGTCCATTGCCCCTTGAGGAACATTCCAATCTGATTTGATACTTAATAATCTAATCGCAATAGACAACTGTGAGTGTGGACTCCCCTCATATAAAGGCCGACTAGCAGATTCCAATTGTTCAAAGAAAATTTTACATTCAACATTAGGAGCTTCCTCACCTTGATTAGCAAAATCAAAATCAGAATGCACACCAAAAGCATCTTGAACCATGTCATCAATTCTATAATTTTGTGCAATAGAATTCACATTGCTACTACTTTCACCAGGAACATAATGTTGGAATACATCAAAGTTATTATCAATTTCTCCATGACTAGTCCACACAGTGTATTCTTTTTTTAAACCCATTCCGATAGATATGAAGCTCAACAGCATCTGGTTTTTCATAATTCAAACATTGACATTTATTACAAGGACACTTAATCATACCACTACGTTGAAAAGGATCTAATGTCTTTGCATACTCCACAAAACCAATGACAGCTTCTACAAATTCAGGTCTTAGCCCCATTCGACCAAAATTTGTCATATTATACATCCAACTACGATCCATCTACATAAGAATCATAATTAAATTTTTCAAGCACTAACACAATAGTTACAAATTTAACTTATTAACCAACTTAACAATTTCTAAGTCTATTAGTCTAGTTTTAACTAAATTCTAATACTATAGTAACAAGTTTAACTTATTACTAACTTAACAAATTTCTAAGTTTAATTAGTTTATTTTAACTTAATACTAACACGATAGTTACAAACTTAACAAATAATTATTTCTAAAATTTAAAGCTAAGTGTCAACACTAGATGGACACAAATTGATTTTCAAAAGAAAATCAATTTTGTCATCAATAGGATCAACTAGTTTTGGTACTTATGCTTAACAAATAATTATTTCTAAAATTTAAAGCTAAGTGTCAACACTAGATGGACACAAATTGATTTTCAAAAGAAAATTAATTTTGTCATCAATAGGATCAACTAGTGTTGGTACTTATGCTTAACAAATAATTATTTCTAAAATTTAAAGCTAAGTGTCAACACTAGATGGACACAAATTGATTTTCAAAAGAAAATCAATTTGTCATCAATAGGATCAACTAGTGTTGGTACTTATGCTTAACAATAATTATTTCTAAAATTTAAAGCTAAGTGACAACACTAGATGGACACAAATTGATTTTCAAAAAAAAATCAATTTTGTCATCAATAGGATCAACTAGTGTTGGTTCTTAAGCTTAACAAATAATTATTTCTAAAATTTAAAGCTAAGTGTCAACACTAGATGAACACAAATTGATTTTCAAAGAAAATCAATTTTGTCATCAATAGGATCAACTAGTGTTGGTACTTATGCTTAAACAAATAATTTTGTGATATTTGGTTCTCATTTGTAGTATATTATGACTTATAATTATGTAGATTAATGTTAGGGATTGGGGAATTGTTGTTTATTCATGTTCACATCTCTATTATATCTATATCATTCTACATCTAACTATTATTATATGTACATGATTAGACATCTCATAATGTTTATTTAATTTAGAGTTAAATGAGTCATCCCAACTCTTATTAATTGAAAAAAAACAAATTTTCACTTCACAAGTTCCCAATATTGCTTTTGTTTGATGAATAAGAGATGTTAAAGAGTAAAAATCACATATTATAAATTCATAACAACATAAGTATATGTGCAAAGTGACAATATCACAATGAGATATAAATATATAACAATACAATCAAATGAACCTCAAACACCTCATCTCAATGATCTAACACATTTAGTTTCAATAACCAAAAATAAATAAATTTACCTGGAGATGGAGGCGCTGCTGCTGAGGCGACTGCAACTGACGGCGTCGCGAGAGCTGGCGGCGGAGAGCTGGCGATGAGCGAGAGGGTCGACAGAGAGCGACGAGCGAGAGGGTCGACAGAGAGCGACGAGTGAGAGGGTCGACAGAGAGCGATGAGCGAGAGGGTCGACAGAGAGAGAGAAAGAGAGAGGCGGTCGACGACGAGAAAGAGAGAGGTGGTCGACAATCGACGAAGAGAAAGAGAGAGAGGCGCGCGGTCGACGAGGTCAGTGAGAAAAGAGAGAGGCGCGCGGTCGCCAAAAAAATTAAAGAGAGGGAAGAAGAGCTATTTTAATTTTTGCTAGGTTTTTGGTTTTGTTTAAGAGACCTCATGAGGTCTCTAACTTTTTAAATATTCAATTAAATTAAATTATTATTTTTAATTAACAAGAATAGACCTCATGAGGTCTCTACTTGTTAAATTAAAAATAATAATTTAATTTAATTGAATAGTTAAAAATTAGAGACCTCATGAGTCTCCAATTTTATGAGAATTAGATTAAAATTTTAATTTTTTAAATAAGTCAGGTAAAAAAAAATTATTCATTAAATTGACCTCACGAGGTCTCTCCTACATTAAAAAAAATAAATTAAAAGATATTAATTTAAATAGCGACCTCATGAGGTCTCTTATTGTTGACCTATTTTTGAGGTCTCCATTTCTAGGTCTCTTTTTGGCCTTTTTTTAGTAGAGTCCTATCGTCTTTTTGTAACCGTGTGAAGCGCGAACAAATTCACTAGTCCCGTGATGTGCTCTCTGACCTAGGATTCTATTTATCTTTTTTTCTTTTTGATAATTTTTCTAATTTTTTTAATTATTATTATTATTGTACAAAAAAGAAGTGTGTAAATTAATACTCCACCTATTCATTTATCTATTATAAAAACTTAAATGTGTTTATTTCCATTATTGCATGACTTTGATGATCATAACTCATAATTAATATTAATATATTAACAGAGTCATATTCATGATATTTTTTGATATTCTATATTATGTCTTATGAATAAAATTATCAAATTTTTTGTTACTAATGAAATATCAAATTTACATGTATAGTTGAGCTATGGATTAACTAGGTGATAACGTTACACATCTTTTTGATCGAGAATCACGAAATTTTTTATAATTCAATAAAATAGCCTTTTTAGAGCTTATATGTTGCTTTCAAGAAATATAATAGTTTAATTGCATGTGTGTGTTTTTAATAGGACAAATCATATTCTCCATTATATTTTATAAACTGATCGAATTTCAATCTGACTATTTTGTGAGAAAAGATTAAACAAGGTCCCGTAAGATTATTGACCGAAAGGTATAATTATTTTTCTTTTTATTTTCATGCAGGTCGTATTTTTTATTACTTGAATTTTATTGTAAGAAATTGGCAAGAGTTCTAAGTAATACAAATTTTATATCGAAAGCTCAACATCAAATTGATAAGTAGTCGTGTTAATTTTTTTTAAATGTAAAACTTAATAGTCTTTATTTTCATTACTCTCAAAACTTTTTATTATAATAACCTCTAAAAGAACAAATAGTCATATTTCATGATATTATTTGGTATTCTATATTGTAATCTTATAAAAAGAGCGATTGTAAGGCTTTATTGAAATGACAACAATAACATTTTAAGTTGACATGTTTTTAATGTTTATTATGTTGATGCTTTGGTCGTGAAGAATTGGATAATGACTATTGGATGATGATTATGACTTGTGAAAGTGGATATCAACAAGAGATAGGAAGATTGTACATTGATTTCATATTATTTTAGAATGATGGAGTTCTATTTATTTATTTGTTTATTTTAGTTTGCTCATTATTTCTCTTAATTTTGTATTTCATTGTAAAATCCCACAAAAAAATTTCGAACTAAGACTCGAACAGTTCATTGTAGTGAGTGAGATTTTATCAAAAAAATAAAGATATCTTAAGTATTAAGGTCAGTTCACTAGATTTAGCACCAAGAGTTTCAAAAAGAACTAAACTGGAAATAGGAAAATCTGAAATTTGGAGCGTTAAGTTAAGTATGAGTTTTGGGTCAACATCAAACGATCATAACTCCTAGTACAGGATGAGTTAGGTGTTCTACAAGATACCATAGGAAATATATTTCCAACGACGTTGAGTTTGTTAAGTTTCGTGTTTGGTTGAGTAAGATATGATCCTTTGAAGTTAGGCTATCTAGTTAAGGAAAGTTAGCCAAAAATATGAGGGGTATTTTGGTCCTTTCCTTACCCAATCAGATTTAATTATTTTTTAGTAATATCTTAGGGGTATAATCCTTTTAGGTTCAGTTTTATAATCCTAATATACGCCTATGTTTTTAGTTGAGAGTTCAAGAAGAGACAAGAAGAGAAAAGAGGACAGGATGAAGGCGTTCGTAGATCTTCTTGAGTTTACTTGCGGATTTTCATTATGGGTTTTATGCCTAAGAAGTATGTAAGCTTCGATAGTGTTGGATTTGTTCACCCACATGCCAAACATGTTATTTTCAGCGTAATTTTATTCTCAAAAAGTTCAAGGATTTAAGTTCTTGTCTTGTTGGGTTTTTGATGTTTTCTTTAGGTGAAAATGATTGTTTGGAGTGTTTTTTTAGTGTATTAGTGTTTACTTAAGTTGAGTAACTAAATCTAAGGAAAACTTGAGAAAAGAAATCGATTAAAAGCGATTTAGGATTAGAAAATGAGAGGCGAAATTCGTCAAAACCATTCATGGGGTGATGTTGGCACGGTGCGCCCAAGATGGTACCAAAGGTCTGGGCAACGCGCCCAAATGCAGCCTCTGATGATAGGGGCTGGCGCCCCGCGCCAGGGTTTCCTGCCCCAACTTCTTTTCCACCGAGCTTCCCGTATGAGCTCAGTTGAAGTGTATCTTCACTTTTTTTTATTCTAAACACTTTAAACTACTTCTAAAAACTTAGAAATCATTCAAAACATGAATTATAACCTTGAATTAATAATCCAAATTCAAAGTAAAGTTAAGATTATGTTTTGAGAGTTCTTCCAAAATCTTTTGAGAGAGTCCTTTTGAGGAGCCTTCTACGACTTCAAGTAACTCGTTTTAAGACTCAAGTATGTGAGCGTGAGGGTGATAGAATTTATTCATGAGTCTACAATATCACCTACATCCTTTATATCATAAATCATAACTCTTGAATTCATAATTCACATTCAAGAGAGAGTTAAGAGTAAACTTCAAGAAAGCCTTTGAGTTCAATTGTGAATCCTTTGAGATCAACTACTGATTTGAGCTAAGATTTGAGAAAGTAAGTAAGGGAATGAGAATAGTTTTATACATGAGTTCCATGTAGTTATGTAGACCTTCGAGTCGAGTCGTTCAGGCCTATAAATTCTGCATGGACTCCATTAATTTGAGTACCTTTGAGAGGAGTAGTATCTTCAAATTCTATGTCTTGAGTATTGAGTCCTTATTCCTTTTGAGATTATATTCCTTACCACTGGACTAATAAATTTTACCCATGAACTACTTAAGATGGCTATTGCATGCCCATAATTCCGCATTAACCCTATAAGTCGAAAAATATTGAAATAAGAAGTGCCTTCGAGTCCTTGAGTTAAGTAGTTCATGCTCATAATTTCGCATGAACCCTCCAAGTGGAATATCATGAATCATCCATAAATATGATATCATGAACCTTGATTCCATAATCCAATTAAAAGAAAGTTAAGATCAAAGTCAAAAAGTTAAGTGTTAAGTCTAGAAGTTAAGAAGTAAGTCAAATCAAAGTTTCTAAAAGTTTCAAGATTCTTTATTAAAAGTTTTAACTTCGTTTTAAGGCTCAAGTTTCTAGTTAAGTAAAGAGTGAAGAGTTGAATATTTTCTTCAAAGAAATATAAGGGAACTAAGTGTTCCCTAAGAGTTGATTTAAGACTCTAGTTTTCAAGTTAAGAAATGAATAAAGAGTTTAGTTCATTTCTAAAAAGTTATAAGGGAACTCAATATTCCCTAGAAAGTTTATACAATTTTCACATTTATGTTAAGATGGAACTAAGATTTCTCAAAAGAATTTTGAGCAAGAAAAAGGGAGCATTCATTCCAACAGAGCTTTTTAAATCTAAGTGTTGAGCAATTATCTCAACCAAAAGAAAGGAAGTTTTTTTTTTAAAAGCATGAGCTAAAGTATATTTTGGGAGTAATATTGAGCACCGATGTGGGGATGGGAGTTCATATTAACTCAGGTCTCCATGAAAACCATGTAATCACCATGAGTATTAATAGGTCATACTTTTTAGATGATCACGTAAGTTAAGTTAGTGGATCCACTAAGTTAAGTAAGGTCCTATAGTGATGACAAGGTATAGGATGGTCCTTGGTAGCGTGAGGTAAAACATTGTACCATCACTCAGGCTAGTAATGATGATTATCGGCTAGAGAATCTCCCACAAAAACTATTTTACTTTCTTATATAAGTAAAGTTGAGTTTGTTAGTGCATTTTCTTTAACGAACTAAGTTTCTTCTACTGTTTTATAAAGTTTTTTTCTATATATATAGCATGTGTATTACTGCTTTATATTGAGTTGAGTATTCATAGTCGAGTATCATATCTTTGAGTTAAACATTAATCTATGAGTTATCATTGAGTATGTTGAGTTGAGTAAATTGAGTAGTTTGAATATTCTTGAGTATTCCTTAAGTTTCAAGTTTGAGAAGAGGTAAGTATGTTTCCATTTTTTTTAATCAAGTATCAAGCTTATGTTATTCTTTAGAATTCCCCTTACATGTTTGTACATTCCACGTACTGAGCCATTTGGCCTGCACCTTTTGATGATGCCGGCACATGTACTCAGGATCATCAACAGGAGCTTCGTTGATACATCTGAGAGTTCGAGTTAGCTATGGTGAGCCTGTTTTCTCTAGAGGATTTCATTTACTTTTCAGTTTAGTTAGGATGTCGTGGACCTTTTCCCAACTTCCATCTTAATCTGTTAGAGACTTTATATATAGTCAGTTTAGTTAAGAAGTCTGTATTACTCATTATTTTATTAAATATTTTAAAGACTTAAGTTGTTTGTTATATGGCGAGTTGAGTATATTATTTTATTCAGAGTTTTTCAAATGAGTTATAACTTTCCAGTTCAATTTCATGAATTTTATTGTTTTTAAGATTTTGCATGCTTAAGTTAGTCTTCTGCTTGTAGTCATCCAAGATGAGGGTTCACTTAGGGACCAACAATGATTCTTGATTGTCGGTCACATCCAGGGTGTAGACTCAGGTCGTGACAAACTTGGTATCAGAGCACAGAGTTCAAGAGTCCTAGGGTGTTTATGAATCCGTGTCAAGGAGGATATTATTTATGGTTGTGAGGGACCTACTTCTAGAAATGAGGGACTACAAACATTTAAGTTAAGTTTCCCTTCTTTCATACTCTTAATCGTGCAAAAGAGCTAATTCATAGAGATATATTCTAACTCGTGCATTCTCATACTCATTTTACTACCCATCATACTAGAGGTGGTTGAAAATTAGAGTCAGTTCTATGTTAATGAGTTGTTCTTAGCAACAGTTTTTAGGAAGTTATGAGACTCCAAAGGGGCTTCAGAGAAGCCCAAGGATAAGTTAAGTGTTCACTTTCAGTGTACTGCCTTCTTATGAATCGTGCATTTGAGAAAATATTGTGTTGTACTATTTTCCTTTTAGCCTTATTTCCACTGAAGTCCTTTTTAAGAAGTATGTTTTGAGCGTTGGCATGATTTTAACCCGAAAGAGTAGCATGAGTTATGAGATCATGAGCAGTTGTAGTGAAAGAGCTATAGTTAAAAGAAAGTATGAAGAGGTTTAGTGCTCTAAGTAAGGGAGATGGTGTGTTGACAAGATATGCTTCTATGGTCACGAACCTAATAAGTTACTAATAAAGAGTTTCCCTTATGGTAGATTAAGAAGTGAAGAGTTGTAAAGTGTTCAGATTAGGTGGTGGAGTAAGTGTTGCAAGTCAAAATGAATTAGAGTATACCTTAACTAAAAAAGGGTTACTATGATGTTTCATTGTGTTAGTAATGACTAAGTGTAAGTGGTGAATATATATAGAAGAGCTAGAGTATTCATAATGTGACAGATTAATATAGGTTTATGAATTTTGAAAGGAGAACCTCATGGTACTTAAAGGATGATAGAGTTATTTGAGAAATAATGTGCAGTAAGTGAGTAAGTAGTACTTAATTAAGTTATGAAGTAAAAATGTGATAGTAAATTGTAAGTATGAATATTGAGAGGTGACGATTGACTATTTGCCATAAGGTCCTAGTGGATGACTATGAGTTTGCATAGTAGGCGAGCAATCATATTGATATTCGAGTTTACTTATGCACATTAAGCATGAATTTGAGATGAGTGTCATGATTCAAAGAATATTAACATGAGGGTGATGAGGTTAGTCTTGATTTGATCTAGAAGACTTGGCATAGAGTAGGTGAGAAATTGAGGTGATTAGTTGCAATAGATATGACTGATACAAGTGAGAGACCCTAACCTTCAGATAAGGGCATCGACGTGTGGCTAAGTCACAAGAGTAGAAAAGGTATTGAGAGGTGTGTCGACATAGCATGTTACCGGTTGAGGTTCCTATTTGAGTTACGATTTTTCATGTGTGCCTAGATAGCATAATTGAGATTTCAATGTGGAATATGTCCATAACTTTCAAGTGTCAGCTTTAGACCTAAGGAGGAAATGACAAGATGAGAAATCATGTTAAGTGTTAGAGAGAAATATAGTAATAAGTTCCAAGGAGTAGGGGAGATATCCTTTTGGAGGCCCTTCTTGTAAGGAAATGATGTTAGAAAGTAGAGGTTGATGATCTTATTGTGTTATGATGGTTTGATAATTCTATTTGTGCTTATTAATAAGGAGGAATAATAGAATTAGGTTTACAATGAGAAATAGTTAAATGAGAGCCCTTAGTTCAATTCGAAAGAGTTGGTTAGTAGGAGTTCATGGAGTTGTTACATTACTAAGCTTGAATGTGGTGGTTAAGAGTAATAGCTTGAGATGATATTCCCTATAGAGAGGTATATATTGTGAACTTAAGGATTTCAGTTAAGCTTGAGTATAGTAAGAGTAGACCATTAGACTCTGACCTAAGTAAGAGTAAACCATTCGATCTCTTGTCCAGTCTTCATTCGAGAATGAATGATCCCAAGGGGAAAGTATTGTAACACCTTAGAAAATTTTTTTGATCTAAGACTCAAATAGTTCATCGTAGTGAGTGAGATTTTACAAAGGAAATAAAATTTCTTTATTATTAAGGTCAGTTCACTAGATTTAGCACCAAGAATTCCAAAAAGAACTAAATCGGAAATAGCATAATCTGAAAATTGAAGAGTTAAGTATGAGTTTTTGTTCAATTCAAAACGACCATAACTCCTACTACAATATAAGTTAGGCGTTATATAAGATATCATAGTAAATAGATTTGAATTATCTTTCCAACGCCGCTGAGCTTGCTAAGTTTCGAGTTTGGATGAGTGAGACATGACCCTTTGAAGTTAGGCTGTCTAGCTAAGGAAAGTTAGCCGAAAATATGAGGGGTATTTTTGTCTTTTCTTTATCCAATCAGATTAAATTAGTTTTTAGTAATATTTAGGGGTATAATCCTTTTAGGTTCAGGTTTATAATCCTATTATACGCCTAGGGTTTTAGTTGAGAGTTCAAGAAGAGACAAGAAGAGAAAAAAAGAGAAAAGAGGAAGGGATGAAGTCGTTCATCGACCTTCTTGAGTTTACTTGCAGTTTTTCGCCATGAGTTTAATACCTAATAGGTATTTAATCTTCCATTGTGTTTATTTGTTAACCCACATGCCAAACATGTTATTTTCAGTGTAATTTCATTCTCAAAAAGTTGAAGGATTTAAGTTCTTGATCGGCGTTCTTGAGTTCATTATAAATTTTGTCTTGTTGGGATTTTGATTATTTCTTAAGGTAAAAGTGATTGATTTTAGTGTATTAGTGTTTACTTAACTTGTGTAATTGAATCTAAGGAAAACTTGAGAAAAGGAATCGATTAAAAGAGATTTAGGGTCAGAAAATAAGAGGCGAAATTCGTCGAAACCTTTCTTGGGGAGATGTTGGCACAACGCACCCCAGATGGAACCAAAGGTCTGGGAGGAACACTCGCAGTGAAATCAAATGCAGCCTCTTATATTAGGGGATGGCGTCTGGAAAGCGGCAGGGTCGCCTGCCCCAACTCCTTTTTCATCGGTTGTCCAGTCTGAGCTTATTTAAAGGGTATCTTCACTCCTTTTGATTCTAAACACTTTAAACTACTTCTAAAAACCTATAAATCATTCCTAACATGAATTATAACCTTGAATCAATAATTCAAATTCAAGGTAAAGTGAAGATTAAGTTTTGAGAGTTCTTCTGAAACCTTTTGAGAGAGTCCTTTTAAGGAGCCTTCTACAACTTATAGTAACTTATTTCAAGGCTCAAGTTAGTGAGAATGATAGTGAGTAGAATGTATTCTTGAAACTACAATATCACATAGATCCTTCATATCATGAATCATAACTCTTGAATTCATAATTCACATTCAAGAGAGAGTTAAGAGTAAAATTCAAGAAAGCCTTTGAGTTCAATTGTGAATCCTTTGAGATCAACTACTGATTTGAGATAAGATTTGAAGAAGTAAGTAACGTAATGAGAAGAGTTTTATACATGAGTTCCATGTAGTTATGTAGACCTTTGATTCAAGTCGTTCATACCTATAAATTCTGCATGGACTCCATAAATTTGAGTACCTTTGAGAGGAAATATTCATATTCTAAGTCTTGAGTGAGTCCTTATTCCTTTTGAAATTATACTCCTTACCACAGAATTATTAAATTTTACCCATGAAGTACTTGAGATGACTATTGCATGCCCATAATTCCGCATAAATCATATAAGTCAAAAAGTCTTGAAATAAGAAGTGCCTTCGAGTCTTTGAGTTAAATAGTTCATGCTCATAATTCCGTATCAACCCTCCAAGTTGAAAATCATGAAATCGTCCATAAATATGATATAATGAACCTTTAATACATAATCTAATTCAAGGAAAGTTAAGATTAAAGTCAAAGAACTTAAGAAGTCTAGAAGTGAAGAAGTAAGTCAAAACAAAGTTTCTTAAAGTTTCAAGAGTCTTTATTAAACGTTTTCACTTCGTTTTAAGTCTCAAGTTTCAAGTTAAATAAAGAGTAAAGAGTTGAAGTCCTTCCTTCAAAGAAATATAAGAGAACTAAGTATTCCCTAAGAGGTTATTTAAGACTCCAGTTTTCCAGTTAAGCAAAGAGTAAAGATTGAATTCATTTCTCAAAATTATAAGGGAACTAAGTATTCCCTAGAAAATTGTAAATGTTTTCACATTTAAATTTAGAGGGAACTAAGATTTCGCAAATTTACTTCCGTAGTTCGAGTTAGCTATGGTGAGCCTCCATACTTCCGTAGGATTTCATTTACTTTTTTGTTTAGTCAGGATGTTGTGGGTCTTGTCCTGACTTCCATTTTTATCAGTTAGAGTCTTCATAGATAGTTAGTTTAGTTAATAAGTTGGTATTACTCATTTATTTTATTAAATGTTTTGAAGACTTAAGTTGCCTGTTTTATGGCCGGTTGAATATATTATTTTTATTCAGAGTCTTTCGTTGAGTTAAAGCTTTCTAATTCAATTTCATGAATTTTATTTTTTTAAGCTTTTGGATGCTTAACTTAGTCTTGCACTTGTAGTCGACCAAGATGAAGGTTCGCTTCGGAACCAACAATGATTCTTGAGTGTCGATCAAGTCCATGGTGTAGACTCGGATCGTGACATTTATATAAAGTTTTGATTCTTGTAAATTTATAGTTTCATTTGGTTGAAAAAGTAACTTATGATTTTGTTGGACATAATTATATCTTCTCTTCATTTTTTTTTTACCGTATAGTTCCTCAAAAATGTCTAAATATATTTTTTTCGCATGAATTTTCAATTGTAAATACCTCATTATAAATTATAAATAACACTAAAGCCTACACAATAATATTGAGTATCTTGAGTTTTTTCATATTTATTATAATCTTGGGCTATGATTTTTATTATTGTAGATTAATAAATATGTCAATTAAATACTTATTTATATTCTTTAAATAGAAAACTCAGGGTGTGTTTGGTATGAAGCAAAATGTTTTCCATGGAAAATGTTTTCCTAGAAAATAAGTAGATTTTGGACTTATTTTCTAATGTTTGGTTGGTGAGTAGAAAATATTTTTCGGAAATGATTTTGTGTTTAATTTATGTAGAAAAATGTTTTTGAGCAACATCTTTTATTTTTACTAGAGTAGAAAATAATTTATGAAATTGAAAATATTTTTTAAAAATATTTTTTTTGGGTGTGGCGGGGGTGGGTGGGGTGGGTGGGTGGGAGGGTAGTGGGGATGGGAGCCGGGAAGGGGGTGGGAGTGAGAAAATAAAATTTTGAAGTTGATAGTATTTTTAAAAACCAAAATTAATTTTTTGGGGGGGTGGGGGGTGGGGGGGGGGCTGCTGGTATGGTTGGGTAGGGGCGAGGTAGGAGTTTAAAAATAAAAAATTGAAGTTGAAAATATTTTTAAAAAGCAAAATTAATTTTTGGGGAGGGGGTTGGGGGGAGGGTGGTCAGGGATCGGGTGAAAAAATAAATTTTGAAATTGAAATTTTTTTTTTGAATTGATGTTTTTTCCAAAAAAAAATGTAATTTGAAATTGGAGGAGAGCTTTGGAAAATGTTTTCCTTAATTTTTGAAGGGAATTCATTTTCCTTAATTTTGAGGAAAATGAGTTGATTTGGAAAACATTTTCCAGAACTTTGTCCCACCAAACATGAGAAAATTGGAAAATATTTTCCAGAAAATGTTTTCCTTCATACCAAACACACTCTCAATTTTCATTATTTTTATTACTCTCACAATTTTATTATAATAATATGTAAATAATAATAGTCATATTCTTGACATTATTTGTTATTCATATGATAGTTCTATAAAAATAAAAACATTGTAAGACTTTGGACAAAGGATCACATTAACCTTTTAAATGTTTTGTTTTGTATACTTAAATTATTCATTTATTTAATTTGACTTGAAGAATAAATGAAGCTATTGAATGGTGATTGGCTTGCGAAAATGGATATTGACAAAAATTGAGAGAGGTGTATTAATTTTTTAAAATTTTTAATGATTAAGATCATAAGCACGGTAAAAATAATGTTGCATTCTTTAAATTTTTTTTTGTAGTTCACTATATGATTTATATTTATATTTTATTTTATTTAAATTTTTATTGTTGTAAGTTTAATTTTTTTTGTTCAAAAGAGTAACTTATGACTTTGTTGGAAGTCATTTAACTACTAACCAAATGTTTTTATCTAAGAAATCAATTATATGTCTGGATAAATATATAATGACGTTTTATATTTTTTTATAAAAATGCGAAGCGCGGATGAATTCACTAATTAGTCATAAATCTAAAGGAATAAGGAACAACATTAAGCTGTTAGGTTGAAAGTCAAAATCTCTTATTTTCTTTTGAAGCAAAGCACGATTAGCGAACATTCATTTGGGAGAATCCAAATTGCAGCAGCATATTTCCTCCTTTTCCATTAGTGATCAAGGTAACAAAAAGTTATACTAAGAATTTAACAACCCTAAAATCAAATAGGATAAATACTTAATGTGATTTAATTACTATTTAAAATCTGAAATTTTAAGGGCATAATGGTCCTTCCACGTATTAGTGAAATAAATAAAATTTTTTTTAATTAAATTAAATACTATTTTGACTAGGCCTTGAATTAAGACTCCTAAACATATGCTAACACTCTCCTAATCACATTTATCACCTCTCCACGTTCAAAAAAAAAAAAAACTCTCTGTCTCTCAGCGAATTAACGTGAAGAAACAGTAACATTGAAAAAAATCTTCACACTTGAAGTACTCACTAAAAAGTCTAATAAAGCAAGTCAATCAAAGACGTTAAGGAAAGGGAGATTTCCGTCGACTTGGTGGTGGAACTTTAGGTGAATTGGGTGTGGTTTTAGAGACAAGTTTGGGCAGCAACTTTAATCTTGAACAACGTCAAAAGGTATGGGTTTCTTCTCTCTTGATCCCTTTCCCAAGAGGCCCTTTACGATTCAAACTATGAAACTAAGGTTGTTCCCCTTTGTATGTCCTTGTCCCTAGCTCCTAAACGAATTCGTAGGATGGGTATGTTGTGCTGGTAGATTTAGTCATGCATGATGTGTTTATATTAAACGAAAATATGTTTATGTGAGCGAAATTACGAAGTTGATAATCAAAGTGTGATAAAAAAAAAAAGGAGGTATGTGTGTGTGTGTGCACGTTGGCAGTGTGCTTGGCCACTATTTTGGGGTCGTTTAAGACATGTATTCTTGAGTATTTTATGTTTGAAATGTTTATACAATGTGATGATCATTGTAATGAAATATGGTTGGTTGAACAACAATCTTTTAGCCAAATAAACTTATGAAAGATGTGACGAAAGATGAGTTGAAGAATGACAAATTTTTTCCATATTTGTGCACTCTACAATGAGACTAAATCTTGGTTTTTAAAGGGAAAATAAAATAGGTGAGGTTAATGGGAATTGAACCCAATACTTCACATGTGAAGAAGGTTGAAAAAAAAATGTGAAGGGGCTAAGGGGAATCGAACCCCTTAGCTACTGGTTTCGCGAGACAAGGGAAAGGAAAATAGGGTTGGGGGGATTCGAACCTGGCTAATTGGGATTTGCCACAAAGAAAAAGAAATGGGGCTGGGGGGGAATCAAAGAGGAGAAAAATAAATCAAACAAATAAGTGGGAGGCGTGAGATTCGAACCCGCAACCTCCAGGCAACGAGTGAAGGATAGAAAATTAAAGAAAAGGGAATGGGAGGCGTTGAAATCGAACCCACGACCTCAAGGCTGAAAAGAAGAGGCGAAATTAACTAAGAAATAAAGTAAGGTTGTGGGGGTTCAATCCCACAAACTCACTGCCACTCGCGCAATTTAATTAAAATAAAGTTAGAGAGGATATGGGGATTCGAACACACCACCTCACAGCTTCAGCGAAATTAAAATTTAAATAAGGAGGCTGTGGGGGTTCGAAGACACAACTCCCTATGCAAGCGAAATTAATACAAAAATACAAGAGGTTTTGGAGGTTTGATCCCACAACCTCTTGGTTTAGGCGAGAATGGGCAACATGAGGCTAATGAAAAATAAAAAGGGGTTGTGGGGCTTCGAACCCACAACCCTTCGGCCAACCTAAGAGCAAAATTAAGTAGACAATAAATCCTTTGATGTTAATGTTCGGATTTAATTTAGAGTTCTAATGTTATGAATATTAGAAATAAAATAAATAAAAAATATAAATGATATCCAAGTGACTCAAACTTGGATTTTCTTGCCCAATCTTCCGTATTGATATATAAGT
This sequence comes from Solanum peruvianum, assembly GCA_027705065.1. NCBI lineage: Eukaryota > Viridiplantae > Streptophyta > Magnoliopsida > Solanales > Solanaceae > Solanum > Solanum peruvianum. The sequence goes on along the minus strand of JAKWJD010001755.1, from coordinate 34,415,531 downwards.
CATACGTGAATAAAATATCCAAGAATAATGCCACATACTTAGATCAAAATCAAGATCTTTGCATATATACAAGATACATAACTCTTGTACTACATAATCTTAGGAAAGTAAGAATCACTTAACGAACTATGAATGAATCCCCATGGCTTGTATGTATAGACACATAAGTCTATCATACGTTCAAAAGTAAGTGAACCTAAGATGTATGTAATGAAATGATGAACCCTAGGAGGGTTAAGTATGAGTGTAAGATACACTAAGTGCCCAAGTGCATTGGCATATGATGATATGAACTATGAAATGGTGAAATGAACATTCACGTAATAAGAGGTGAGTAACTATGAAAAGTAAAGGTGCTAATGATGAAGAATGTGGTGACAACATGACATAAGACTAATGTAAATGATGAGAGCAGTCTCAAATGAGCCTAAGTAAATATCACAATATGTACTCACCAATGAGAGTGTAAAATAATGAAGAGACCAATCTCTATGAACACTCTAAAGAGAGTATTGAGCTTAACACACTTAATACTAATGATGAGATGAGAATTCATCTAATTAGCTATGATGTCCTCATACTAGAAGCCATCTTCCATGACGTATGAGATGAATGTAATGGAACTTTATACTGAGCACCGATAGGCTAGCTTTGAGCGGTGATGCCTTCTTTCGGGAAGGGTAGATGTTCACGTAACTCTCATGATATGAGATTGTCCGGCATGCCGGGTATGGGTCTCCTTATATCTCCTAGTCTTCGAACCTATACTGTCAATATAGGGATCTAGCGGGGTTCAATTCTCATGTACGCTAGCATGTTTTTGGTCACTTTGGTCGGTGATTCCACCTCTTTTCGTTGTGGGGGAGACATGGATTTCATGATGCTCACATGATCTATGTCGGTTAAAGTTAAAGTTCCCAATGAATGAATGAGGCCAGCCTCGAATGAAGCACATAATGAAATGAATGATATCAAAGGTGTTAGGATAGGATAATCAAGAGGTGAGCTAAGCTCAGGTAATGACATTAGGTTATTCCTGATCATTGCACAACAAATCCTATGAAAGTCTTAAACTACACCCTAGGTATAGCTGGTGTCCACACTAGCCTATAAATGAAATGAAATGAAGTACGTATGAATGAATGAAGCAGACTCTGTGTTTGCTAATGAAGACTCCCCGGTTGAGGTCCCATATGTTGAGCCCTCATTTTGAAAAGCTTTAATGTCAAGTCCATGATTCCAAGGTCTCCTGGCATATGAATGAATGATATGAAAGAAACTATGTGTTATATGTTATGTGTTATGGTATGTACTATATGAAGATGTTACGTGTTGTGTGCAATATGATATTTATGATGCTGCATGTTACTCTCATGGTATGACCTTCCTAATCCAATTTGAAAAGTTCACTAACTTTCCTAATCTCGATTTGGCAAGTCTACTGACTTGACCTCCATAAATCATGTCATTAAGAAAGAGCTATTCTTTCTCATGCATGTCCTTGGTGTGTGCTTGCATATACCCATACTTAGTACAAGTGTGTACTAACCTTATACATTTATACTATTTTAGGTGCAGGCACAGGTGGGTAATAGAGCTACGGGATCATTGTTGCAGCTATCCGGACGTCAACATTCATCCGGAGTTTGGTAGGTCCCCATGCTTTCGAGGATGCTACTATTTTACATTCTAGCTTGGTTTTAGAGTTGAGCTAGTGGAGCATGTTCCACTAGCGTTTCTTTCCTGTTTTGATTCAGACTTTGTATTGGTGCCATTTTCCCAATTATACAATTAATACTTATCGAACTATTTTTCTCAGTTGTTTCTCTCTTAATGTTAGATGGTTGATGATGAACAATTATGAAATGTTAAGAATGTTTAGCAAGTATGTTAAAGAACAATTTTTTTTAATTTTTCGCTAAAATTAACCTAGGTGAAGTATGAATAACGCATGTAGGCTTGTCTGCGACTTCTGAGAGGTTAACGATGCCGGTCTCGTATGGGGTCTACACTCCGGTCGTGACAAAGAAGAAGCAGTTAAAGGTAACAAAAAGTTGACTAAGATAATAAGAGTTGTTTACCATTTTGTACTTGTTTTACCTTGTTATCAAGTAGAAATTAAAATATATATATAATTTATCTTTAACAAGCTTCTTGTTCTAAAGTGATGTCTTATTTATATCAAAGAGTTCTGTTACGAATTATTTGTCAACTCACCAAGAAATCTATGAACTCCAAGCACACTAGATTGAAAAACTTCTCAATTAGTGGATAAAGTATATCCAGAAACACTTGGTAATGTATAAAATCAAAGAGGAACAAAAACTACATAGTTTTTTTACTTCACTTGCACAGAAGTAGATAAAATTGGACAGCCTAGGGTACATAAGACATCATGAAAAAGTTTGATATCTATAAGAACTATCATGTCGAAATTCATTTGTTCGACTGAACTATCAATTCCTGTTAGAATCTGTTTAGTAGTTGATCTCTATTTCCTTTCTCCAACGAATTTCTCAATGCTACCATACCAATTCCACTGGAAACATAGGCCAACAACACGTAATATTCCAGCAGATATCACTTCGATAAATGCCATCATGAATGATCTCTGAGGAGATAGACCAGAAGTTGCTAGGGAAAGAAAGAATCCCTCAAAGTTGCAGGGAACAATGAAGTTTCCTGATTTAAGGCCATTCAAAGTTTTCTTTGCAACTTCATCAGCTTTCATGGAACCAGAAGAAGCTGCTAGTATACTAGTCAACTGTGGCCTCCTCTTGTTCTCTGCAAAAGGATTTAACATAATTATTGCAAACGTAAACTGTTTATCAATCAGGTAAGTTCAAGCACTTATCGGGTACATTGGACAATGTGCACATGAATTATTGGGGGTACAACACACACAATGACGTTGATGTCTCCCGAGGTTCAATATTAGGGCATTCATATCTCCATGTGCATTCATCACAGTTGTTTTTTCTTTTGATAGGTAAATAATGCACTCTTAACTAAGATAGAGCACTAAGCAGGCTCACACAAAAAATGCAGCTGCATGTAGTCAGGATTAAATAGAATATAGAGAAAAAAATGAGAAACTAAAATATACAAAATAAAACAGAAAACCATATCACAGCCTATATATCATAACAAAGGAACTCTATTACTCGCTTAAGCATGTCAAACCCTTGACCACATTTTTTATAGTAAAATGAAGCAGAGACCGTACACATTAAGCTTCAAACTGTTCTAGACCTGTATTATCTGAATAGATCTAAAGATACTGAAATACAGCATTTGACATCCAGTCGGGTTATCTTCATGGCATTTCAAGATTTTACATAACCTAATGAATTTCCATAAGGATAGCTAATATTTTCTGGCTTTGTTCCTCCAAACATAACGAATAATTATTTTTTTTGAAAATGGTAACATAAAGAACAAATTGGCTAAACATATTATGCTATCCCATGCAGTTTTCAATAATTGGTTAAAAGATCAGTGCTATCTTCATTTTTACTGTCAACTAATCAACTTGCTTGATCCAGACATTTTAGTGCTCACTGAAGGTAGATAAAGAAAAAGAGATTAAGAAAAAGGATATATAACTAACATATCAACTTAGAATCAGAGGTAGATCGTAGCATTTAGCATTAGTGGATTCCGACTGGGTATGGTGATATTACATTATTAATTTTTTACATAGATTTTATTATGATAACCTTCTTAACATAAGACAAACATGATGCAAGCAGAAAGGAGTAACCCCCGCCCCCCTCCCCCATAGCATCTATTTCGTGCATTATGACATGTAGTGATAACAACCAGAGAAACAGAGTAGGATTTGTTCAGGTCAAACCTTCAGCTAATCCAGGAGTTTCAGTGTCCGGGGGAAATATTAGTGATACGTGAATATTTTCACCAATTACTTCCTGCTGCAGTGCTTCTGCCAGTCCTCTGAGGCCGAACTTACTGGCTGAATAAGCTGTATAACCATATATCCCAACCTAAGACAAAAAAAATACCAAACAAAACCAAATTGCCTAAGAAAAAAATTTCAAAGTACATTAATGCAATCGTATGGGAAAAGAAGTAAACCTGATTCTACCATATTTTATCACAGACCGCTTCCAGTCTTTCAGGTAACACTACAAATTTGAGAAAATATAGTGGTGGCTAACAATACACATTATCTCTTTATTATGTCAGCATCACAGACCAAGGTTCAGTCCTTCAGGTTAAACTACTATTTAAGGAAGCATTTGCTGTGGTGGGTCTTTCAGTTAAATTTTTATGATGAATACACGTAAATATGCATGCATAGAGGGCAACGAAACTACATAAATTGGACAATTGTGATGATGAACTAACTTATTTTCATTGTTTTCCCCAAAACTCCTAGATGAGATAAAAAATAAAATTGCAATAGAGATTAGATATCAATCAGAACAGAAGATGAAAAGCTCCTGCTGAAAGTCTTCTTACAAAAAGTCTTCATGAATTGTATACTAACGAGAGTACTGCAAAAATCATAAGATTGTCCACACTTTCTCAAACTACCATCCCCAAAGAATAATGAGTTCCAAACATTAAGTGAGTCAGGTACATAACAAAACTACTTCTTTCAATTTCTAAATAAAGAGACGAAACTAGCAAATGCATTTCATTGTCTTTTGTTGTTTAAAAGACACTGCTTGAAATGCATTTCCTAGTAACTGTAGTATGGAAGAGTTTATAGGAAGTGCTTATCTGCAAATGTTGTTACCATAGTAGTTACGAGTTCAGATACATTTGTAATAGTATTATAGCTCTCAACTACTCCGGGTGCTTCTAGTTTAAAATTTTACAGTATTAGATGGTAAATGAACCTGGGATGCTAAAATTGAAAGTATTAATAGGATATTTAACAAGAAAACTGCGATATCCTTGGTGGATGTAAGAAACTGGGTAAAGTAAGTATAAATAGAAAACCATCCAACATTTTCCAGACTCCAGATTTAAGAACCAATAGTTAATCACATTAATCAAAAATCAAGATGAGACCAAAAGAAGGAGACTACTTGTCAAGTAAGGTATAGACACCAGGGAAACAATATATATCAAACATTACATTTCAATTTTATTTTCATATTTTTATGCATATGCCTAAATTAAAACACATACAGAAAGATACATTCAGATGCCATACATTGAAAAGAAATGCCAAATCAATGTGTTCCATCAAATTGTATGATAATATTTAAACACAAGATCCATATAAATGTCTAAATCTAGTGCAAAATTACATAAAATTAAAGATAAGTTATTTTCAATGTTAAATAGACTTGTATGTAACAGTATGCAATGAGGTTCAGTGTTCATTTAAGCCCACTATAATGTTTTCTTATCTTCAACCATTTCTGTTTCTTTTTTACCATGGACTATGACGCTCATATTGAATAGAACAATTTGTCTGCAAAATAATTTTTTTGCATTTTGGGCTAAACTTAGATTGGAGTATACGCCACCACCATTAGGAGCTCAACTATTTCTAGTCCAACTCAGAACTCATACTACAAAATGAACTCTCACAATTAGCATCATACTGGAGATCAAAGTACCTATACTTAAAACCGCTTACTGCCTTGCCAACCATTTTCTGACTTGCTCTAATTTGTTCCTTTCTCATCTATATATGGTGAACTAGTTATCCGACGGAATCAATTCTGAGTGGAACAGAAGACCATTGAAGTTGATACTTAAACCGAAGGTAGAACATACCTGGCCAGCTTGTGAAGACATGATGGCGATGGACCCAGGTCCACGGAGAGCCCTTTTCTTCATTCCAGGCAAAGCAGCTTTAATCAAATGAAAAGTCCCGGTCAAGTTGACATCAATCATAAACTTGATCTCCTCAATATCTTGGGTCTCCAATTCCTGAGCTACAAAAACTCCCCGATTGCACACCAACACATCGATTGGTCCTGCCTCTTCTACAGCCTTCTTGACAGCATTGTAGTCTCTCACATCAGCGCTGAAAATGGCCACGTCACGGCCAGTAGAAAGCCGAATTGACTCCTTCGCATCTTCGAGTCTACCAACATTACGAGCAAGTATTGAAACTTTGCACCTTCTGAAGCAGCCTGTTGAGCTAGAGCTAAGCCAATACCACTTGAGCCGCCAGTGATGAAGACATGACGATTTTTTATCCGAACTTTTACGGGGCGTGGTCGGACGATGAAGGCGAGAAAAACTAGGAGGAATAGTGAGAAGAAAAGGAGGAGGAGAGAAAAAAGCAATGCTCAAGTCCGCCATAGACGAATAGTTGCAAAAAAAAATCTTAGGTTGCCTTCGAACGTGAAATACGAAGATCAGCGCGATGCGGGATATGAGCTTTCGAATTTCGAATCTGATTTCAATGAATTCAGATTAAGTGATCAACGATTTGGAAATTTCACCATTGCAAACATTTTAAATATTAAATTTAGATTTAGGACTTTAAAAAATAATTATTGAATAATGGAGATACTAGTAATGAATATTATTTTTATCAAATGTTTGGTTCATTCTTCTTTTTCTAATTTTGTGATTGGTCTAAAACTTTATCAATTTTTTTTTTCAATTATACTTGTGAGTTATTATAAGATTTTTTATTTCATGCAATTGAGTCAAATTAAATAATTGACAGATAATATTATTTTTTATATCATTTTTAACTAGTAAGGAGAATAAAAATTTTGTTGTCATTTTTTCATTATTTGGTTACTTAAATTATTTGAGAGTATATATAATTGTTATCTTAATAAATAAGAATTAATATCTCAAAAGGTCACACACCTATAATAATTTATAAAGAAAATTTATTGAACTTTGTTTCGTATGATCAAATAAAAAAAAAAAACTGTTTATCATAAAATAAAATAAATTTAGAAAAATATATTAAACTATTTTTATGCTTGAGATGTTTATGCTCTTTTTTTAGACTACTTGTATAATGTTTAATGGTCTTCCATTAAGAGCCAATATTTAACTCATGAATTGTTCTTAAATTCATAAATCAACATTAGCATATTAGTCGGATTATAATATTTTAAATTAATAATAAATATATTCAATAAATCATATTTTTGAAACAAAAAAGTATATCTAAATAATAAAACTGTAGGCTAATTTATTTAAATAAACTTATTAGTATAAGTATAAAATATAAAATTAAGAAAATAAATAAATTGATTAAAAAGATTTGAGGGGGTATTTTTGTCTTTACCTAGATTAGTCCATGATATTAGAACTGATACCATGATATTAAAGGGTGTATAACTAATCAATGGATTGATTACATATAGACTTAAATACGTACCAAACATACTTCTAAATAATACCACACATAATACTTGGACTATTTCTCCTAATACTCCCTACCAAATGACCCCTTAAAATTTTAAATATTAAATCTTTATTTGAAATAAGTGTCAAAAACACACTTAACCTATATTTTTTTTAGTTCCATACCTAAACTATTGAATTGTGAATGAATTCATACCTAAATATTACTTATTGGTTTGAGATACACATCTCTATCTTTTATTTGGAAAAACATTGACGCATGATATTTCAATAGACAAAGTATTCCACCCTATAAAAATTAAATAATAAACTATTAACATTAATTAAAAACTAAAGATTAAAATATCACTATTCCCCAAAAGTAATTGAAATTATTTTTCTTAATTGACTTCACCACTTCATTCCCATACCCCCCACCCCCACAATCCTCATCCTTTTATTTTTTTAAAAAAATGTCTCTTCTTTTAAATATTGTTCATACTTTAACCCCCAACTCACCCACCCACCCCACCCCCACAAAAAAAAAAGAAAAGAAAAGACCACACTCTTGTTTCCAAAAGAAAAAAATGATATTATTTTATTTAAAAAAAATAAAAAGTCTATCCATTCTATTTAATCCGTTTCAAATTTATTTTAACATTTTTCTCGTTTGTATTAAAAGATAATTACATATATTTAGCATAAATAGTATTAATATTATCAGTTTAGTAGCAAAAATAAATCCCACTTTTTTCTCATATTCAAAGAACACTACCCTCTCCTACATAACTAATATTCTTTTTCTTCAACAAATTCCTCAAAAAATTTTAATGATCGTGGTCACATAAAGATTCTCTTTTCCTCCTAATCACTTTGTTTCTTTTATTAGCACAAAATAATTTTATCATTTCCTTTATTTGATGTCTTTGTCTTTTTATATTGGCAGAATTCTTTCTATTAAAATTGGATATTAAATCATATTATTATTTGTTTATATTATAAATTTAGTTAGTGATGCTTATGTATTTTCTATTTCATTGGTATATATGTTTAGCCATATATTACACACATATATATATATATATATATATAACTTTAAAAGCATGAACTCCAAACTTGAACGTTAAATTAATATAATATCCTTAATTTATGCGACTTTTTCGGTGAGTTGTGACTATTTCTATAAGTTGTGACTTTTTCAAAAAGTTGTGAATTTTCGATGTGTTGTGATTTTTTCAAATAGTTGTGACTTTTTAAATAATTTGTGACTTCTCCATATGTTGTGATTTCTCGAAAAGGTCATGATTTTTCAGATAAGAGACAAAAAAAATTTGTTCATATACTACCCTTTGTTGGCTATAAATATAGGAACTTCCTCTCATTTTTCAGCCACAGTATTTTCTAGACTTCTACTCTTCATCTTCTTGCATTTAATTTTTTTTTGTGTGATTTATTATCAGTGAGTGAGTTCAAAGTTTAGCGAAATATGAGGTTCCACTATTTTGATGAAGTAAGTCATTTTATCATAAGAGGGTATATTCCATAACCTCGAGTAATTGAGCAAAATGATATAATAATTATTGTTTTGCTTAGTATATACATTTGTATGTAATGTTCCAATATATGAAGCTAACATGATGTAGCCTAAATTCGTTTTATGTTGTTAACAATTCCCCTTGTGATGTAGATATATGCTTATGAATATTTTTTTTCAAAATTCATAGAATCGTATTTATCAATGTTATTTATGTGATTTATACTTTCATGAAGTTTACTTCAACATTGTTAGTACTATATAAACATTGCTATTTTGTTTTACTTATTTACTATTTCTTAATATTTCAGTATTTTAGACGAAGAAAATTTCATATGAGTTGTAATAGCGCCACTTGAAGTGTGTAATAGTTTAACCATTCATGCCTTGAATGTTATATTAATATGCCTAACTTAAGTTGTGACTTTTTGATGAGTTGTGACTTTCCGATAAGCTGTTACTTTTTTCAAAGGGTTGTGATTTTATGATGAATTGTAACTTTTCCAAAGAGTTGTAATTTTTTCAATAAGTTGTGACTTTTCAATGAGTTGTGACTTTTTCAATAAGTTGTGACTTTTTCAAAAATTTGTGACTTGTTCAATAAGTTGTAACTTCTCGGAAAGGTCATGATTTTTCAGATAAGACACAAAAGAACATTTATTCGTACTACCCTTTGGTGACTATAAATATAGAAAATTCCTCTCCATTTTTCAGCCACAACTTTTTCTAAACTTCTACTCTTCTTGCATTTTAAATTTTTTATGTGATTGTGAGTTCAAAGTTAGCGGAATATGAGGTATCACTATTCTGATGAAGTTAGTCGTTTTATCCTAAGATGAATTATTTCATAACGTCAAGTACTTGAGAAAAATAATATAATTTTGATGATATAATAATTATTGTTTTGCTTGATATAAATGTTTCAATGTATTAAGTTAACATGATGTAGTCTTAATTCATTTATTTTTTTAACAATTTCTCTTTGTGATGTAAATATATACTTTTGAATATCTTTTTTCAAAATTTAGAGAATTGTTCGATTTGTTTTTGATGCGCAAGATAAAATAATCAATATATATATATATATCTATATATATATATATATATATATATATATATAATATATATATATCAATGTTATTTATGTGATTTAGACTTTCATGAAGTTTGCTTCACAATAGTTAGTACTATATAAACATTGCCATTTTGTTTTACTATTTACTATTTCCTAATATTTCAGTGTTTTAGACAAAGAAAAGTTCATATTCTTGTAATAATGCCAGTTGAAGTTTGTATTAGTTTAATTTTTATTATTTATTTAATACCGTATTTTATGGGATAAATATTGTCATTAGTCTAAATATACATGTATATTTTCACCGCCAATTTGATCCTTTCTTTCATAGCTCAGCTCACTGGAACAAAAGGCGAGGATGAGACCTTTTGGAAACACATCGAATGGGTTCGGTGATCCTTAAATTTTCATTTCTACGTTCTTTTAGTTGCTATTGTTCCTTTTTGCTCCATAGTGTCCATGCGTTGTCTCTAAATTCAAAACACCCAAAACTCAAAATTTAATCAGTTTTAGAGACAAAATGTGCATTTGAGGACACTAAACATATCAAAATATAACCCTAAATGAGTCCAAATCGTGGACTCATCAACACCCCCAACTTACACTTTTAATTTTTCTCAACTAAAACACATGTTCAGCAGTTCAAAAAATATGTCTTGAACAGTGCTACACAAGGATCAATCATGAATGCACACAACAAAACTCAACCTACCCATGCAAGGAGCAAACGTGCACTAAAAAACTCAAGTTGTGACACACCATTTTGAAAGATTTTCAAGCGCACGATACTTGCTTCAAATGCAAGTTAAAACTCAACAAAAGTGATCAAATCCCCTCACATAAAGAACGATTCCATATTAACAGATATTGATAACCATTTAAAGTTCCTTAATCAATTTAAACGCTTACACTTACAAAGATGAACACAATTCATGAAATAACCTACAGGTTTGCCCGTATTTCCAATCAACCTTCATTTCAGCTCGCTCATGATCAAAAAGGTCTTTTTAGGTTTGTAACAACGCTGAGTGTATAGGTATGATCATTTTGGTTCAGTGACTTTTATCTTCATGAGATGTGGTGCTCACAACACTTTCTTTTTCCTTCCTTCCTCATTTTCTCTTGCTCTCATAAGTCATCCCTTTATTATCTATCCATGGATTGTTCAGAAGACCCCAATTCTTTTTGTATATTCATAACTCTATGCTATGACTTTATATTTTTCATTCTTTTCTTCTCTCTTTCTCTTTTTTCTTTCTTTTTTATACGGAGGCTTTCCATTTTTATCAAAGACATGGGTTAAGGGATACTTTTCTTGCACTCTTTGACTTGCTTTCTTTTTTCACCACACCCCAACTTAGTCTTTTTGCCTAAATTTTCTATTCAATCAATCACACATCAAGAGGATTATATGTAGAGGGTTAAGAGATGTCATATTTTCATCAAGTTTCATCCAACGAAAGGTAAAGCTCAAGCGATGTTCAAAAGAGGTTCTCACACTCATAAGGTAAGCCACAAAAAAAGTATATATAGAATTAGTTTACACTCTTTCAATGGTGCCTAAGATCATTTCATGAGTTACTTTACTTAGTTAATCAAAGTAATGGGGAAAATTTAGGTGTCATCATGCATGGTTCACGGTAAGCTCATTAGAAAAGACATTGACACTAAAGTCAAACAAGACTCTATACTTTTGCAAGTATGCAATGTTCATCACAAAAAGATCAATTTGAGAATTGGATAATCACAACAAGATTCAAACATTCACATATTGTCTATGCACCTTTATTTGGCCTCGTTGTAGCCGCATATTCATGTTCGTTCGATTGCAAGCACTATCCACATCACCAATATTTATCAAATTGAGACTCAAATATGCCTTCGAACAGTCACATTTTTCAGTGCATCGAAGAGGAGGTACAAAGAAGAAATTTTTTTGGATGGGTCAAAATATTTGCAATATAAACAAAAGTAGCCACAAGCTCAAACATTCACAAAAAGAAATATAAAACACAACTTAAGACAGAACAACCCAAATATATACAAATATACGAGTCACAAATAACACACAAGAGGTGAGACTCACCCCACCATAAAAAAGGTATTTTTCCTCAAATGCAAATGAGATAGAAATATCTCAAAATATCTAGAAAAAAGACAAAAAGGGAAGTAAAGAGTGGATCCTGTCTACGCAGCCGCTCCATTTGTTGAGGTCTTAGTGGCTGGTGTCTCATTCTGAATCTAGGCATCAGTGCGCGAGATCATTTAAACTGGGGCTTCAGTACCCAAAAGTCCTTTCAGAAGGAAAATCTCTATCTATCAGATGTAGCAATATAAAAACAAAAGATGTGCCTGCTAGTGAAGTCTGCATCGTCGTTTCTATCATAACCTCCTCAGTCTTAGTGAGGCCTCATCTGCAGCTTCTACAGTCACCTCGAACATCTCCAACATCTCCTCATTAGTCTCCTCCTCAGACTCTGGCTCAACGGGCTCAACTGGGTCATCAGAGATCTCCAATGTAAAATAGACCATAGATATATAGGTGGACTTTAACTGGTCCATATCCTTTCTCAACTAAGAAACATTAAACTTTATAGCCATCACCTCCTCAGTAGATCCTTATCCATGCTCACACACCACTATCCTAGCCTTGAGGGCATTGATACTAGTGCTCAAGGCTGTCACAACAGTTTCAATCATTCATGGAATAGAGGAATCAAGTCTAGCCACCTGACAATCAGAAGTACATGCTAGCTATCCCATCTGAAGTAATGAAGCATGGGTAATCAGTGTCCTGGAAGCAACATCAGTAGGTCTAGGTGGTAGTGCAACTATCGAAGGTCCTGGAATGTTAGAAGGAGAAGTAGTAGCTGCCAATGCAACTGAAGTCGTAAAGGCAGAGTAGTCTAAGATGCCTCTGCATGCATGGAGCCAGTATCCACAATTGGGGAAAAATTTACACGTTCTTCCTTCTGCTTCTTTTCTGCTTGATCTGTAAGGTACTCAACTTTCATCATCCAGATATCAGTGGAGGATATGTGCATTATTTCCACATCCTACTTGGCATCTTGAGAGACCCGAGCTAGTCTACAAAGCTTGGTGATCAAAACCTGGAAGGAAAGGGAGGTGTAGTGTTGCCTTGCATGCATGAGCATCTCAAAAGCAATAATGAGTCCCATATTTATTTTGGTCTCTTCTATGATGCAACCCAGACAAACAGCCTTAGCAATACGAAGGATCGACTTATTTTGGGATGACATAATTATGCTGCTAATAAAGCCGAACCAAAATCTTGCAACGATGTTCATATCTTTCTTTTCAATAGGGCTCCTTTTTCTAACCATTTTGGAGCATCATCTGAGATTAGTGGGACTAACCACTTCTTCAAACATTCTAGCTTCTTTATATTGATAAAGTATTGGTAGTGATCATTTTTATGCATGCATGCCCAAGACTGTGTTGATAGTAGACTCATCACAATTTACTTTTCGCCCCCCGACAACTACAAAATCAACTATTTTGTAAAGCTATTTCTTGCTTTTTCCTCTAGGGTATCAAGGCACTGTAAGAACCATAGAATTCTCTAACCCAGTTTTGAATGTATGGACCAAGGGGTTTTGTGATCATTTGAAATTTATAAAATTTAAAGTAATCCATTATATCCGGGTATCTGTAGATAATCCCATCCGTGGACAATCATTTCTCTTCCAAGATTGTCCACAACCCATCGGCCTTCAATCTATTCATTGATTTGGGAGGAGGACCCTGTATAGAAGGTGTAATGACTAAAACTTGCGTTGGAACTGGAGGAGAGGCAATAGGCTAAGGATTTCTGATCCTTGTCAAATCATTCATTCTTTTAGAACGCAACTCTGCCGTCCTAATGCATCCATTTCATCATCATCACAATCTGGAATTTGAGGCTATTTTTGTTCACCCTCACTCTCAGAAGTAGTAAGGTAGTTATCATATATACCTTCACTATCTAAGCTGCCCTCCGCTTATGCTGGTGACTTACCTTTACCCTTGCCTTTCCAATAGATGTGGGAAGTTTTGATGGTTTAGCCCTTGATGCAGATGGATCCTCGTTGATGTTGATCCCCTTTGGTTTGCCTCGGGGTGGCGTGTATTTACTTGCAACTTAGGGTGTTTTGGGATATTTTGATTCCCTTGTGCTTCTCCTGGAATTCTTCGCTCTTATATGTCGGGCTGACATATTCTTTCCATCTACTTTCAGTCTAGCCAACCTGAAATTTATCAGGAGAAAGTTGGAAACCGTTCATTCAGGGTTAAAGAGAAGTAGTTGTATACAGACTATTTGATCAATTCGGCGAGTCGCTAAAACTCTTTGGAAAGCTAGACCATGTTCGCCGAAAATATTGGCTCAAAAATCATATCAAGTTGGCAATGGAAAGGTCTATTCGACGAGTCACCGACTACTTTCGGTCATCAAGGGTTTGTTAGCCAAAAGATATATAAGGGCAATCAAGAGACCTTCCGCGAGTCGTCGAGTGCCTTCGGTGACCAGAGGCTTATCATCGAAAGTTATAGAATAAAAAAACACATAAAACACTAATTTAAAGTAGAGATGGGAACACTAGGCGAACACCGAGTGGTTCGGCGAGCTTGGCCTAGCTCGCCAAACAATTCAACGTGCCTTTTTTTCAACCCATCATCTCAAAATGTACCTCGCAATCCTAGAAAACAAAATGAAAGCATGCACTACCAAAATTAAGACAAGTCCCACAACACCCAATACTTTAGGATACTCAAAATTCTCCCAAATTGTTAGATTTAGCCAATTTACGATTTTTACCCTTTAAAACAATGTCAACAATCTCATTCCTTGGTCAAATTAAATCGTTTTTCACAAATTCAGACTACTCAGACTTCACCCACCAACACTATATGACAAGTAAGCATACTCCCTTAAAAAATTAATCATTAGATCGTACCGTCACTTGGGATTTCAACAAATAAAATAACACGACAACAATTTCAAATTAGAACAATGCATTTAAATAATCTAATCCTAACACACATCAATGCTAGGCGACAAAGAGATCCATATCTAAGCACTACTCGATCAACTAAAAATACTAATGGTATGCAAGAATATTAAAAAAAAAAGCTTGATGTGAAATTGTGGTATGTAAAAATGAGTGAAAGTGAAGAGTTTGGAATTTTAAAACCCTTCTCTATTTAAAAGTGTCCAGTACGAGCTCATTCAAGGATATTAGTCATTTTCGCCAATCCACTTGGAGACACGCTTAGTGGTTTCTTAGCTCACTAAGGTTATAGGGTCCCAAGTAATTGTGGTCCAAATGGAGGTCTTTATCGGGTTCGCCGACTTACTTGGTGATTCAACAATCATTTTCTCGGCTCACCGAGTTTTATAGTCTTCAAGTTATACTTGTATTGAACCAAATGGTGATTTAAGTCTGACATGCCGACCTCTTAGGAGTTAAGCCGACTGGACTATTAGTTTGCTAGTTTACATTTCTCAACCACTTTACACACTTAAACCTACACACTTTACAAACCGTTACTAAATTAAACACAAAGCTACCAGACCTTGGGCTGCCTCAGAAGAAAAGACTTATTTATAGTTGTGGCACCACTTTCCCCCTTAATCTTGATATGTGGGGGTAGAGATGAGACATCATGTGACCCGTTTGTATTTCTAGTAGATGCACTAATATAAACTGGTTAGCAGTTATCTCGTTTAGTCTTGAGACACTTTCTTTTATCTTATTCAACACTTTGTTGTGACTTTTAGCTTTTTGGAGAATGAGTGAGAGTATCTCTACTGTTAGTCCACCCTTGTTCACATCAGACTTTGTATTCTTATGAGGGGGGATGTACCAGTTTTTGACATTGTCTGATTGTCCCAATATCACAATTTTCTTGGTTACTTGATCTAGCTGGGTCAACAGTGTGGCCAAATATGGTCCTTCTCATTTTATTTGTTGGGTATGGTTAGGTTATACCTCATGGAAATATTTGGTGAGTCATTCTTTTGTTTTTCGGGCCAAGCCTTTTGTAGAAGCAGTCTAATATAACGTTTTGTGAGATTTCATGTGTTGGGTGCTAAAGGAAAATTTCCTTAAATTTTACCCACAACTCATGGATTGACTAACTCTATAATTGTCTGAAACTTAGGGTGTTATCCCTAAGAGACATCATTATCGGTAAATCTTTTCACCATTGCTACCAGACTGCTCCACTTCCCTACCAAAATAGGCATAACAAAATTAAATATTAAATTAGTAAGCTAAGTCTAACAATACAAAATTTCTACTTAACTAAAAAATCTCAAGAAACATCACTTTCCGGCAGCGGCGCCATTTTGATCGTTGATGTCATCAAAGATGCTTCATCCAATACTAAGCATTGGCGATTGTTAATTAGTATATAACCCAACCAAGGGCTGGGATTGTTCCCACAGGTAGTGGTATTGAGAATATTTAAGACAAGCATAACTTAGTTATGTAAGTCATAGCTAAAAAGAAATTATCAAATAAAAACATAACAAATTAGAGGGGGTGACACAAGTGTCAATTAACAATAAGAGGTTTTGCTATTGACTTAACAACCAAACGAGTAAAACCAATAAGAAAAACTTATGGGAAACAAGATTCTTGGGATGTGACTGGAATATGTGATAATAGACACTGAAGGATAGTTGCTATTGATAGAACATCGTGGAATATATGTAACTAGGCTAGAATTTAGTGGATAAATTCTCTCTCAAGCACCTTACTCGAATAGACTCGACTCATCTCGAACACCAAGCTACATTCTTTAGGAAGAACAACCTCCTTATCCCAATCACTTTCTCGAGCTCAAACTGTGGGAAAGGGACTTGGATTCACTCTCTCGAGCTGAACTTATGATGACCCAAAACTAAGGTGAAATCGTATTTTCAATTGCAACCTCATTAAGTTCAAACACAACTACTAAGTGAAGTCACACTAAAACAACAAATATACCAACAATAAGTAACACCTAACAATATATTTACCTCATATTCACAAATATCACGCCCCATGAATTTAGATTTTAGCTAAACACAATGAAAATGATACCAAATCGAACTAAATCAACTGGGTATGATTTATTTTCACTTTAATCGAGTCTAAGATGAAGAATTTCCAACATCAACTTCAAATTTCTTCAAGGTGAGAATCTTCAAGTCTCCAAGGTTAAAGAGCAAATTTTCCCAAAAGCTCTCAAAAACTCAAACGAGAAGCTAGGTCTAAAAATTGTTCAGAACTATATAATTCGATAAGTTAAAAATACTAATGAGTATTTACAGTTTTCAAAAAGTTATGCTACGAAGGACCTTTCAGAGTAGTTACTCGATATTATTGACAAACATTTTGATGTGTTTATTGCCTTCTTGTGTTAGCCTTCAACATCTTCGTCTATTGGATCATTGGGCGATATAGTACTACTTTGCAGAACTGTTCGGTGACATGCTGACCGTTCCTTTTCACCACCGATATGATCTTTACCTTCATGGCACAGTTCACTGGAACAAAAGGTGAGGATGAGTCCTTTTGGTGACACACCAAACGGGTTTGGCGATCCGCAAATCTTCATTTTTTCGTTAGTTTAACTACTTTTGTTCTTTTTTCTCATAATATCCATGCCTTTTCTCTAAATTCAAAATATCATAGTCTCAAGGTTTTAATGAGTTTTAGAGAAAAAAATATGCATTTGAGGACACAAAACTATCAAAATATAGAGTCCAATTCGTGGACTCATCACACTTACCTTGGCTCTACTCAACGCATGGATGACTTAACTCAATTGCAAAGTAAAATGATAGTAAAGGTGTAGTATATACAAACAATTTAGATGGTAAATAACAATTCAATTTGTTAAAGAAATACAATAACAAACTCAACTTTACTCATATAACAAAGTAATAAGGTTTTCGTGAAATTTTTCTAACCGACAACCACTACTATGAGCCTAAGTAGTAATACAACCTCTTGTCCACACTGAAAGAACTATCCTATACTTTATCGTCATATTGAACACCTTAACTAAGTCAATTCACTAGTCTATGCTAAAAAGACTGAATGAATCATCTTAAAAGTTTGATCTTTTACTACCCATAATGGCTACATGGTTTATGGAGACTTGAGTTAATATGTCCTCGCATCCCCATATCGGTACTCAATACTTCTCCAAAAATATATACTTAGCTCATATGTTTTAAAACAAAACTTCTTTCTTTGATTTGAGATAATTACTCAAAACTTAGCTTAAAAGCTCTTTTGGAAATCAGTGTTTCTTTTTTTTATTCAGATGTGAAAATATTTTAAACTCTTGGGAATACTTAGTTCCCTTATGACATAACAAGAAACAAACTCAACTATTTAGTCTTTGCTTAACTCAAAACTAATGTGTTAAAACATTTCTAAAAGACTTTTGAAAACTTTATAACTTCTCTTGACTTGATTCTTAACCTCTAGACTTGACTATTAACTTTCCTTGAATTGAATTATGGATTCAAGGTTCATTATCTCATGTTTATCAATGATTTCATGATATTTTGAAGTACCTTAGAGTGTTGGAAATAAACAAAAAATATGGGTAAGTTGCTAAGGAACTAGTACGGAAGATGGGGGAGGAATGGGAAGAAGTAGCGTCTCTGACGCTCAGATAGGCGTGGGGCGCTAGAGGCTAAATTTCATAGGTTGACTTGGGGCGCTCAAGGTGGCGCAAAGCCCCAGAGATCAACATTCAGAGACCTCTTTTATGGAATCTCAGAGGGGTGGCGCCCTAGGACCTTGCCCAGGTGCACTCAGACTTTTCTTGCTCATTTTCAACTCTAAACCCTCCCAATCAAATTATTTTCCCC
The DNA here is from genome assembly GCA_027705065.1 of Solanum peruvianum. Taxonomy (NCBI): domain Eukaryota; kingdom Viridiplantae; phylum Streptophyta; class Magnoliopsida; order Solanales; family Solanaceae; genus Solanum; species Solanum peruvianum. The sequence goes on along the minus strand of JAKWJD010001755.1, from coordinate 34,396,745 downwards.
CCAAACACTCATATTTTACTACACAACCAAAATATGTAAGAATATACTCTGAACAACACCTAAATTACATGAATCGAACTCAAGAAATTCTCGAACATTCATAAATCAAGATTCAAACAAAACTTTCAACAATGTTTATAAAAAACTAAATTTCTCTAATCTCAAGAACGACAATATGCTCAAAAAATCATGCTTGGATCATGGGTGAACTAAGACAACACTATGAGATCTCAATATTTTGGAGGGATCACCCCTTAACAAAATTCTCAGGCGATTCTTGAAGATCTTGATGATTCTTTCTCCTTCTCCTCGTTTCTACACTTTTTTTCTATTCTCTCAAAACCCTAATTCAAATTTCAAATCCATAAAATGATTAATTTAACTTTAGAACCTTAGACAATTACCAAAAACAAATTTAAAATTTGAGGGTAAGGAAAATACAAAACTACTGTTTGAAAATCTAGATTGGACTTTCCTTATCCAAACAACCAACTTCGACAGGGCATATCTCACTCATAAGAACTCAGAGTCACGCAAAATCAGCCTTTCCAATGGTATCTGGAAGAACACTTAAATCATCTTGATCTAGGACACATCCCATGTAGGCACATGGTTAAGGAATATCAAGGGTTTCTTTGTACACTAGTCTCATCTTAAGTAGAGTCACTCCCAAACTTGGTGCTAGCCTTTGTTATCATTGATTAATTCAATCACAAGGGCATATGAAGAGGTACCATATAAAAATAATAACCAAATCATAACACACCTTACTAAAGGGGGTCCACTAAGGCTGCCACACAATGGTTAAATAGGATAGCTTCATGACCTTCCTAAGAGTGATTTCATGCCATTCCAGCCAACCAACCCATAAGTCCATCATTCACATAAGAAGGACACCATTACGACTTTCAACTTTAAGGATATCATAACCTTCTATCTAGGTTGAAATTTTCACATAAATGACTCTCTTAGTTATGTTCATGGTCATATTTCAATAATACATACACATACATGACAAAGATGATTTAGCCTAGTAAGTCAAGAGTCATTCATATTCTTCATGTATCAAGTAGAAGGACTTAGGTCTACTGATATACCGTGGTTTCACGGTATAATTAATACTTTTTCCTTAAGTTTGGTGTGTCCGAAAGCCTTTTGTGCTAATTTTGATATAAGTTTCTATTGTTTTGCATGAAATCTGTCCAAAGCTGAATGCGGAGATTTTGAGCAAAAAAATGCAGAAGAGACCACCTACGGAGCTTATGACGGTCCGTCGTGCCTGTGACGGTCCGTAGGTGGCAGCGTAGTGCAGCTGCTGAAGGAAGATGGGAAGTCTGACCAAGTGTGGGAATTACGAAGCTTGTGACGGTCCGTAATGGCCATGACGGTCCGTTCTGCAGGTTCGTCGTGAAGATCACAGAAATGATCCCAGTACCCAGATTCCAAGAGTTGAAGTATTTTGAAACGAAGACCCTCGACGGACCGTCGAGCTTATGACGGTCCGTCACACTTGCCGTCGAGGGGTATAAGAGAGCAGCAGAAGAAATTGCTAAGTATGGGACGACGGAGTCCATGACGGTCCGTCGCGACCACGACGGTCCGTCGCGAGGTCCGTCGACCCAACCGCGTTTAATTAGGTTTTTATTTTATATAAATAGTTCGAAAAACCTCGTTTTTGAGATTAGACTCTGCTACATTAGACATCATATTATTAGACTTTGTGTATTAGTGTTTGATTTTTGGAGATTCTTACAAGTGATTTTTGGTGATTAATCAAGCAGATTTTCGGACTTTATTCTTTCTCATTGAAGTAAGTACATGAATTCTTATTTAATATATTTGAATATTGTGTTTATGGCTATGAGTAACTAAACTCCATACTCTAGGGTTGTGGAAACCATAGGCTAGTATTGATTGGTACGAGGTAATAACTGAGTCAAATATCGAATACGATGCTTAATATGAGGTAAAGATAAGGGTTAGGAAAGCAACACACGTAGACGGACCAAGGTGCGGAGTGAGATTTTCTAGATGCTGGACCAAGGTTTTAGAAATACATAACTTATCACTTTGAATGCAAGATACTAGGAAAGAATTGTTATAGTTAGAATTATCAAGTTATGAACCTGTGGGGAACACGTAAACCCTAGTTACTTTGATTAATTGATTAAAACCCAAATTAAAAGCTGTTAAGTGTCTCTGTCAAGTTTGTTAGTTATTTTTACTCATTAGGAAATACAAACCCCCCTTTTTATGCTTTTCCTTTCTAAGGAAGTCATCAACCGAACAATAGTAATAAAAAGTTGAAGGTAAGTCTAGACTATTTTCCTCGTGGGAACGATCCCAACCTCACTAGTTGGGTTATTTACTTGACGCGACCGCTTTACTTCTCATTTGAGAAGTAAGTTTGAGCGTATCAAATTTTGGCGCCGCTGCCAGGGAATTTACCTTTTAGATTAACTTGAACTTATTACTAAAGTTTAGTTGATATTTTCTTGATTTTACTTTGTTTTATTGTTTTTGATCTCCTTTCAGAACTATCCTCCTTGTATGCCAAATACATGGAGAGGAAGAGAAGCCTTGTTTCCCTATGATCACGAGCTAGAGCGTACACTACGCAATATGAATCGAAACTTGGGAATAAATGATGAGGATCCAAACCAGAACATCCAAAATCCAGTGGATGTTCATGGTCAGATGTTACCCGACGCTCCGGGTGAACATCAACAGAGGGGACAAAATCCCGTTCCACGGCCCCAAGCATACTACAGAGGGTATGATAACATCGCAGACTCGGATGGGCCACTTGTCTTGCCCCCTCTACCCACAGGCCACACTTTTGTGGTGACTAGTAGCCTGATGCAAATGCTCACTGCCAGAGGTTTGTTTTTAGGGCTACCTTCTGAGGATCCACATGCCCATATAGCTAAGGTAAGGGCAGTGTGTAAAAGTTGTGTGGGGAGGCCTGATTTGGATCTAGATGTAATAGGTCTCAGAGTGTGTCCTCTGTCACTGACGGGAGAGGCTACTATGTGGTTTACTGAGCTCCCATACAACTCCATCTTCACTTGGAACCAACTACGGGATGTCTTCTCAGCACGCTACTATCCGGTCTCCAAGAAATTAAACCACAAAGACAGGGTGAATAACTTTGTGGCACTACCAGGAGAGTCAGTTAGTAGTTCTTGGGATAGATTCACCTCATTCTTGAGAAGTGTTCCAAATCACCGTATTGATGATGAGTCACTGAAGGAATACTTCTATCGGGGACAAGATGATAACAATAAAGCGGTGTTGGACACTATAGCAGGTGGATCTTATGGAGAATGCCCTTATGCTGAGATTGCTGAGAAATTAGAGAAAATCTCCCGTAACAACAAAGCTTGGAGTACTAGGAAGTCCGATACAGGGAGAAACACCTTCGCAGTGCAATCAACTCACAACCCAGCCACAGATGATATTCGTGAAGAAATGGCGCAGATGAGAACTGAGCTTGGGTTGGTACTAAAACATGTCACTGGGGGTGCAGAAAAGATTAATGCAGTCAACTACTTGGCTAAACCACCACCTCCAATCGATGAGTGTTATTATGCGGAGGATTCCTATACAGTAAATGAACAGATGGGGGGTTTCCGACCAAGTGCCCAAGGCGCAAATCAGGATAATTGGCGTCAAGGTCAAGGGAACCAAGGTCGGAACTATGCTAATTACAACCATGAGGGTCATTATGTCCGAGATGGTAACTGCGACAACAACTTCAACAGGGGTAACTACGGTAACAGAAATGATAGGAATGGGCCCTATGTCCCTCCCCAAAATCGTGGAAGTTAATCCTAGGGATGGTGGAGATAGTATGGCGCGAGTTGAGGATATGTTGCACAAAATGATGAGGAGATTCGATGCTAGTGATGAGAACATCAAAGAGTTAAGGGGTGACTTAGCTAGTATTGGGCAAAAAGTTGATACACATGCAATTTCGATTAAGCAGATTGAATTGCAAATGGCCCAATTATCTGCGACAGTAACACACCGGCAACCGAGCACTCTTCCTAGCAACACTGTCCAAAATCAAGGAATGATGCACACTGTATGGAAATCACTACTCGGGGTGGTAAGCAAACCATTGACCCACCGATGCCATTTGCTGAGAAAATGTGAGAAAGAATAATGATAATGTGGAGAAGGGTAGTGGTGAAGCAGAGGAAAGTAATGGAAAAGAGGCAGAATTACCTAAGAAGGTAATCCCCATGCCTAGGCCACCACCACCTTTCCCTCAGAGATTAGTGAAAAAGACCGAGGATGGTAAATACCGGCGCTTCATAACAATGTTGAAGCAGCTTTCTATGAATGTCCCTTTGGTAGAAGCTTTAGAACAAATTCCCGGTTACGCCAAGTTTATGAAAGATCTGGTCACCAAGAAAAGGATCGGTTACTTTTGAGGATGATCATAGATTACAACATTGTAGTGCTATTTCTACAAGATCCCTAGTGCAAAAGAAAGAAGATCCGGGTGCATTCACTATACCTTGTATAGTTGGGTCATTACATTTTGCGAAAGCATATGTGATCTGGGGGCGAGCATAAATCTCATGCCCCTCTCAATTTACAAGAAGTGGGTTTGGGGGATCCAAAAACACTGCGATGCGGCTACTGATGCTGATCGGACAGTGAAACAACCTATAGGGATACTCCATGATGTGCTAGTAAAAGTGGAGTCATTCATCTTTCCGGCTGATTTTGTTATTCTTGATTGCGAGGTCGATTTTGAAGTGCCTATCATTCTTGGGAGGCCATTCCTTGCTACAAGTAGAGCCTTAGTGATATGGAGAAGGGCCAGATGACATTTCGGTTGAATAATGAAGAAGCGACCTTCAACATTTGTAGGACCATGAGACAGAGTGGTGAGCTCCAATCGGTATCTGCCATATCCCACAAGGAAAAGATGAAGAAGGGGAATGAACAAAAAACTGCAAAACAAGAGTTTATGGTTGGAGACTTGGTGCTTGTAGACAGTTCTGGGTCACCTTGTCTTCGGGCCAAGTTCAAGTCCAAATGAGCTGGCTCTTACTTGATTACCAAGTATTACCTCATGGAGCAGTTGAGTTAAAAGCCAAGGAGGGAGTGCGGTTTAAGAGGGATAGAGATAGAATAAAACTCTATTTTGGGCATAAAGCATCGGGGAATGAAGCGATAGAGACACACCATCTTGATGAAGTCTGAGTAATCAAGGGTCCCCAGTCGTGCCGCGACATTAAATCAGGCGCTTGTTGGGAGGCAACCCAATATTTATCGTCTTTTTATATAATGGTAGCATTTTTCTATTAATGGGTTTTAAATTTGCAGGCACATCACCAGGAAATTCTGCAGAAAACTACTCCGCAGCGCCACTGACGGATACATCGACGGACCGTCGTAAGCATCCGTCACACCAGGTACGTTTTTCTGTCAGTTTGAAATTAGGGCACACACGACGGAACCTACGACGGGTCGTCACATCTACGACGGACCGTCGTCGGGGAACCGTCGTGTGATTAATGAATTCTACCCGACCCGACCCGACTGGACCCTTTTCAAAATCTGACCGTTTATACTCCCACCGCTCCATATTTCACCCCATTACTTCCTTATTCCTCTCATCTCCCCTCGCTTTTCAACTTCCACACTTCCCCCCACTGATCATTGCCCCAAAATCCTCCTAAGCCTTATAATTATCATCTACTAGTCGGTGCTGCTGCTGTAGGTGTCTACCTTGCCAACTGAATCATTCTCCATTTGCCTTTTCTACATTTCCAAGGTATTTGTCTCTAAATTTATACTCATTTATCTTGTATTTTTGTTTATTAGGTAGTATTAGCTTAGTTCTTAAGTCGTATCTTGTTTCCTTTTTATGATTATGTCTAAACCTAGGCTCAAAATGTTTGAATTTTCCATGTTAACAACCCTAGACATAGGTGATTTCGCATTAATAGTTTCCTAGGTAGTTGGGATAGACACATATAGGTCCACAACACTACAAGACCATGTGGGTTCATCGGGGTTGCTTAGGGTACCTACAGTTCTGTCTCTGTCATTCAGAGCGAGACCCCAATGACGGTCCGTCGTGGGTACGACGGACCGTCGTAGGGTCCGTTACACAATCCCTAGCACCTCTGTCCTACTGGACACTTGTGACGGACCGTCGTACCCACGACAGTCCGTCCTGCATGACCGTCATACCGGTCAGAGACCCCTCTCCTAAGGGTCTCACTTTTTTTTCCAAGTGTCCTTCAACGGACACTTGTGACGGACCTTCGTACCCACGACGGTCCGTCCTGCATGACCGTCATACCGGTCAGAGACCCCTCTCCTAAGGGTATCCATTTTTTTCCAAGTGTCCTCCAACGGACACTTGTGACGGACCGTCGTACCCACAACGGTTCGTCCTGCATGACCGTTATACCGGTCAGAGACCCCTCTGATAAGGGTCTACCACAGGTTTGCTTCACCTACCACTCTAATATTTA
>JAKWJD010001755.1:34290142-34390142 GCA_027705065.1 Solanum peruvianum | reverse complement strand
ATATATGTGGTTGTGTTGATGAAAAATATTTATGAAAGACCATCTTGTGTGACATAGAGGTGATACGTTTTACTATGTATTACTTAAGGGTTGCTTAAGGGAAGGAATTCAGGTAAAAAAGGAGGCAGTGTGTTGTATGCATTGAATGTGCCTCAAAATGTGATAAGTGACTTTATGTGTCATTATGAATAGTTTCCATGTCTATATGATGTATGTTAACTATATTGTACTTAGTAAATCATTGTCCATGAAGATTACTAAAACGACATGATGCATGATTTCTAACTCAATGTCCTTTTTAAATATATGTTTTTGCATGGTTGCCATACTTAGTGCATTCTTGTACTAATACCATTCTTCTTCATTTTCTAAAAAAAGTGTAGGTGGTAATGACTAGAGGATCTTCTATAGAAAGGAGGAGCTTGGATTCATATCCCTAATTTCAAATGGGTTCCTAAAAGATTCAAGGACCATATGTTATGTCATTGTCTTAAGTATATGTAAAGATAGATTATTATTTTATGTTGTTAAGGTTCGCGTCCTTACTCACCTATATTGATGTGTTGAGTCTAAGATGGCAAAAGAGATTTAGAGTCTTATTGTGTACTGAACCCATGACGACCCAATCACCACCAATTATCAGATTAGTAGTCGTAGTTTTAAAACCTCTTTCAAGCAAGCAAAAAACACTAAGGTAAATTATATTTGCAACTACAACCTCATTTAGTTCAAACACAACTACTAAGAGAAATCACATTTAAATAACGAATATACAAACAATAAGCAACACCCAACAATAGATTTAACTCATATTCAATAAATCACACCCCACGAATTAGAGTTTTATCTAGAAATAATGAAAGGGAAGAAATAAAGCCAAATCAAATTAACATCGATTGGGTATGATTTATTCATGCTTTAATCGAGTCTAGGATGATGAATTTCCAGCACTAAATTTGAATTTGTTCACGATGAGCATCTTCAAATCTCCAAGGTTTCAAGAGCAAAATTTCCCAAGAGCTATCAATAACTCAAATTTAAAAGTAAGTCTAAAATTTTCTGTTCAAATCTATGTAAAATATCTGCTTAAGCTAAAAACATTAATAGGTATTGATAGTTTTCACAAATTTTGTGTTGCAAAGGATCACTTGACCTAGTCTGTGGGGATCTCCTACAAACTAGGTGATCCGCCCTTTGGCATGTTTAGCTTCATCTTGCATTAGCATTTAGCATCTTTGTGTTTTGGATCAGTGGGCTACATAGAATTGGTTCGTGAAACTACTCAGGGACACGCCGACTGCTCCTTTTCAGTGCTGACTTGTTCCTTTTCTTCAGGGCTCAGTTCACTAGAACAAAAGGCGGGGATGAGACCTTTTGACGACATGCAGAGCATGTTCCACGATCCTCAAATCTTTATTTCTTCATTCCTTTAGCTTTTTTTGTTCCTTTTTGCTCCATACTGTCCATGCCTTGTCTCTAAATTAGAAATACCTAAAACACATGGTTTTAGTCAATATTAGAGACAAAATATGCATTAAAACCTATCAAAATATATGCCTAATTGAGTCTAAACTGTGAACTCATCAGCACCCCCAAATAAAACATCTATTATTACCCAAGTAAAACTCAAGTTCAACAGTTCATAAAAGGATGTCTCAAATAGTGCTATAGAAGACACAATCATGAATGTACACAACGAGACTCAACTTACTCATGCAAGGATTAAATATGAACTAAAAAACTCAAGTTGTGACACACAATTATCAAAAAAGTTCCAATTAATGGTACTTGCTTCAGATGAAAGTTCAAGCTCAATCAAAGTGGTCAAATGCCCGCAAATAAAGAATGATTCCACATTCACACACAATGATACACAATTTAAAGTTCCGGAATCAATTTCAACTCTCATACTCACAAAGATGAATACATTTCATGAATTAACCCATAGGTTTTCCCGTATTTTCAATCAACCATTGTTTCAGCTCACTCAAGATAAAAAGAATGTCTTTTAAAGGCTTGTAATGTGGAAGAGTATATAGGTATGGTCATTGAGGCTCATTGAATTTTATCATCATAAAATGTGGTGCTCAAAACACTTCATTTCTTCTTATTTTATCACCTTTTTTTGTGCTCATAAGTCATCCCATTTTCACTTTCCATGGATTGTTCGTAAATCGCATTTCTTTTTGCATTTTCATAACTTTATTCCATGAATTTTCTTTTTCATCCTTTTCTTCTCTTTTTATCTTTCTTTTTTTTTGTATGGGGGGTGGGTTCCCTTTTTCTTAGCACCATGGATTAAGGGAGACTTTTCTTGTACTCTTTGACTTGCCTTCATTTTTCACCACACCCAACTTAGGCTTTTGTCCTAAATTGGCTATTCAATCAACCACAAATAAAGAGGATTATAGATAGAGGAATAATAGAGGTCATGTGTGTATCAGTTTCATACAAAGAAAGATAAGGGTGAAGGGGTTTTCAAAAGAGGTTCTCACACTTACAAGGTAAGTAAAAAAAGACGGATATGTCAAATTGGTTCACACTTTCAACGGTGCCTAAGATTATCTCATGAGTGCACGTCACTTTGAAAACCGCACTAGAGGACCAAATTATTGAGGTCATCATACATGATTCACGGTAAGATCATCACACAATTCATTTAAACAAAATTCAATCTAGACTCTACACATTTGCAAGTATGCAATGTTCATTGCGCGAAGCTCAATTTGATAATTGGCTAATCACCACGAGTGTCAATACTTCACAATTGCCTATGCAACTTCATTTTGCCTTGTTGTAGACGCACATTCGTATAAATTTGATTGCAAGTACTATCTATTTCATGAGTATTGATCAACCCGAGAGGTAGCGGAAAGAAGAAATTTTTTAAAATGGGTCAAAATTATTTGCAGTTTTATTATAAGGAGACACAAGCTCAAACATCCTCAAAAAGCAATATAAAACCAATTTAAGACAACAAAAAAACAAATATATAAAAAACACGAGTTATGCACCAACACAAAAAAAAGATGAGCCTCACCGCACCATAGAAAAGTATTTGTCCTCAAATGAAAATGACATAAAAAAATCCAGATTGTAAATTAAAATAAGATAGATAAGGAGGTAAATAGGGGATTCTGTCTAGGAAGTCTCTCCATCTTTCGGGCTTGAATTCTGTTGCATCAATCTAAATTTGCGTAGCAGTGCTCGGAGTTGCACCATTTTGCGTTTGGGTTTCAGCGTCTTTGGCTTCTTCGGCCTCGGCGTCTGCAGCAATGTTTGCTTGAATCATATTGTGCACATTATGAGCCACCCCAAAGGTTTGTATTGAATTGATGAACCCTAAATATTATGTAGGAACATTAGGGTCAATAGGGATTCTCTTACTAGAACTGAATTTCTTTTTCTTGCTGTTTGCTTTACAAGGGTTTTCTTTCCCTGCACTTTTTCGGAAAATTTTCGCCTTTATGTGTCTTGGTGGCATGTTTCTGCCAGCGAATTTTCATCTTTCCATGTCTACAAAACAAATATAATTCCTTAGAAATTTTCGATTAAGCGCAAATAAATATTACTGCGGACAGACGTTGCCGATCAAGTAGGCAAGTCATCGACCCTCTTTGCCTAGCTAGATCTTGCTCACCGAACGGAGTCTCTTAAATTTTGTAGTAAATTAGTGACAAGAAGGTCCTTTCAGGGAATCGTCGACTACTTTTGTTGTGAAAGTGTTTTTCCGCTGAAATGTTACTATGATTCAAGGGTTTTAGCGGAGCAAATAAATTGCGTTCAACAATACTATCGATGAGTCGTCGAGTGCTTTTGGAGACCATAGGTTTATCGCCAAAGGTTCAATAAGTCAACAACACATATAGAACAATATATATAGCATGAAATGAAAGGTGAGGTGAGGTTATTCGGCAAACCGCTGAGTGGTTCGCCGAGCTCGACCCAGCTCGCTTAACGGTCCAAAGTGCCTTTCTAAATCCTAACTTCTCAAATTTTACCTTGCGACATTTAAAAAAAATCAAAGCATTTCCTAATCAAATTATCCTAATACCTATAGCTCCCATTGTCGCGGAATACTAAAAAATTTCTCAATTTTGTCAAATTTGGCCATTTGATGTCAATTGCCCTGAAGAAGAGTTTCACCCGCTCTATCATTGATCAATAAACCCCATTTAGTGCAAACACTGGCTACTTAGACTTCACCTAATCAATCTAATAAGACGCATGCATAACCCAAATAATATTTCATTTAACTTAACATCGACATTAAGACAATATATTCTTATCAGAGAGGCTAATCACACAACAATACGATATAATAATTTGCAAAAGAGTTCAAACATAAAATATATGATCTTTGGATTCAGATGAACTAACCTTTTACGCCGAATACAATATTGAAATGCTAGGAAGCAAAGTAATTCACTTTACACACAATTGATAGAGACAGTTTTAATATTTATTGATAATCATTGGGTAATTCTATGACATTTTTTATGCACATAATTGGTGGGCTTTACATGATTAATGTGTTGTTTGTGATTGGTGTGTAATCCCAAAATCGCAAAATCCATCTTGAACATATTTTATTGAGGTGATGCATTGAATAAAAAAGGCTTAGTGAAAGCGTTAAAAAGTGTTAAGTGATGAAAATAATGATGAGTTAACTATCGTGATTCCTCGTGGAATCCGATCATACAACATAGTTAAATCGTCATTTTTCGTCACTTTTAAATTCATAAACACTATTTCACAAAAACTTCTTTAGTCAAGGCATCACATTAATAAAAGAAGTTCAATCTTACGCATTTCATAGTCTTGACATTATAGACCAATTACAAACAACACATGATCATCTAAACAACAACAATTAAGTACATAGAAAATTTTATAGAATTACTCAATGACTATCAATAACTATTAACAGCGTCTCTATCACATAGAATAAATCATAACCTACATTCACTGAAGAACCGAAGTCAAGCAAGCTGATTGCCTACTGCTTTTCCTTTCCTCAATGCATCAGAATATTTCTAACATATCAACTATACACTATTTTATAAACGAATGAGTTCATAGACATCTATATAACTATATATCTAGCCTATACTAAAAATTCACCCAAATCCATGATAAAATTTCTAAATTTTCATATCAACTAATACATCACATCTCATTTGTTCATAGATATTCAAGCCTAGGGTTAAATCTCATGTAACACCCCATAACTAGAAAGGGCTACAATTAGAAATAGTTATTTTTGGAAATAATAAAAATCTAGAAATTGGTTAAGTTTGGGTTTTGGTCAACTTAAAACGACCATAACTCCAAGCTTAGACGAATTAGGTGCGTTTCCAGATATCATAGGAAATATATTTGAATAATCTTTCCAACGCCACTGAGTTTGCGCAACTCATAGCACCTATGAGTGAGATATGCCCATTTGAAGTTGAGTTATAAAATAAGGGAAGTGTAAATCGGATTTAGAAGGGCATTATGGTCTTTTCCTTACCCAATAAATTTATTTGTTTTTGGGTGGTTATTGGGGTATAAATTGATCTTAGTTAGTTAATGCTTTCGGAAAAAGTTATAGTTTTGCGAGATGGGAAAAAGAATATGAGAAAGGAGGAGAAGAACCAAGATCGTCAAGATCTTCAAGACTCGCTTGTGGATTTCGTCAAGGGGAGATCCCTACGAGGTATGTGAGACCACACAACATTGGGTTCATTCACCCATGCACCAAACATGTGTAATTCAACAATTTTCTTTTTAAAAGATTTAAAATTTGATGTTCTTGAGTTGTGTTCTTGAATTATTTTTATTATTGAATAGTTTTCATTCCTGAACTTACATGTGATCGGTAGGTTTAATTGACACATTTTAGCGATGTTACTTGTTATTTGAATTAGATTCTAGTGTACAGTATTTTGGAACATGAATCTTAGAAAGTATTGAGAAAAGGAATCGAATTAAAATGATTTAGTATTATAAAATGAGTTGAAAAATTCGTTAGGCGCACCTGGGGAGGGTCAGGTACATCGCACCCCCATAGCACCATAGAAGATGGGGTGGAGTACTAGGATTGCACCTGAAATGATGCCCAGGATGTCGGTGTATAGGGGCGCACCGAGGATGCGCCTGGATCGTCGTTTTCACCCTGTTTTTGTCATTTCGTCCGTTTAGGTCCCTCTAAAGTGTGTTAATACTTCCTATTGATTTTAACTACTCTAAATCACTTCTAAACATCGAAATATCATCCAGAAACATGAATCATAATGTTGAATCCATAGATTCAGATTCAAGGAAAGTAAAGAGCCAAGTCTAAGAAGTTGTTACAGTCTTTTCAAGATTTCTTTCGCAAATACTGTTAACCTTGCTTTAACACTTGAAGTTCATTTCTTTAAAAGTATATGAAAAATATATATTCCCAAAGGGTTTGAAAGGTTCTCACATTATAAATAAGAAAAGGAAACCCTAGTTTCCAAAGAACCTTTAAGCTAGTTTTTGATAAAAGAGTAATCACTTTCTAAATAAAGCAAGAGATGAAACTTGAATTTCATAGATAGCCTTTGAGCTATGTTTTTAAGAAATTATCTCAAACCAAATAAAGAAGCATCTATCTAAACATAAGAGTTCGTATCTTATTTTTGGAGTAGTATTGAACACAGATATGGGGAAAAGTTCAGAAAACTCATAAGCCCCCATAAACCATGTAGTCATCATAGGTCCACTTAGCATTTCTGGTTCTGTACCCTCGGCAAGGTATAGGATGGCCCTAACACCTTGAGGCAAAACAATGTATCATCTCAATAACTCTTACGTGATGCTTGTTGATTAAAGAAACTCCCATAGAAGTAATTGTATTCTTATATACACAATTATTTGTATACATACATTTCAATTTATATGTATAATTGCATACACACAGTATTAACATGGCGTTATAAACATCTTTGACTAGTTTTAAACTGCTTTATATTGAAATGAGTTCAGTTATGTTGAGTTGATATGAGCCAAGTAAGTTCTTAGTTTCCTTTCAAGCTTATGTCTTGTTTTAGAATTCCCGTCTAATACTTGTACAATCAAAGTACTGATTAAATATGGCGTACATCTAATTGTAATGCAGAGACAGGTAACCAGGATCAACATCTAGTGTATTGTTGATCCAATTGAGCACTCGGAGTCTTAGGGTGAGACTCACTTGTTTTCGTAGGATCTCTTTGATTGCTTTCAATATATTATTAGTTCATTGGGATGTCGTGGGTCTTTTCCCAAGATTTATCTCAGTTTTTTAGAGGCTTCATAGACAGTTAGATGTTAGTTGTTAAGTCTTTTCATGGTAAATATCTTATGTTGAGACGTGAATTTGGCTTAGTGGCCAGTTGAATGTTCCTTTATAACATTTTAATTTATTACATAGATGTATCAAAATTGAGTTTAGTCTTCTATTGATTAAGTACGTCAAGCCATGGGTTCGCTTAGGGCCAACAATGGTTCTCGAGTGCCAGTCCCTCCCATGGTGTAGGCTCGGGGCATGACATCTCAATTCATCCAAAAACATAGTGTTAGGACCGAAAATAAGTAGGTGTAAACGCGGAAGCTAGCAAAGCAAACCTCAAAAGACCACGAGTAAGAAGACAACGAGAAATATACCAAAAGACATAAAGATTTAACGTGGTTCGGTCAACAGACCTACGTCCACAGAGGAGATGAGCAATCCACTATAAATATGAGAGTACAAAATACAGAGGGAAACAACGTCAACCAATTCACTCGGAATACATGGGAGGTTCACACAAGTGATAACGTATCAAGCTTTTGACCCACAAATTCTCCCTCTAACCAAAACTCTCAAAGCCCTTAAGACTACATTGTGAATGCTGGTTAAGTTAGAAGGAACATGCCTCTATTTATAGAGTCCTAAACCTTTTCCTATAAGAAAAGGATTAGTCAACTCAAAACCTTTTCCTAAAAGAAAAACCTATTTATGGTAAGAAGTTTAGGACAAATAAAACCTAACAAATCTCCCCCATGGCGTGAATTTCTGACAAAATAAATTTGTCCACCTTATTTACCTAATCTTCAACAACTTGCTTCTCCTCTCCATAATATCTTTTGCAAAATTTATGTCTCAACACAGAGAACCTCTCTGAAACAATTTCTCTAACAAAATCTTCATTACTGTCAAAAAGGTTGCGGCTAGAATTACACCCGCCAAGATGAACACCTCTTTCTAACCTGGTTCAATAATCGATTATCGAACCACTGAACCTGACTTCATCATTGAATCTGGCTCTAATACCACTTGTTAGGACCAGAAATCAGCAGGTGTAAACGCGGAAGCTAGCAAACAAACCTCAAAAGACCACGAGTAAGAAGACAACGAGAAATATACCAAAAGACACAAAGATTTAACGTGGTTCGGTCAACAGACCTACGTCCACAGAGGAGATGAGCAATCCACTATAAATATGAGAGTACAAAATACAGAGGGAAACAACGTCAACCAATTCACTCGGAATACATGGGAGGTTCACACAAGTGATAACGTATCAAGCTTTTGACCCACAAATTCTCCCTCTAACCAAAACTCTCAAAGCCCTTAAGACTAATTGTGAATGCTGAGTAAGTTAGAAGGAACATGCCTCTATTTATAGAGTCCTAAACCTTTTCCTATAAGAAAAGGATTAGTCAACTCAAAACCTTTTCCTAAAAGAAAAACCTATTTATGGTAAGAAGTTTAGGACAAATAAAACCTAACAAATCTCCCCCATGGCGTGAATTTCTGACAAAATAAATTTGTCCACCTTATTTACCTAATCTTCAACAACTTGCTTCTCCTCTCCATAATATCTTTTGCAAAATTTATGTCTCAACACAGAGAACCTCTCTGAAACAATTTCTCTAACAAAATCTTCATTACTGTCAAAAAGGTTGCGGCTAGAATTACACCCGCCAAGATGAACACCTCTTTCTAACCTGGTTCAATAATCGATTATCGAACCACTGAACCTGACTTCATCATTGAATCTGGCTCTAATACCACTTGTTAGGACCAGAAATCAGCAGGTGTAAACGCGGAAGCTAGCAAACAAACCTCAAAAGACCACGAGTAAGAAGACAACGAGAAATATACCAAAAGACACAAAGATTTAACGTGGTTCGGTCAACAGACCTACGTCCACAGAGGAGATGAGCAATCCACTATAAATATGAGAGTACAAAATACAGAGGGAAACAACGTCAACCAATTCACTCGGAATACATGGGAGGTTCACACAAGTGATAACGTATCAAGCTTTTGACCCACAAATTCTCCCTCTAACCAAAACTCTCAAAGCCCTTAAGACTAATTGTGAATGCTGAGTAAGTTAGAAGGAACATGCCTCTATTTATAGAGTCCTAAACCTTTTCCTATAAGAAAAGGATTAGTCAACTCAAAACCTTTTCCTAAAAGAAAAACCTATTTAAGGTAAGAAGTTTAGGACAAATAAAACCTAACAAATCTCCCCCATGGCGTGAATTTCTAACAAAATAAATTTGTCCACCTTCTTTACCTAATCTTCAACAACTTGCTTCTCCTCTCCATAATATCCTTTGCAAAATTTATGTCTCAACACAGAGAACCTCTCTGAAACAATTTCTCCAACAAAATCTTCATTACTGTCAAAAAGGTTGCGGCTAGAATTACACCCGCCAAGATGAACACCTCTTTCTAACCTGGTTCAATAATCGATTATCGAACCACTGAACCTGACTTCATCATTGAATCTGGCTCTGATACCACTTGTTAGGACCAGAAATCAGCAGGTGTAAACGCGGAAGCTAGCAAAACAAACCTCAAAAGACCACGAGTAAGAAGACAACGAGAAATATACCAAAAGACACAAAGATTTAACGTGGTTTGGTCAATCGACCTAAGTCCACAGAGTAGATGAGCAATCCACTATAAATATGAGAGTACAAAATACAGAGGGAAACAAACTCAACCAATTCACTCGGAATACATGGGAGGTTCACACAGTGATAACGTATCAAGCTTTTGAGCCACAAATTCTCCCTCTAACCAAAACTCTCAAAGCCCTTAAGACTACATTGTGAATGCTGATTAAGTTAGAAGGAACATGCCTCTATTTATAGAGTCCTAAACCTTTTCCTACAAGAAAAGGATTAGTCAATTCAAAATCTTTTTTTCCTAAAAGGAAAACCTATTTATGGTAAGAAATTTAGGACAAATAAAACCTAATACATAGCTCTAATGGAATTCATATAATACAATACACTGAATATTTAATTATCTATCTCACTACATCAAAACATATTTTTTATATGAGAACAAAATAATAATACTTAAAAATAACCTATACTATTTACAATGAATGATGTACGACATAACTCAACCTTAATGATTGAATTATCTAAGGACAATCATCGTCAATCATCACCCAACTGACATCTGCCAACATATTGGTTAAAGAGATAATAGTAAGACATTACCGTCCATCAATTCAATTTTCATATTCACATAGCCAATTCATTCACTCTTAATCAATATAATAATGCTATTCAACATATAAACATAACACAAAGATTTAGAGTAATGAAATTGACCCACTACTTATTTCAATGTTATTTTCTTTCAACCACAAACTAAATTCATTATTATAAATACCTCATTCATTATATAATTGTATTAACGAAAAGTCAAAATTAAGTATTATTTAATCCTGATCAAAATGTGGAAAAAATATATGAATTAGCTAGGTTGACTTTAATGTTGAATAATACAATCTTATCACTTTCTAAATAAAAAAATGTGCATTAGCAATGTAGATAGTAACTGTTTAAAGACAACAATATT
Organism: Solanum peruvianum; assembly: GCA_027705065.1. NCBI lineage: Eukaryota > Viridiplantae > Streptophyta > Magnoliopsida > Solanales > Solanaceae > Solanum > Solanum peruvianum. The sequence goes on along the minus strand of JAKWJD010001755.1, from coordinate 34,379,278 downwards.
CTCTCATAGTAATTAATTAATTAATTTACAATAATATCTAAACTATTAATGACCAAAAACAATCCCTTCACTAATAATATACCTTATAAACAATCCATGCAGTATAATCTCCACACAAAAAAATATTATACCATAGTGGACATTGAGGTTGCAAATGTATGAAACTGCTGGTTAACCAAACTAGAAAATTGTCAATTTGGACGGTTAAAGTGGATTGAATCAATAAATGAGTCATTGTCCAATCCAACCAAATAATTTGTTAGATTAAAGTGAGTTAGATAAAAGTATGATAAAAAATGGGTCATAACACAACCTGCCGAACTCCTACAATTTTTTAATTTGTTTCCTATTCTTTTTAATCAAGAAAAGAGTTTCATTAATAAAACAAAGGTCAACTTGTCATATACAAGAGTGGTACCAAAAATTGAGAACCTACAAATAAAAATATAAGGGATTTTTTGATAGGGTGCATAAGAATGCTAATGAATAGAGTGTATTAGTAACACTTTAAATTAGTTATGCTCAAATTATTTTTTATGCAATATTTGGTTTTGTGTATTAAAAATAAAATACATTCCAGAATAATACTTCTTATTTAAACTATAACTATCTCCAACTGCAACTTTATTATTTGCTTCTTCTCCTTCATTTGTTCACCTAGAGGTATTTCTGAGGCATGGTGTATAATTTTATACATTAGCATTAAGCTTTTGTTGCTCGTCCAATGATAGTAATTCTTTAAAGAGATATTTCAATTCCCCAAAAGCCATTTGGTTAGCTCTAAGCATAATTAAGATGGTGATACTCTACTCTCACTTTGGAAAAAATAATTCAATAATTTTCTCTTTACTTGTGGAACCATAAGAACATGGTTTTTCACTTGGTGAATAGACCATAACACCAACATTTGCTCTGGCCTGAGTTGCAGGTTTATATACATTACGGAACAAGATGTTTTATTCTTTTTGAAAAGCTAAAAGTGTTGCTTTCCCAAACATAATAAACATTGTTTCAATCTTTTGCTTACTGTTTCTAGTCCTTTTGTTTATTGCAGAAAAAGAATAGTTAATAAAGGAAAAATGATGTTTAGTTTAGAATTGCTCAAGACATATTCAACAAAAAAATCTTATTTTCTTCGTTTATTATTCCTTTTTATGATGGAAAATATGAGTAAAAGGGATAAGAAAAATACTAAAATAAAGTTGATCAAAGTCTAAGTGAGTACGGAATGTTAGTTTCTCAAAAAAGAATATTGCAACTCGAACTGGAGAGGAAGTTGGTGATAGGCTCTTTTCACCAAGTAAAAAATCATTGTCCTATGGTTCCATAAGAGTAGAAAAATAAGTGATAAATTTTCAAAATGAAACTAGACGATCGCCAACACAATTATGCTTAGAGAAAATCAAATGGCCTAGAGGCATTTGAATATCTTCGTAAAGAATTGCAAGCACCAAACGAGAAAGTATGAAAGCAAACTCTAATGTTTAGGATTATAAATCTTGGTTCAGAAATACCTCCAAATATAAAAACATAGAGGAGTAGAAGTTGACAATAAAGTTGTGGGTTGAGAAACATAAAAAAGAAAACAACGAGTGTTATTACGACCGAGTAGCCCATGTTTGATATAGTTTTTCGCCTAAGCGTAAGAGTATGAGAGTTTTTGAACTAATAATTATTCTGAAGCTAGTAAGATAACCGGTGCTTCACGCAGGATTTTACACCACATAACTTACAAAATAATACTTAAAACTTATCAGTCATTAAACCTAAAACAATATATTATCTTACAAACAAGATTACGCATTAACAAACATTAATAATGTAAAGAAAAATGTAACTATTACATCTTATCATTTATTCTATATAAGATAACCATAATTTAATGATGGTAAAATACATACCATGATCCTTAACATAAGCAATGATGTTAGTGAACCACTCAACGCGAGAAAAGTATACAAATATTTTATTGTGAAGGATAAGAAGAAGTGGTTCAAATTTTTTTGTTGTTGTTTTAAAGTAAGTGAAAGTCCCTCTATTTATAGACAATAATGGTAGTGTGAACAAATGTTTATTGTGCTTTATCGAAAAGGTTACAACTATCTGGAAAAGTTGAAAATTCTTCGAAAAGATCACAACCTTGTATAAAAGTCACAACTTTTTATAAAAGTCACAACTCTTCATTAAAGTATTTATAAAAGTCATCAGTTATCATAAAAGTCGCAACTTTTCATTTAAGTAATGATTTTTCATAAAAGTCACAACTTTTAATGAAAGAGGATGACTAGTTATGAAAATAACTAAATTAAAAGGGTATCCTAGTTTGTGGTGCAACATAGGTGGTCCTACGGTTCTCTTGTATATATACCAGGTAACTGATACGCTCTTCGTGCAGGAAAAAGAATCTTATTTGTAAAATTAGTTTTTTATGAAAAACATTAAATTATAGGAACATGAGATATTCTAACATCATCTCATATGGATTATTAGACAAACTCTGGAAATTTATTGTTATTTTAAAATGACACTAAATGTTTATGTAAAGCACATTAATGGTAGATACAACGTTCATGATTTTGGTTCACCTGGATAAAAAAACTCAGCACATCAAATCAGTTCCTTCCTTTAAATGTCAATAAAAATGCGCAAAAAGTTGCATCAAAATTCTATTTGTTTATGAAGGATGTTAAATAATTGAACTCACAAAGTGTAAAATATTTACTACCTTGCAATAGAGCTGGTGGGCTTCAGCTCTGCATGTGATGCATCTGTCTCCGTAGTCTTTTTTGGTATGAAATTGTGTAATTCATGCTCATTGTAAAAATTTAAATTCATATACTTTCTTATTAATAAAAATATCTGTTCATCTTTCATCAACGAATCGTAGATTAATGGGATGACAAAAATATTGTTGGATTTTCTATTTTGATTAAAGTTTTATATAGAAATTGACTTGAGTTTGTTTAATCCTGATAAGTTCTTGCAAGTGGTGTCTTTTTCTCTTTTTATTGTAGTATGTGTAATATATATATCACAGATATTGCACAACAATTGAGCTACAATTATTAAATTATATGTGTGAATTGCATAAATACATCGATGCTTTACCCAGGGTGAAAAAAGCATACAAGCGTTGCTGGTTTATAAGACTAGAGCTTTGGAAGCCTTCATCATAGCAATCTTTGTTTACACCAGACGCTCCTTACTAATCTTGTACTGTGGTGTTAGTTTCTGAATTGTGATATGCTCTAGGCTTGTGGGGCATTGAAGATACAATTGCCCTAAAAACATGTCCATCTTTAACTACTAAATAAGCTATTGATTGTTCAAGGGATATCTGTATTGGTTCGTCTAAGATATCTTTTCTTACTCTGCTTTTAGCAAAGACTCAATTATCGAAGTGTTTCTTCTCACATGTAAAGGTCGTTATAGATTTCTGACAAAGACTCTACCTTAGATAAAGTTATGCTTATTAAATAGAAATCATGACCCCTTTTTATTCGAAAAAAAGAAGTAAGATCTACCGTACACAGTTTAAGAAGATAGAAAAGGGAATTTATGGATTCCTCAAGCTTATACACATATTACATCATAGAACAATCATGTCGGTACAAAAATCTTGTACTGTCGAGACAAACATTTCGCTTCCATAACATTAAAATATATAAAATAATAAGGTTTCCTTTCCTCAAGAATACAATTAATATTTATTGTAACATTTCATAAAATATGAAGTACTTTAAACAACATGTACTCACATATAAAACTGAAAGTACTATTACAATGTACAATACCTCACGATATGTTTGTGAATTAGTTACTCTGGAGTAATAGTAAGCGTCCGAGTTTGTCAACTTGTTTATGTATTTAATTTTTTTTCTTGAACATTTGTACACTTGACTCTCAGAAAATGAAAGAATTTGTGTCACGACCTGACCATCGTTAATGGAGAAAGGCAAAAATCCACGAAATTATGGACAATGTCCTGCTACAGCAGGACAGGTGCTGCTGGCGCGGTGGCAATTTACCACTCTGCAGCGGGATTGGCAAGGTAAAATATGAATTTCGAGAAATACTTATTTTTCGAATTTCCAAAAGAAACATATAGGTCGTAAAGTACCTTAGAAACCCCAGAAAAGTTATTACAAGTTTTGGAAAGAAAGAGAAGAGCTTTCTAGCATAGTGATGGAAAAATCTTGTGAGGTCTTAGCCAAATTCACTAGAGCGAATTCGGAAAAGTTTGAAAAAAAATAAACTTAGGACAAATTGCTTTATGCCTTGGTAGGTTAGGTTTTTATGCATTGAGTAGTTGTAAATGCATGCTTATCGTTTAGTATTTGAAATTGATAGTTGGAGAAATGTGTGGAACTTCATGCACTGAGTAAATTTCACAGTGTAAATTATACACTTGTGACATATTTTTGGGTTTAGTGCTTGATGTAGTGCATTGATGATTGATCGAGTTTCTTAGTTATTTCTTGAGTAGAATTCCTTCATTAATCGAGGGTATCGGGTACAAGGGGATGAATTTCGGTCTATGCTAAGTTTAACCTATCAAAGTAATTCGTTGTTAAATGTTTAGTAATGTAGGTTTTGAAACCCTATAGACGAACCCTAATTGAAGAACAAGGGTTGAACTTGACCTCTGTTGTGATAACAATCAGCGGGGGGGGGGCAGAAGCAAATAGTAGGTAATGGTGGTAATTTCATGATTTGTGTGATGAATTCATGTTCTTGCTTCATCATCATACTTGTATTTATGTGAATGTCACAGTATTGATCACATTGTTGTAAATAATATATATGAATAATAAAGCCATGAAATCATGATGTAAATATATGATTTTGATGATGTACCTGTGATTGTGATTTTGGTGTTTGATTGGGGATCAGATAGACATATTACGTCAAGCTTAAATGGATTGAATTGTCCTAATCCGGCATAAATATAGGATTAGGTTGGCATGTTTTGGAACAAACATAGGATTAGATTGCCACATTCCAACAAGCTAACTTGGATTAGGTACCACGCCGGTGCACTTACAATTTCAATTTGGGTTCAGGGAGAGAACCTACTACTTGTGAGAAGTTGTAGTTAAAAGAATGTTATATTCCTATCACACCCTGAGTCTACACCATGGGATGAACAGGCACCCAAAAATCATTTCCAGCCTCGAGCATACCCTTGGCCTTACTTACTTAATCAGAAGAAGACTTAAATAAAGAAAATAACTCAAGGAATAACTAAAAGATTATAACTTAGAAAAATCATAACTTAAGTCTTAATCATTTACAAGTGAAATGAAATTACTAAAGAACTATAGTACCTGTCTTTGAAGCCTCGATAATAAAGAGTGAAGTTGGGAAAAGACCCCTAATCATCCTAACAACTGAAAAATAGAAACAATAAATGAATGATAAATATGTCCTCCAGGATGAAGGGAGGCTCACCAATTGACTCTGAGCTACTCAATTAATTAACGGTAGGCCGAATGCTCATCCAAGTTACCTGCGTATGCGTCATAAGATGATGCAGGACAACTGACATTAGTACTTTGAATATACGAGTATGCGAGTTGGATTGCTAAAAAATTAATCTTGAAAATGAGTAAGAAGGAAACACTTACCTTGACTCTGCTCAAATCATGTATACTCAACTCAATATAAAGTAGTAATACACATGTGATATATATATATATATATATATATATATATATATATATATATATATATATATATATTATATATATATATATATATATATATATATATATATATAAACTGTAAAGGAACTGAAAACAAACTTACTTCATTAAAGATAAAGCAATAACAAACATAACTTTACTCATTTAAAGTAAAATATAACTTATGTGGGAGATTCTTTAACTGACAAACATAACTATGATTCCAAGTTATGGTACAATATTTTACCTCACGCTATTGAGGACCATCCTATACATCCACTAGATTAACTTAAGTGATCATCTAAAAAGTATGATCCTTTACTACCCATGATGGCTACATGAGACTTGAGTTATCATCAACCCGCGCCCCCATATTGTTGCTCAATACTACTCCAAAAAATATACTTAGCCCATATGTTTTTAACAGAACTTCTTTCTCTGGGTTTAGATATTTGCTCAACACTTAGCTTTAAAATCTCTCTTGGAAACAATGTTCCCTTTTCTTGCTCTAAACTCTTTTGGGAAATCTCATTTTCCTCTTATCGTAAATATGAAAACATTTATAAACTCTTAAGTAATACTTAGTTCCCTTATAAATTTTTTAGAAAAGGACTCAACTCTTCACACTTTACTTAACTTGAAACTTGAGTTTTAAACAAATGTTAACACATTTCTAATGACTCTTCAAAACATTTAAGAATTTGCTTTGTCTTTCTTCTTAACTTCTAAACCTGACTCTTCGACTTCGATCTTAAATTTCCTTGAATTGGATTATGAGTTCAAGGTTCATAATGCTCTCATGTTTATGGATGATTTCATGATACTTATGTATACCTTAGAGTGTTGTAATAAACTAAGAAACCTAGGTATATAACTGAGGAACTAGTACTAAAATATGAGGAAGAATGGGGAGAATCAGCGTGACTGGCAATCTTAGAGGCGTAGGGCGCTAGCCCACATCTTAAAGAGAGAAGGCTAGGGCGCTATGTCTATGTGGCACCCCAAGGCCCTACGGACAGAGAGTGTTCTTTGGGGCTATGGGAGGCGTGGCGCCCCAACCCCTTACCCATGTGTTGTCGACTTTTATCCTCCGTTTTTCATCTCTCAACCCTCTAAACATCCATGGTTCATTCACCAAATACTTAGGATCATTAGTACTATCAATATACAATAGATTCAACCCAAAATTTCACGTGGAAAATTAATGAAAATCCTAACAACACAACCATCAAGAATTTAATGAAAACTTCAACAATACTCGTCAAGAATTTACTTTGTTAACATTCAAATACTTAGATTTGCTGAATTTAAGAAATATTGGCGTGTGGGTTAATTAACTCAACACTATGGCATCTCACATAAATTTTTAGAGATTACCCTCAATGAATTCCACACGCAAAGCTTAAGCATTCTTGATTTTGCTCCTCTCGTCTCTTCTATTCCATCTTCTCCATAAAACATAATAAAGGTTGGTTTTACCCCAATTAATTAAATTAGGTTAGGAAAAGACATCTTTCCCTTGTCCAAATCTGGATTGGACTTTCCTTAATCCAACAGGTCAACAATCGAAAGGCGTAACTCACTCATACGATATCAGAATCGCGCAAACTCCGCGGCGTTGGAGATATTAATCCAAGGATTTTCCAACCATATCTGGACCTACCCCGAAATCATTCTGACCTAGGAGTTATTGTCCTTTAAAGGTGACCAAAAACATACTTTTTAATTATGATAAAATTTCTAGATTTTCTTATTCTTTCCAACAATGAGTATTTTCAAATTTTAAACTCTTTTCTAGTTCTTTCTAGTTGCGAGATGTTACAATATCTCCCTCTTTGGAAAATTAGTCCTCAAATGATATTACCCTTACTAGACTTAGTGTACCAACATCAAGTTCAAACACCCACAAGCAATTGCAAAACGATATGCTTACACAAAAATATATAGTACTAAGAAGAAATTAGTACCTTGGTTTGCATTTTCTTTTGATTCAAAGAGATGTGGATATCTCTTTTTCATGCCCTCTTCAACTTCCCAAGTAGATTCTTCAAAAAATTGGTTCCTCCAAAGGAACTTTACTGATGCTACCTCTTTTATTCTCAACTTGCGAACTTGTCGATCTAGGAAATGAAGTGGAATCTTTTCATAAGACAAGTTATCTTTGATCTCAATATACTCAGTCGGAATGATTCGGGAAGGATCAGCCATGGACTTATTCAATATGGAGATATGAAATACTGGATGAATTCCTGCTAACTCTTGTGGTAACTATAACTCATAATCTACATTGCCAATCCTCATGGCTATATGATAAGATCCAATATTTCAGGGACTGAGTTACCGATTACCAAACCTCATAACACCCTTCATGGGTGAAACATTCAGATATACAAAATCATCTACTTCAAACTCTAATGGCCTTCTCCTAACATCAACATACGATTTTTGATGACTCTATGCCGTTTTCAACATCTCTCGAATCACCTTTACCTTCTCCATAGCTTGGTGAACTAAATATTATCCTATCAACCCAGCTCCACCAACTTCAAAACCATCCAATTAGAAATCTACATCTTCCCCAATAAAGAGCTTCATAATTAAGGAGTCATTTTGATGCTAGAGTGGCAGTTGTCGTAAGAAAATTCAATGAGAGGTAGGTGATCATCCTAATTTCCATTGAAATCAATCACACAAGACCTCAACATATATTCTAATGTCTGAACAATATGCTCTGCTTGCCTGTCTGTCTGAGGATGAAATATAATACTTAAGTTAACCTTTAAACCCAAACGTTTCTGTAATAATTTTAAAAATTATGTAGTAAATTGTGCACCTCTATCTGAAATGATGCAGTAAACGTTTCTGTAAAGTCAGATGAATATTTCATTCTAACGATAATCACCCAAATAGAATCATGATGCCTGCGAGATCTTGGTAACTCTGTGATGAAGTGCATATTAATCATCTCTAACTTCCATCCCGAAAGTTATATATTCTGAGCTAAACTATCTGGCGTTTGATGCTCTACTTAATTAAATTATTGACAATTCACGCACTTGAAAAAAAACTCCACAATTCCCTTCTTCATACATTCCCACCAATATACTTCTCTCAAATAATGGTACATATTTGTCGAACCCGGATGAATGGAATACATTGAGTTATGAGATTCTTCCATGATATTCTCTTGGAGTCAATCCACCATAGGTGCACACCACCTACCTTGATATCTCAATGCACCATCTCCCACTTATTCAAAAACTAATACTCGTTTCGTATAAACATTTGCCTTTAGTATAAGCGAAATGGGAACTTGTTACTTCTTTCTTTCACTTATGACACTAATTACGATTCATCCCCATCCGTCACCATTATCCCTTTTTCGGTGGAATCTATAGTCGGACTCCTAATATGGAATGTTTATGCACATCTTTTGATAGTTCTTTATTATCTTCCTCATGATGGGCGGTACTAAATATAGACAACATTCTTAAGGCATGCAGAACTACATTATCCTTACCTAGGTGGTAAAGAATGCTCATGTCATCATCTTTGAGCAGTTCTAACCACCTCCTTTGTATGGGATCAAACTCTCTATGACTAAACACATCTTGTAGGCTCTTATGATTAGTGAGTACATCAACATGAACACCATACAAATAGTTACACCACATATTAAAGTAAAACACCACAGCAACCAACTCTACGTCATTGATTGGATAATTCTTCTCATAAACCTTCAACTAGCTGGAGGCATAAGCTATAACTTTACTATTCCAAATTAGAACACAACCCAAACAAACTTTTGATGAATCACATTACATGAACAAAACATGAGTACCCTTTGGTAATGTCAAAATTGGGTAGTAGTCAACCTATTTTTCAAAATTCCTGGAAGCTTTTCTATGAAGATGCAGACCATTGAAACATAATAGTCTTCTACAACAACTTGGTAAAAGGAGATGAAATAGAGAAAAGTACCTCAACAAACCATCTATAGTAGCCAGCCAAACCCAAGAAACTCTTTATATCAGTTGGAAACATGGGTCTAGGCCAACTTGAACTGCTTCTATCTTTTAGATATCAACTCTAATTCCATCACCGAAAACTATGTGGCCCAAGAATGCCACAAAATTAAGAAAAAACTCAAACTTTGAGAACTTAGAATATAACTACCTATCTTTTTAAGTCTAAAGAACTATTTTTAGGTGACTAGAATGATCTTCTTCATTCCTTGAATATATTAGTAAGTCATAAATAAAGATAATAACAAACAAATCTACATAAGGTTCAAATACTATGTTTATAAGATCTACGAATGGTAAAGGAACGTTGGTCAACCCAAAAGAAATACTAAGAACTCATAATACCAATATCTGATTCTAAAATTTTCTTTGTAATACCATATTCCATAAATTTCAACTGATAGAAACCTGACCGGAGATCCATTTTTGAGAAGTAGGAAACACCCTGAAGCTAGTCAAAAAGATCAGCAATCCTGGGAAGAGGATGTTAATTCTTAATAAAGCCTTGTTCAATTGGTGGTAATCTTTACACATCCTAAGGAAACCATCTTTGTTTCTCAAAAACAAGATCGGAGCGCCCCAATGTGAGACAGTGGGTCAAATGAAACCCTTATCCAACAGATCTTTCAACTGTACTAGTGCAATTTTATAGGGCGGAATATAGATAGGACGAGTATCTGAAAAGATGTCTATATCAAAGTTTATTTCTCTCTGAGGAGAGACTCTAGGTAGATCATCAAGAAAGACTTTTGGAAACTTTTTACCCTGGGAACTAACTAAATGGGAGTTACCTCAACACTTGAGTCATTAACTCGAACTAAGTGATTGATACGATCCTTTAAAACTAACTTTCTCGCCTTAGGGTACGAAGTGATCAAACTAGGTTCTAGCAATATTTTTTAGTCAATATGTTGTTATCTTTACTCTTTCAGCATCACTAACATCCATCACATCGAACACCTTTTTAAGTTCCTCGATGAAATTCTCTGGGTCCTCAGTAGAGCTTGAACCAGTTAAACTTGGAGGGTTCATCCTCAAGAACTCACAAATCCTTGAAGCATCATCTCTTCCTGTATAGATCATTGTTGTTGATTGACTTGGAGAGTAACTGCTTGTCTTAGAATCTTCATAGCCTCACGAAACTCCTCGTAGGTAACTTCACCTTTAGGTTGCACTTCAAGTGCATTGGGTAACTCTGGTTTCTTTACATTCATACTATCTAGATGACCTCTTGCTGCTTTTTGTGGAGGCATGGTTATCTAAGACACATCCAAGCACGAATTAGAGAGAAACATTTAGAGATAAACTCTAACGCACAAAAAGAGTGTGAAAGAAGTGAAAGAATTCCTTGATGGTGAAGCCTTCTTATTATAGATGTGGCGTGCTTCACACTGATAACTAGGAATTTACACACACGACATGATAGACTCCCTAGAACTCTTGAACTCCCTACTTTGATACTAATTTTTTCACACCCTGAGCCTCTACCGTGAGAGGGACTGGCACCCGAAGAGTATTGGTGGCCTCGAGCGGACCCTTGTCCTGACTTACTTACTCAGCAGAAAACATAAGCACAAAAGAAATAACCCAAAGAATAAATAAAAGATAATCACTTAGAAAAAACGGTAACTCATCTATTAATCATTTACAAGTGAAATGAAAAGACTAAAGGACTATGATAACTATCTATGAAGCCTCTATGATAAAGAGGGATATTGGTACAGGTCCCCCAGTCATCCTAACAACTGTAAAACTAAAAACAATAACTAAATGATAAATATGTCCCCTTGAATAAAGGGAGAATAACCAATTAACTCTGAGCTGCTGACTAGATTAACGGTACATCGGATGCTGATCCTATTTACCTACGTTTGCATCATATAATGATGCACGCCAACTGACATTAATACATTGAATGCAGGAGCATGCAAGTTGGAATGATAAAACAACTTAAGATTGATAAGGAATAAAAGGGAAGCACTAACCTCGGTTGTGCTCAACCCATGGATACTGAACTTAATATAAAGTAGTAAAATACATGCGATGTGTTTGTGTATATATATACATATAAAATGTAAAGCAACTGGAAACTATCTTAGTTGAACAAGTATAAAACAATAACAAACTTAACTTTACTCATTTAAAGTAATATGAACTATGTTGGAGATTATCTAACTAACAACCATCACTATGAGCCCAAGTGATGGTACAAAGTTTACCTCACCCTGCCGAGGGCCATCGTATACATTGCAATCCTTCTAGGACCTGACTTAACTTAGTGGATCAACTAGCTTCACTTAAGTGATCATCTAATAAGTATGATCCTTTTATACTGATGATTATTGAATGTTTAGGGACACTTGAGTTATTATGATCACGCGTCACAATATCTGTGCTCTATACTACTCACAAAAATATACTTATCTCTTATGTTTTTAACACAAATTCTTTCTATGGGTTGAGATAATTTCTCAACACTTAGCTTTAAAATCTCTCTCGAAATAAATGTTCCCTTTTATTTCTCAAAACTCTTTTGAAAAATCTTAGTTTCTTCTTATCTTTAAAATGTGAAAACAATTATAAACTCATAGGAAATACTTAGTTCCCCTATAAATTTTAGAGAAGGGAAATCAACTTCGTAGTCTTTACTTAACTTGAAACTTGAGTCTTAAAATAAAGTTAAAACGTTTCTAAATACTCTTGAAAACTTTTAAGAACTTTACTTTGACTTGTTTTTTAACTTCTAGACTTGACTTCTAACTCCTTTGACTTTAATTATTTTTTTTGAATTGGATTGTGGATTCAAGGTTCACGACCTCATGTTTATGGATTATTTTATGATATTTAGATGAAACTTAGAGTGTTGGAATCAACTAAGAAATATAGGTACATCACTTAGGAATTAGTAAGAATATGTGGGAATGAATGGTGATAATTGCGTCCCCGGTGCTCTGAGAGGCAAATGTCACCAGCCCTTATCTTTCAGAAAGAGGATGGAGTTCTATGGCTGGTGCGGTTCCCACAGGCCCTACGGACAAAGACTGTCCTTTGGGGCCGTGGGAGGCGCGACTCCCCAACCCCTATATTCCCAAGTGTTTTAATTTTTCTCCTTCATTTTTCATCGCTAAACCCTCTAAACATCCGTGGTTTTTTCCGCAAACACTTAGGATCATTAGTACTATTAATATAAAAAATATCATTAAGAAACATGAATCAAAACCTCAACAAAACAACCTTCAATAATTAAATTAAAATTCAACAATGTTCCTCAAGAATACACTTTCTTAATATTCGAATACATTGATTCGTTAAATTTAAAAAAGTTTGGTGTGTGGGCGAACTAAACCAACACTATGTAATCATACATATTTTTTTAGGTATTACCCCTAACGAACCACACGCAAAGCTTAAGTGTTCTATATTTCGCTCCTATTTTCCATTCTTTTCTCTCTTCTCCAAGCCCTTGCGTAAGTTTTCCTTTTTCTAAAACTGAACACATGTCTGGTTTTTCCCCAATTAATTCCTAAAAATGAATTAATTAAATTAGGTAAGGAAAAGAAAACTTTGACCTTTGTTATTTCGGACTGGACTTTACTTAATCCAACAGTCCAACTACCGAAAGGAATAACATCACTCATTTGACATCGAAATTGCGCAAACTTGGTGGCATCGGAAAGATTATTCTATGGGATTTCAGACAACATTTGGAACTACCCCAAACACATCAAGATCTAGGAGTTATGTTCGTTTGAAGTTGACTAAAAACTAACTTCTTTAATTAGACGAATTTTACAAATTTTCTTTTCCTTTCCAAATATAAGTAATTTCAGATTTTAGAGTCTTTTCTAGTTCATTCTTGTTGCGAGATGGTACAATCATGGTATTGTGTAGTGTTTATACTCATGAAGATTTTGTTCTTATATAATGCTGACCTAGTGTTAGTGGGACTGTGTATGAAGGTAAATTTAGGGTGATGTGGAGATATCTTATGGGGTGTACTTATCAGAAAGACAGAGAAAATTGTTGAGGTATTGGTTGTTGTAAATATTCCTAGTAGAAGCCTTATGGTTTGGGGTAGATAAGGTTGTGATACATTAAGAATATGAAAAGATTGATCAGTAGAAAAAGGATATTAAAGGAGGTTGGGTTTATCTACTGTGGTAAGCAATGGTTAGGATATTACTTAATAGATCTAGAAGCTTTAGAAGATGGGAAAGACAAATGATTAGTAGTTAGACTATTGTTACAAATTAAGGGTATTGTATAAAACGGGGCAAGGCTGGATAAACGAGTGGTACTTGCATGTTTCTATTGTTTTTTTCTTATATTATGAGGTAGGTCATTGGTTGATCAATGATGCCGGCCAGTATGTGTGGTTGTACTGATACTAGTCTTGCTATTTCTTTTTCAACATAGTCTAGATGCAGGGTTGTGATGTTTCATGAGGTGAAGACGAAGAATTCTTCCAGCAGCTTTGATTCTTCCTCCCGCAGGGTGGGAGTTTTGTCATATTTATTATTGACCAATCTTTAATCGTATAGCTTTTGTACCGGTTAGACTAGAAACCATTATGTTGTTAAATTAATTTTACAAGTTTAACATAGAGCGTATTAAAAAGCGTTATTTATTTAATCTCCTTAACTTTTCCATATTTTTTAATTTCCGGTTGTTTTTCTCTATTAGGATATAAGGGTTCTCCAACTTAGGTGTTAGAGTGAGTGCCCGCACGGCCCAGTGGGTTAGGTCGTGATAATGTTTTATCACAGTTTAGGTTACCAATCTCCCTGTACAAGAGCAAAATGTGAACAAGAGTTTTGTGGATTGGTGTGTTGATGTCCACATTTAATCGGCAAGAGGATAGGAAGATTTTTATGAAGTCATTCCACTCCATTATTCCTTTTGTGTGAAGTGTCGCTTATGGTTTATGTTGAGTGAAATTGGTATCTCTCTATTTTAGTTGGTAACTTTAATATGTGGCCTGACGTCGTACGACCAAAGACCATTAGCAGGTCAATTGGAACTTGAAGGTTCCAATTGGTATTTAGCCCAAGGTTTATAAAGATTATGGGTGACCAGTAATGACCATCTATGGAACCAAGTAATTATTAAAATTTAAACTTCATATGTATTGTTGGTGGAAAATTTTGAATGTGTGTTCCTTGCTGCATGAGAAATAATTGGAGATGTGTGCTTTGTTGTTTGAATTTACCTATATTGTGCATTGTTGATTGTAATTATCTTTATTGTTCAATTTCCGCAAAATGAATAAATTGTTGATGTGGAAGTATTATTGAATGACATAAATTAATGACTGAATCGTTAGAATTGTACAATTGGTATCGTTTGGTGTATCCTGGGGTTGTCGAGATAATTTTCCTTTTTAGAACCTGAACCTCGCTTATTCTAGTTTAACAAATTGAGAAGATCGATCGAATGGAGCAAAAAAGAGGTAGGAAAAATATTTGAAAATGAAAAAGAATCCAGAAATTCCAGGTAAAGGTTCTCCTCCCATCTTAGCCACTGCAACAGGATCTTCCCACTAGTGTGGTGCTGCAACAACGGGATAATCCCGCTATAGTAGAACATAGAGGGGCACAACCTCACCAATAATTTCATATTCTTCCCTTTTTTCAAATAACAAGCCGGAATGAACCAATCCCTACAACTCCTAAGCTAGTGTTAAAAAACAGTAGTAACTAAACGTGATTAAAAATTAAGACAGGCTGCTTCAAATTGCCAAAAGCGAGCATTATGGTGCAACATAAACATAGTAATGTTGAAAGAAAAAAAGTAACATCTAATTGTCTTAAATTTACAAGCCAAGAGGGGCAAAAGGAAATCAAATCAAGGACATTCATGCTGGGTGGTGTCCGCTTCTGAGTCCACGTTCTTTGGGTGCTCTAAGAAGCCCTAGACCTCATTTAGCATCAGAAACAGTGAGAAGTCCCCTGGTCGAGCTGGGGAATCAACTTGCGTGGTTCAACTAAAATGAATTTGGTGTTAAAAGTCTTCCACATCCGGTCCATCATGAGATCCCTATACACACCCTTCCTTATCTCTTGGTCCAACTTGAGGCGAAGCAAATCTACCTCAAGAGTGTTTCCTCAAGGGATAGGAGTGAAGTAAGTTTAAACACTTCCATCTTATTTCGTACCGTCTCTAGGTCTATCTCGACCCCGTTCACCTAAGAGGGGGTCCTCACAGTTTGAACCCGCGTTCTCCCTACTTTTCCTAGACTGCTCATCCTCCTACTCTTGATTTTAGAGACAGAACCTGCTTGAACTAATAGAGGGTGAACAAGGGGATCCATAGGTAGGAACTCATCATTGTTAAACAAGGGCACCCCTGTCCGCATGCATGGGGTAGTAATAAGACCAAAAAGGAAGAATTCCATCTTGTTGCCCTAGTAGAACATCTTCCACTCGGAGATAATTTGTGCTTACACATTTAGCTGAATGCCCTGTATAGCACACGCCACCACCAATGCCCTAGGATAAGTGACGACGGTGCGGTTACTCGATGGGCGAATCCTCCTAGATACAAGGTGTATCCACCTCTTAGAATCTGATGACCAATCACCACTAGTGAAGCCCTCTACTATAGCAAAGTAAATATGAACCCCTTTCTAGGATCCACTATAGTGTTTCGCAGCGACTCATGTCCATCTCCCTAATCTTAGCCTCATACTCCAGATTTGGAACGTTTGGCAACTCCAACACATCTTTAATAGTATTTGTATTCATGGGAACATCGACACCCTAAATACGAATGATGGGGTAAGGCTCATCGTAGCGTACGGTGGGAAGGATGGCAGATAACTCCCACACCCATGTAGAGCGGGCATCTAGAGGAGCCTCATAAGCGATCGCTATACAAACTCGACAAAACTAGCATAGAAAGCACGACCTTTCTCCTCTACCTTATGCAATACCAATGCCATCTCATAGTAGAACCCCGTGGTCCGGTAATCATGATTGCTCTCCCAGCTAGCGGCATCGGAAAACCAAACGAAAGGTGCATTATCATCATTTTGACCGACCATTTAAGAGAGTTTGCAAGAAGTTACATAATTAAGGATAGTATATACAAGGTACGTAAGCCTAAACATAAAGAGAATAATTTATTTTGGAAATATAGGAGCCCAACTACTGGTCTGGACCATCTCACTGCAATGGCCATCATCTCGCTACCGCGGGATGGAGGCCGCTGCATTGACCTTCATCAGGGACAAAATTCTAGACGCAAAGGTGGCGTCTTTTTTCCCAAAATCCCTACCTTTATAAGTTTCAGTGGATAAGATTATATAAAATTTGCTAGAGCACGATTTCGCAAGTATTTCACAAAAAAAGTCTAAATCCAAGTTCATAGAAAGATGACCTTTCAACTTTCACCACCCATTTTCTATCGATTTACCTATGTTTTTGAAGAATGCTAAAGCCCAAGATGTTGTTTAAATAATGGGAATCTACTAAAAGTAACCATGCTACGAGTTTCCAATACAACTAGCTACGTAGTTCAATTTAGAAAATAACTACCCAAAAACTATTCCAATTCGATTTGCCAATTATCATGCATTCATTGTAATCAACCACAGTGTTATTGAAAATGAAAAATAATGAGAAATTACCTTAGAATTGATGAATCATGGGAGAGATACTGAGAAAATGTTGGAAGATCTTGGAAAAGATAACGGAAATGGGGAATATTTGCCATTTCCCCTATTAAATCTTGCCAGATCTCCAGCTGTAGTGGGGGCTTTACAGAGCTACCACTCTTGCTTGTAGGGATTGAAATTCTTTAAGACTTCTTAATTTAAACATTCGTGTGATGTTTTGTAAGCTAACCTAGCATGGAAACCTAGTACTCCTTCTGTGTAATGCATTTTAACCCTCCGTTCTAGAGTGCATCGACCCTTTTTGCGTTCTAAATCGTCAGAGGTCGCAAACTTTCGTCTTTCAGTGTAAGAATTACTTCTCTAACTGTGATCTTTCTAGTGTGAGAGTGTGATGATGGATCCTTAGTCGTTCGGGGATGAACAAGTGGTAAATTGGTAACTATTGTAATGTCTAGAACCATCATTAGTTCAAAAATCCAAAAAAAACTATGGACAATATCCTGCTACAGCTTGAAACATGTTAGTGGCACGTTAATATTGCAATCGTAATTTACCCCTCCGCAGTGGGATTGGTGAGGAAGAATTATGATTTAAAGAAATCTTTATTTTTCCATCTTTCCAAAAAAAGCTATAGGTCGTAAATTACTCGAGAAACCCCAAAAAAGTTATTTTAAGTTTGAAAAAGAAGGACAATGAGCTTTCTAGAGTGGGGATAGAGGAATATTGTGAGATCTTGGCCAAATTCACCGTAGCAAGTATGGAAAATTTGGGAAAGAAATCAAGCTCTGTAAAAATTGCTTGATGCTCAGGAAGGTTAGTTTTTTATGCATTGAATAGTTGTAAATTTGTGCTTATCGTGCAATATTTTAAATTTATAGCAGGAGATATGTGTGGAGCTTTTTGCACTGAGTAAATTCTATGGAAAAAATTATACACGTGTGACGAATTTGGGGTTAGTGCTGGAAGTAGCAAATTGATGGTTGATTGAGTGTTCTTAGTTATTTGTTGAGTAGAATTCCTTCATTAATAAGAGTATCCGGTAGAAGGGCATGTATTTCGGTCTATACAAGGTTTAACCTATCGGAGTAACTCATTGTTAAATGGTTAATAATGTAGGTTTTAAAACACTAAGGATGAACCCTAACTGAAGAACTAGGGATGAACTAGGCCTTTGGTGTGATAACAATCTCGTGGGGGGAGGGTGAAGAGTAAGTAATGTTTGGGATTTCATGATTTGTGTAATATATGCATGTTGTTGATTCAATTTGAACTTGTAGGTATATGAATGTCACAATATTGATCATGTTGTTGTAACTGAGATAGTTTAATAATAAAACCATGAAATCATGATGTAAGTGTATGATGTTGCTGATGTACTTTTGATTGTGTAACGGCACTTAAAATGAACAAGGATGAACTAGAGCTTCACTAGTATTTCATGAATTGTATTCTTCTAAATTTAAAGAGAAAATGAGTTTATCGGTAAGTTCGGTTGAGTTTGCAGTCAAACGTTTTGGAATACAAAGAAGTTTGTAGACTAGTCGTCTTTGTGCTAGTGTGTTTTTATGTGTTTTGATGTAAGTTATGTGTGTTGTTTGAGGTCTAACTAAGTGGTATTGACCACAGAACCTACATGGGCATGTTTTGGGGTTTAACGTTTGAGTATGACTCCCCCAAGAACCCGTGAGGGCCCTTGAGGAGGACCCCTTCCTTTGGCCAAGAAACTGAGTGGGCAAAATGGTTAATAACCCCAATTGACAGACAATAAATGCATTGATGGTTCATCAATGTTGAGAATTGATCAGGCTTGCAGGGTCTGCAATTTTGTGAGCTATAATCCCCAATGAAAGACCTCATTGAGAGCCTATCAATCAATTAACAGTCCGTTAATTGAGGACGTCAATGGTGACCTGTAGTTCTGTAATATTCCCGACCAAGAAGGGGTGAATTAGTAAATTCATGCTAAATCTTTTAAAGTGGAGGGGTAGGTTGTTATATGTGTCTTTAGGTATTTTAAGTATTTTAAATTGATTAAACCCTCCTTTAGACTCTAGCACCTAAATCAAAACCCTTCCCTCCCAAAGTTATGTTCAAAAACCTGGATGGAAACATGAAGTCAAGATGGACCTAGGGTTGTGGGTTTCAATGGTTTTCTTCTTAAATTATCTTGGGATTTCTTCTAATAAGGTATGTGAGTTCTTTATATAAGTCTTGTTATCACCTTAGAGTCAATTTCAAAGTGATTTCAAGGATTTCCATGTTATGTTGATTTTTTCAAAATAAAATCTCCATAAACCCTTGATCTTCATAAATTCAAAAATTTGGCTTATGAAGTGGGCTTATTGCTTTTGATCTAATGTTGATGGAATTGTTATTATAATGAGCTATATGGTTGATTTCTATTCTATAATTATGCTATCATAATAAATTGTTGGAGATATTAAGGAATGGTGATCTTGTCTATCGGAAGAGGGTAAATTGACCTAATTCCTCATTAATGTAGAATTTATATAGAATTACTCTTATGTAGTATGGTCAACTTATGGCGGTGGTGTTTACTTCTTGTTCTTGTCGTGATCATGGCCTTGTCGGCATTATTAGGTGAATCGTAGTAGTATCATGTTAGGGTATATATGAAGGTGTAATGTGAAGTTTGTTATGTGAAGTAATGTGACTATGTATGAGGTTTAAGCCATACATAAATGTATAATTGAAGTTATTATGTGATATACATGTTATCTTATGTAGTGTTCATAATCTAAGGGTGGATCTTGAGGTGATCTTGTATAAAGCTATATGATATTGTGAATAAAACCATGTTCTTCTAAATGTTGGTCTGTGATGATAGAATATGAAGAATCTTTATATGCTGATATGTTGTCTTATTTAGGTAGACCTAGTTGTCTATATTTGATGCATGAAAGTTATATGTGAATGTTATCTCTGGACTCGGTAGGCTTAGGCACCCTTGTCATGTATGCATGAGTTAATGAAAGTCTAAGGTCGTTAGATCTAAAGTAGTCACCCTTCTATTAAAGACTAATGTGAAACCTTGAATATGAAAATAATGTTAAGAATGTGAAACCTTAAATATGAAAAGAAGGTTAATAAAAATCCTTACCTCAATGGTGCCCCTTCTTGAGTGGAATGACAGAAGTAGCGATAGGTTTGCCGAAATAACATGAAACAATGTCTAAGAATTCATAACAGTTATCCTAATGCACCTTTATCGGTAGAACCTGGTGGATCCCTTCTTGGTTGTGGTATTATGTATTGGTAGGACTTAAAGATGGTACCTTCTCAAATATTATTATGTGAATGGACTTACTCTATGAGGACCAAGGGAAAGCATAAAGTGGATATGCTTAAGGTTGTGTCTCTACTTTAGAACAAGCCTTTTGATATTCCCTGAATTATGTGCCACCATGGGATGTTTACTATTTATACCTTTTGCAAGTAGAATACCTTCTATGGTGTGGGGTCTTATGACACCGGAATCCATACCTAGCTAGTCTTGTTGTAACACACCGGAAATCCATGACCTATAATAGAGTCTAATATTTTGAGTAATAATGATTTTAGACCTAAATAAGTATAAAAAACTTGTGTGAGAAGTATTGGAGCCATAGGATTAAAGAAAAGTCTTAACGTTGGAAATTAGGGAAATTCACCTATATTGATGTGCCTATATTTGGTAAAGGTTCCGTAGGGTCATATGAAGTCCACAACTTTTAAAAATTCTTTTAATAGGTATAATGTAGTATGGAGGGTAAAAATGTAGAGTCACGACACACAAGGACCACGTAAAGGATCCTTCTATAGGACCCGAAGTTGGCGAGCAAGCATCCAAGGCATCTTGTGCGCAGGGAGGTTCAAGTGGCTGTTGCGCGTCGTACAGCCATCATGTGTGAATATGGTTTTGTCCTCACGATGAGGGAATGACACATACCCTACTTCCTCAGCTCAAAATTCAAAAATAAATTGGAGAAATAGCCTCGCGATGCCCACCTACTTCCCAAATATCATAAAAGTTGTATTTTGAGTGTTTTGACTTCAAAAATAAACCAATTTAAGTGCGGGGCCTTTTGGGAAATCTAATGGGTGACTATATAAAGTAATAAGGTCAGTTTTAGGTCCATTCCAACACAAAAATCAAGTCCCACAATTTGAACTTAAAAATCTATCTCAACCAAATTCTCTATTCCTCCAAAACTCCATTGAAGACCAATAGGCTCCAAGAAGAAGATCAAGCCTTCAATTTTACAACCCAATTTTGTGGATATCTAATCAATAAGGTATGGTTTCTTTAAATCTTGGATTACTTTCCCCAAGCGGTCCTTCAAAATATGATTTCTAGATCCCCCTAAACAAGGGTTTTTCTCCTCAAATGATCTTCTTTCTTAAATAAAATTTTGAGTGAATTGCGATGACTTAATGTTGTTTAAGTATGGAATGATGGTCAATTTATGAATTACTATGAGTTTTCCCCTGACCCATGTCTTTTCCCCAAATCTCTAATTTCTTTGATTGATTTAGGTGAATTTTTGAGGGTGATGAACATGTCCCTCATTTACTTCGATTTTAGTTATGTAAATACATCACGAATTTCCCTATTTCATATGTTGGGTTTGATTTCTCTGGTATTTAAGTATGAAGTCTCATGAAGGGCACTGAGGTATGATCTTGATTCTTTTTTGATCTTAATCACGCAAGGTGAAATCTACTTATGTGATAATGGTGCTATAGCTAATTGTGTTGTTGTGATATTGGTAAGAAGGATCCCTCATCCCTAACCCTAGATCAATGAATTGGCTATGAAGTATGTAATTATGTTATATTATGATCATTATATGATTGAACTTAGTTTCTCATGATTATGATATTGTGTCTAAAGTGAACAGATGGTTCTCACTTGTGATCACCTATGAGCTACTATAATAAGATGTTTACTTAGAGGTCTAAGAGAGACTAATGTGAATTCGTATGATGTTATATGATGATTACTAAAGGGAATAGTTTCTTATCAAGGAAAGGAAATGTAAATAAGATGGATGTCTCACGTTAGTAAGTTTGTCTTGCCACATGGATTTCCTAACATTAGTAAGTCTGGATTCCCTAGTTATGTGTTGTCTCATGAGATGGAAAAACTCATGTTAGTAAATAAAGGTTTCTAGAAGCAATCTCTTGATCCTTAATTGTGTTCCCACATAGGATTATAGCTTAGTGGATCCACCTAGATAGATATGTATGAATGGTTACACCTTAGGCAAGTGTTAACCCTCTGTATTCTGTGTGGGAGTAGGACACCAGATTCCATGTAGCTCACATCGTATCATGTACATTATTGCATTTCTTTTCCTAATGTAAAGGTAAATGAATAAGTTAAGTATGTGAACTCTTATTAGGGTTGTCTTGAAGCCTACTACATACGGCAAGGGAGGGTATGGGACTTCTCTTACTCATTGAAGATATGGGAACCAAAGGGATGATTCTAAGTAGTGTTCTTTTATGATTATGATTATGGTTATTGTAAATAAGCTTTGATTAAGCATTGATGTATAAGCATGTTATGAAAATATGTTGCAAGTATGAAGTGGGTTGCTTAATGTGATACTTAGCCTTGGATGGCATTATGGGATTCTATCTTTGTCATTGCACAAGTATTACTTGGGTGCTTTACATGTTGGATTTCTATTATGTTGTATTGACTTATTATGATTTTGATATATCCATGTTGAGTTAAATTGATAAAAAGCACGTTTTTGACTAAATTTTCCTTTTCTCACGCATTGATGATTTTGTGCATATGAGTCATACTTAGTACATGTGGTTTGTACTAACCCATATTTTCTCCCTTTTCCCCAAACATTTTAGGTTCGGTCCATTTAGGAGATTCATATTTATTGAAGAAGAAGACTTGTATCTTTCTTAAGTCAATTGGTGAGTCCTCATGAGTTCTGAGGATAAAGCCACTCATCTAGCCTTTTTGATTTTGTCTATGTTTTGAGACACATATTCAAGTCACATGTTGAGACTTTCATTGTAGAATATATGGAATATTGTAATAGACTAAGGGCTATGTCCAAACTATTGTGATTCACTTTATAGATGGTTTAATGTGAGAGAATGTATTAGACGAAATTCCTATGTGTTGTATATTTTTATGCAAGAATCCTATGTAGTCTTCCTATGTAGAGGTATATATAAACCTCCATGCAATATAAGCAAAAGTTTTTAAATTTTCCATACTTTATTGCGTATGATGTGCTATGAAGAACGCTAAGGTTTTGTCTTAGTCCTCGTAGAGGACGGCAACACTGGTAATTACTAGGGTGTATTACAAACATTGTATTAGAGCATTAGGTTAAAGTAAATCCAAGGATTGATGTCTGACTAAACCACGTCTATGTATGGTCTAATTCATAATTGTGAAGTGTGTGCCACTTATGAATGAAACACTATATGATGCTTAGGAACTTTAACTCTCTTGTTACTCTTTGGTTGTACCTAAGATTCCTAGCTCTATTTAGTCCTTTATTATGACCTTCTTATTGTTCTTATAGGCAATGAATACAAGGAGGAACAACGCTCGAAGGGCCGGAGAGGAGAATTTGAATGAGGCGGTTCCCCCTCAAGCTCGTCAAAACCCTCAAGTTTCTATTAAAGAAGAAGCTATGTCTAATGTGGAGATAAGGTCGGCCATTCATAGCTTGACTCAAGTGTTGGCTACCCAAGTTGCTAAGGATGCAAGGGTGCAAGTGAACAACAATGCTAACACCACCGCTTAAGGTGGAGGAGGATCCATAAGGGTTCATTGATGAAGTGTTCAAAGTTCTTGATGTTATTGGGGTTTCTTCTCAATAAAAGGCGAAACTAGTCGTCTATCAACTCAAAGATGTAGACCAAGTTTGGTATGAGAAATGGGAGGATGAGAGGTCGGTTATAGAAGGTCGAATTACTTGGGGAGCTTTCAAAATGGCCTTCCATGATAGGTTCTTTCCCTTGGAACTAAGGGAGACGAAAATGCAAGAATTCATCAACCTTCATCAAGGGGGTATGAGCATGAAGGAGTATAGACTCAACTTCACTCAACTATCCTAGTATGCTCTGACTACGGTTGCGGGTTCTAAAGCTAAGATGAATTATTTTTTATGGGTATATCTGATCTTGTGGTTAATGAGTGTAGGTCAGCAATATTGATTCTTATCACGGACATCTCTCGTCTCATGGTTCATGCCGAACAAATTGAGAAGCAAAAGCTTATGCAAGTCGGAAGGGAGTTGAAGAAGGTAAGAACCAAAGAAGGGAATTCTTCAAAGCCTAAGTTTGAGGTATAAGACAAACCAAGGTTCAAAAGGAGGTTTTCCAATCAATTCCCTTCTAATTATCCAAGGGTCAACAAGAGTAAGATGTCTACTCCTAAGCCCCAAGAGAGGAAAGAAGGAAGATCGTATGTTGAGAAGCCTCTTTGTGTAAAATGTGATAAGAGACATGATGTGAAGTGCCTAGTTGTCACGGGTAATAGATATGGTTGTGGAAAGAGTGGTCACATTAGGAGAGATTGCCCTATTATAAAGTCTCATGTAAGTAAAAATGCTTAAGCTCAAGAAAGTTCCCCAAATCCAAATGCTCCTAAAAAGATCCACTTTTATGCACTCCAATCCCGAAGTGATCAAGAGAGCTCATCGGACGTGGTCACCGGTATGCTAAAACTATTTTGCATTGATTTGTATGTTTTGTTTGACCCAAGATATACGTTTTCAATTGTTACTCCTCTTGTAGACATGAAGTTTGATATACTACCCGATATATTAGACGAACCTTTTTTGGTTTCTACCCGGGTGGGTGCTTCCATGGTGGTTGATAGAGTTTATAAAGGTTGTCCTATTTCCTTGAACAATATAAATACATCATTTGACTTGATAGAACTTGATATTCTAGATTTTAATGTCATTTTGGGTATGCATTGGTTGCATGCTTGCCTTGCCTCTATTGATTGTAGGATAAGGATAGTGAAATATTAGTTCCCAAATGATCTCATTTTTGAGTGGAAGAAAGGAAACTCAAATCCTATGGGTAAGATCATTTAATGTCTAAAAGCTTGCAAGTTTATTCCA
Organism: Solanum peruvianum; assembly: GCA_027705065.1. Taxonomy (NCBI): domain Eukaryota; kingdom Viridiplantae; phylum Streptophyta; class Magnoliopsida; order Solanales; family Solanaceae; genus Solanum; species Solanum peruvianum. The sequence continues at coordinate 34,353,837 of JAKWJD010001755.1, read as the reverse complement.
AAGGGTTTTCTTTACCATATAATAAGAGTTAGCGATCTTTGATCCGAGGTCCCCCCAATAGAATTTGTACCCGTAGTGAGGGAATTTCTAGAGGTCTTTTCCGATGATCTTGCCAAAATTCATCCACAACGAGAGATTGACTAAGGCATAGACTTGTTGCCGGATACACAACCTATTTCAATCCCTCCTTATCATATGGCCCCAGCCAAATTTAATGAGATAAAGGTTCAACTCAAAGAATTTTTAGATAAGGGATCTATTCAACCGAGCATATCGCCATGGGGTGCTCCGGTATTGTTTGTAAAGAAAAAGTATGGGTCATTGTGAATGTGTATCGACTATCTTAATTTAAACAAAGTCACTAAAAAGAATAAGTACCCGCTCCCTAGGATTGATGAATTGTTTGATGAACTCTAAGAAGCGACCTATTTTTCAAAGATTGACTTGAGGTTGGGTATCATAAACTTAGCGTGAGGGAACTTAATGTTACAAAAATGGAATTTCGAATAAGATATAGTCATTTTGAATTCCTAGTGATGTCATTTGGTCTAACTAATACCAAGTGGCTTTCATGAACCACATGAATCGAGTTTTTAGAAAGTATCTTGATTTGTTTGTGATTGTCTTCATTGATGACATTTGATGTACTTTAGGAGTGAAAATGATCATATGAGACATTTGAGGATAGTTTTGCAAGTTCTCAAGGATAACCAACTTTTTTCTAAGTTTAGCAACTGTGAGTTTTGGTTGAGGTCGATTGCATTTATATTGTCTCTAGTGAAGGGGTAGAGGTTGATCCATGATAGATGGAAGTGGTCAAAAGTTGGCCTAGACTTTTGATTCGTACCAATAATCAGAGTTTTCTAGGGTTGGCTAGTTACCATAGGAGGTTTGTTGACGAATTTTCGTCTATCGCATCTTTATTAACAACCTTAACCCCAAAAAAGTCCAAGTTTGAATGGTCAGAATCTTGTGAGAAGAGCTTCCAAGTATTGAAAGATAGACTCACCTTCAATTTGGTATTGACCTTACCGGAGGGTACCAATGGTTTTGTGGTGTATTGTGATATCTCCCGAGTGGGTCTATCTTGTGTGCTTATGCAAAATGGCAAAGTCGTAGTGTATGACTCTAGACAACTCAAGCCACATGAGAAGAATTATCCAACCCACGACCTTGAGCTTGCGACCATGGTATTTGCTCTAAAGAATTGGAGACACTATCTATATGGGGTGCATGTTGACGTGTTCATGGATCATAAGAGTCTAGAATATGTATTCACCCAAAGAGACTTAAATTTATGCCAAAGAAGATGGTTAGATCTTCTAAAAGACTATTATATGAGTGTCATTTACCACCTCAGGAAATCTAATGTGGTGGTGGATACTTTGAGTCGAGTGTCTATGGGTAGTGTGGCTCACGTTGTTGATGATAAGAAGTTTACCTCGCAACCGTCGAAAACATGACTCAATATGGGTCATAGTGGATAAATTGACAAAGTTAGCCCACTTTCTTCCCGTAAAGATTTCTTAATCGGTAGAGGAATATGTTAAATTGTATGTTAAGGAAATTGTGAAGTTGTATGGGGTGCCCTTGTCCATCATTTCGGATAGGGGAACTCAATTCCCATCATATTTTTGTAAATCTTTCCATGATGGATTTGGTACGCAAATAAAGCTTAACACCACTTTCCACCCTCAAATGTATGGACAAGCGAAGTGCACTATTCAAACTCTAGAAGATATGTTGATGGCTTGCATGATTGATTTCAAGGGCAATTGGGATTATCACCTACCACTAATTGAGTTTTCCTACAAGAATAGCTACCATGTGAGTAACGGTATGGCACCTTTTGAAGCACTTAATGGTAGAAAGTGTCGATCCCCGATTGGATGGTCTGAAATGGGTGAGTTTTATCTTCTTGATCCCGAGCTAGTGTATGAAGCGATGGAGAAAGTTTGACGCATAATGGAAGGGTTGAAAATGAATTTTAGTCGGCAAAAGTCTTATGCCAACAACAGAATGAGAGACCATGAATTCGAAGTAGGAGATTGGGTCTATTTGAAAATTTTACTCTTGAAAGTGGTGATGAGGTATAGAAAGAAGGGGAAACTTAGTCCCCATTATGTGAGGCCTTAGGAAATGTTGAAGCGACTTGGGAGTGTGGCCTATGAGTTGAGGTTGCAAATGAGTTGGCTATGATTCATCCGATGTTCCATGTTTCCATGATTAAGAAGTGTATAGGTGATCTAGTGTAAATTCTTCCTCTAGAAGGTTTAGGGGTAAGAGAATACCTTTCTTATAAAGAGGTCCCGGTTGAAATTTTGGATCGCCAAGTTAAGAGATTGAGGAACAAGGAGGTTGCCTCCATGAAAGTCGTATGGAGGAACCACTTTGTTGAGGGTGCAACATAGGAGGACGAGGCCGACTTAAAGACCCGCTATCCTCATATTTTTCCTTTACTCCTAGTCAAGGATGAGGTTATAGTTCATCATAATGCTATTATGTATAATATTGATCTTATCATGTTTTTTTATAAATATATGTGCATATTATAGTAGAAATTCATGCTTAAGTTGAGTTCCTCTATTTCCATAAAAAATGTTTATTATGTTGACTTTCACTTAAATGTTTTGTGTATTATAAGTAATCATGGAAGATTATAATAAGCATATTTGATGTGGTTTTGATAAGAAATCAGCATGTCGAGTTTTAATGTTATATTGAGCTCATATTCATATGAAGAAGGTAGTACCTCCTTAAGTTATATGAAAAGTTGAGCTTTTGTAATGGTATATGTGGATTAGGTTCCTATTTGATTGTTTTTATGTTGAAGGTAGTTTAAATGTACTCCTATAACCTGTGAATCTTTATGATTTTTGTTGTGGTTGGCTGCTAGTCTAGAATCCTTTTTCTTTTTGCCAATAGAGGGTTTAAGGTGTCATTCAGGGACGAATGTTCCTAAGGGGGGAATATTGTAACACCCCGGAAATGCATGACCTATAATAGAGTCTTATATGTTGAGTAATAATTATTTTAGACCTAAATAATTATTGCTTAAGAAGTATTGGATCCATAGGATTAAAAAAAAGCCTTGTCCGGAAACTAACGAAATTCAACTATGTTGATGTCCCTATGTTTGGTGAAGGTTTCAGAGGGTCATATGAAGTCCAAAATTTGAAACAAGACTTTTAATAGGTAAAATGTTGTTGGAGGGTAAAATCGTACAGTCACAACACCCGAAGGACCACCGGAAGGGTCCTTGGGGAGGACCCAAGCTTGGGCGAGCAAGCTGCCAAGGCAGCATCCGCGCAGGCAGGTTCTGGTGGCTGCTACGCGTCGCGCAGCCATCATGTGGGAATACGCAGTTGGACTTGCGACAAGGGGCTGACATGTAGCCTACTTCCTCAGCTCAAAATTTGAAAATAAATTGGGGAATTAGCGTCGCGACGCGCACCTACTTCCCACACATCGAAAAAGTCGTATTTTGGGTAATTTGACTTCACAAATAAACCCATTTAAGTGAGTGATATTTTAGGTAATTTAATGGGTTACTATTAAATGTATTAGGGTAAAATTTAGGTCCATTCCAACACAAAAATCAAGTCTCACAATTCGAACTCAATAATCTCTCTCTCCCAAATTCTCTTTTCCTTCAAAACTCCATTGAACACCAATAGAGCTCCAAGAAGAATATCAAGCCTTCAAGTTTTTTAGCCCAACTTTTTGGTTCTCTCATAAATAAGGTATTTTTTCTTTCACTCTTGGGATTCATTTCCCCTAAAGGTCCTCCAAAATATGATTTCTAGATCTTCAAAACAAGAATTTTTCTCCTCACATGGGTCTTCTTTCTATAACAAAATTGTGAGTAAATTGTGATGAATTATGATAAATTAATGTTGTTTAAGTTTGTATTTATGGTTAATTTATTAATTACTATAATTTTTCCCTTGACCCATGTCTTTTCCCAAAATCCCTAATTTCTTTGATTAATTAAGGACAATTGTTGAGGGTGATGAACATGTCGCTTGTTTACTTTGATTTTAGTTATGTTAAGACCTCATGAATTTCCCTATTTCATATGTTGGTTGTGAGTTCTTGGGTATTCAAGTATAATGTCCCATGAAGGGAATTGATTTATGATCTTGATTCTCCTTTGATCTCAATTATGCAAGATGAAATCTACTCATGTCATAATGATGCTATAGCTAATTGTGTTGTTGTGATGGTGGTGACAAGGATCCCTCATACCTAACCCTAGATCTATGAATTGGATATGAAGTATGTAATTATATTATGATATGATCATTATATGATTGAATGTAGTTTCTCATAATGATGATGTTGTGTCTAAAGTAAAAGGATGGTTCTCACTTTTGATCACCTATGAGCTATCATGATAAGATGTTTACTTAGAGGTACAAAAGAGACTAATGTGAACTTGTATGATGTTATATGACTATTAATAAAGGGAATAATTTCTATGAACCAAAAGTGCATGAAAATGAGATGGAAGTCTCATGTTACTATGTCTGCATTCCCACATGGGTTTCCTCATATTAGTAAGTCCGGATTCCCTAGTTATATGTTGTCTCATGATACCGAAACCTCCACATTAGTAAGTCAAGGTTTCTAGCAACAATATCCTTGACACTAAACTAAGTGCCCAAATAGGATTATAGCATAGTGGATCCACCTAGATATATATTTACGAATGGTTACACATTAGTCTAGTGTTAACCCTCACTATTAGGTGTGGGAGTAGGACACTAGATTCCATGTAGCTCACATGGTCTCATGTCGGTTATTGCACTTCTTTCCCTAATGTAATGGTAAATGAATAAGTTAAGTATGTGAAGTCTTATTAGGGTTGTCTTGAAGCCTACTACATACGGCAAGGGAAGGTATGGGACTTCTCTTACTCATTGAACATATGAGATCCAAAAGGATGATTCTAAGTAGTGTTCTTTTATGATTATGATTATGATTATGGTTATTATTAATAAGTTATGACTAAGCATTGATATGTAATCATGTTATGAAAATATGTTGCATGTATGAAGTGGGTTGCTTAATGTTACACTTAGCCTTGGATGGCATTATGGGATTCTCTCTTTGGCATTGCACAAGTATTACTTGGGTGATTTACATGTTGGGTTGCTATTATGTTGAATTGACTTATTATGCTTTTCATATATTTTATGGATAGGAGCCATATATAGTACATGTGGTTTGTACTAACCCATATTTACTCCCTTTTTGCCAAACATTTAGGTAACGTCCATTGATGAGATTCGTGGTCAATGAAGAAGAATACTTGGATCTTTCCTAGTAAATTGGTGAGTCCTCATGTGTTCTGACGATAAAGACACTCATCAAGCCTTATTGATTATGTCTATGTTTTGAGACAATTATTCCATTTTCATTTTGAGACGTTCATTGTAGCCTATATGGCATATTGTAATAGAGTAAGGGCTATACCCAAACTATTGTGATTCACTTTATAGATGGCTTAATATGAGACAAAGTATTAGACTAAATTCCTATATGTTTTATGTTGTTTATGTGAGAAGCCTATGTATCCTTCTTATTTAGAGATCTATGTAAACATCCTTGCTATATAAGAAAAACTTTTTAATTTTCGTGTATTTTTTTACCTATGATGTGCTATGAAAAATGCTAAGGGCTTGTATTAGTCCTCGTAGAGGACGCCGACGCCGACAATGAATAGGGTGTAGTTTTGGTCATTGCAGTGGCCTATGTTGGTTAATACCTATTCTCATCATGTGGGATGTGCACTTTAGTTATTGGATAGGTTCTACAATATGTAGGTAGTGGAATGGACGCTATCTAAACATAGGACTAGTAGGCTTTAATGATATTAAGTGAGTTCCCTAGGGATTTTAAGACTATTATGTGAAGTCCACTGTTAGTTTAGTTGTATCCTAAATGGTTTAAAAGGATAATGTTAAATTAATAAAAGTATGTTGAATAGAAAGATTTTTTTCTAGGGTGGATTTGGGGATCACTTTGGTGTGCTTGAAGAGAGTGTATGGGCGGTTTCTTCATGTCTTAATTATGTGGGGATTATATTAACCTTTGGTAGAGAGTCTAAATAATGAAAAGGTTTACTTGATGAATATGGAATTAAGTCCGATATGTTGATGTTAGCTTTTTATGTCTTATATGTGATTGTTGATTTGTATTATATCTCTTAAACTCTTACGATGAACATTTTATCAAAATGTCATGAAAACATGTTTCTATACTAAATGACCCTTTTTGCATGGTTTTTGCATGACTTCCATAGTTAGTGCTTAATATGCTAACCCCTTATTTTCCTTTTTTGACTAAAGTGTATGTATTGGAGGTTTGGTATGCTATGGATGTTGGATAGGTTTCTAAGGGTTAAAGATGAAGTTTTGGTGAGTCCTCATACATTAAAGGACAAGTTCCACGTGTTCTTTTTATGGGATTTTAGTTTTTATCTAAATTCTTTATGTTCTTAGTCCCAATGTTGTACTCTAAAGAATTAGATGGTTTATGAGACATAAATGTTGTAAAGTTAGATGTTTTAAAAGTATTCTGCTTTCTTTTTAACGAAAGTACTCTTCGTGTGTGAAGAATATTTGAAATTCTTACTTATTTTTAGTATTATATGAAATGAAAGGTCCATGTGGCTTGTAAATAAGACCTTCGAGAGGTCGAATATGTCGGTTACGGCTAAGGGGTACATCCGTGTCATGGCAAATTTGGTATCAGAGCATACAGTTATAGGATGGTCTTAGGTTGTGTCAAAAACCACATCTAATAGAGTCTTATTCATAATGTGAAGCGCGCCACATTATGAATATGAGAATTTTGGGTGCTAAGAAAGATTCAATTCTTCCTTCTTCTAATCATGCCTAAGTGTTTTGTTCTATGATGACTTTATGTTGTTCCTTATGTGATGGTCCTTTGAGTAGGATTTCCCTAGTAAAGGTTGTGTTTCAAGGTTGAGGGAGAGAAAAGGTTATTTAAGACTCGATAGATATGATATAGTAGGTTGTGATTATGACCTTAGATTGATGAGTTACCTTGTGATGGTGAGTATTGGTTGTAGAACCAGCTTGGGTAAGTTGTGCTTTTGAGGTAGGATGAAAGAGATAATGAAATGCGGTCTTAGAAATATATAGGTGTGATGAGTAAGGAGGTTTGATGTTGTTTTAATTATACCTTAGAATGGTAGGAAGAGATTATTGAAAGAGCTAGTTGATTTTCTCCTTGTAGGGTATGTGGTGACTAGATGATGAGGCTGTGAGAGTTTTTGGTTATCATGAGATAGGATTGATTGATGTTGTTGTTTCAAGAGGTTTAGTAATTGAAGAGTCTAGTGAGAATGGTTTTGTGAAGTTGATGCCTTCTTGATAAAGATTCTTATGGTATGTTCATGATTTATCTTAGATGGGTTTCCCATAAATGGGGAGTATGTTGAATAGTAAAGTGTGTCTAGGGTGAGATATCCTTATCTTATTCATATGTGCCTATTTAAGACTAAAAATAAGAGTTGCTAGAATCTTGTTTCATGTTAGAGTCTTTCATGAAAAATGAGTTTCCAAATATTCTCCTTAAGATATGCATGTTTTGGTTAGATTCTTGTTAAATGCAAAAATGAGTTTTCATGCATTGTATTCCCTCATGTTCATGTGCATTTAGTGTAAATTGTTTATTTTCTTAATGAGGTGAAATTGATCATGCATAAGTGTGACATGAGTTGACTCGTTTAGCATGCCTAAAGTATTATTGAGAAGTTGCATGTTGAGCTTTTTTAGGGAGAATTGCTCTGAATGTGCCTTATTGAAAATGTTGCATGGTTGTGCTTTGATGAAAATTTCATGGTGTGCTAACTGATGTTTAAATGAGCATAATGTTACTTGGAGAAGAAGTTCCTCCTACATCATAAGAAATGGTAAAGAATGAAGAATGAGGAGTTGGTAGGCATTGATCTACTTGCTTGAATTGCATGAAGTTTTTTGGGCCTTTTATGTGGAATGATGTTCCTCCTAACTATGTGTAAGGTTTATGATAGTGTATTCATGAATGTGGGCTGTTTGCTTTGATCGTTTTCCTTTTAAGTGTTTAAGTGTCATCCGTGGACGAATGTTCCAAAGTGGGGGAGAATATAAAGACCCTCAAAATGTACTAGGATGAACTAGAGCTTCACTTATGTTTTATGAGTTGTTAAATTGTTAATTTAAAGAATAAATTAATTTATAGGTCAGTTCGGTTGAGTTTGAGATCAAACGCCAAGGAACGACCACAACGTCCGTAGACTAGTCGTCTATGTGCTAGTGTGTCCTTATGTGTTTTGATGGAAGTTATATGTGTTGTTTGAAGTCTAAGTTAGTGGTTATTGCCCTAGAACCTAGATGGGCATGTTAAGGGGTTCAACATCTGGGTATGACTCCCCAAGGACCCACAAGGCGCCCTTGAGGAGGACCCCATCCTTTTGCCAAGAAGCGGCCTGGGTAGCATGGTTGACGACCCCAATTGACAGACAATTAATACATTGACGGTTCATCAATTTGGGGTGTTGATTAGGGATAATGGGTGTGCAAGTTTGGGAGCTGCAGTCCCAAGTGACAGACCCCATTGACGGCCTGTAAATCAATTGAAGGTTTATTAATAGAGCACGTCAATGGTGACTTGCAGTTCTATAAATTTCTCGACCAAGGTAGGGGTGAACTTGTAAATTCAGCCCAATTCTTTTAAAGGGTAGAATCAGTTGTTTATTGTGTATTAGTTGTTTAAGTATTTTAAATTTATTAAACCCTCTTTTCGACTATAGCACCTAAATCAAATCCCTCTTTTAGACTCTAGCACCTAAATCAAAACCCTCCTCTCCCAATGTTTTCTCTAAAAAAAAAACACGGAAGCATGAAACGAAGATGGAGCTACTGTTGTGGATTCCAATGGTTTTCTTATTCAATTCTCTTGGGATTTATTCTAAAATAGAACATGACTTCTTTATCTAAGGTTTTCTATCACCTTAGAGACAGTAACAGTGATTTCAAGGATTTTAAAGTTTATGAAAAAGTCCAATTTTCACTCCAACTCAAGGGTTATTGCATGAAACTATTTCAAATCAATAATATGATATTATTGATGTTAAATTGATGTTTTCCAATGAAAATATCCATGAAATCTTGATCTTCTAAAATTCCTAAATTTGGCTTATGAATTGGGTTTATTGTTTATGATCTAATGTTGACTGAATATTGATTATAATGAGTTGTATTGATTATTTCTATTATTTGATTATGATATCATATTGAATATTTGAAGATGTTATGGAATGGTGATCTCGGCTATGGGAAGAGGATAAGTTGACCTAATTCCCTTACTAATGTAGAATCTATATATAATTTATCTTGTGTGGTATGGTTCACTTATGGTTGCCGTGTTTACTTCTTGTTCTTATGGTGATCATGACCTTGTTGTTATTATTATGTGAATTGTAGTAGTATCATGTTAGGGTATACATGAAGGTGTAATATGAAGTTGGTTATGTGAATGAATGTGACTATGTATAAGGTGTTATAGCATATATAAATGTATAAAATAAAGTTATTATGTGATATATATGTGATCTTGTGTAGTGTTCATAATGTGAGGTTATTCATGTGATCCAGAAGTAATCTTTTATTAAGATATGTGTTACTGTGAATGAAAGTCTTTTCCTCAAAATGTTGGTATGTTATGATGATAGAATATGAAGATTCTTTACATGTTGATATGGTGTCTTCTTTAGGTGGACCTAGTGGTACCTACTTGATGCATGAAATTTGTGTGAATGTAATATCTTTACCTTGTAGGCTTAGTCACCCTTGTCATGTATGAATGAATGAATGAAAGTCTAGGATCAAAAGACCTAAAGTTTGTACCCTTATATGAAAGGTTAATGTGAAACCTTGAATATGAAAAGAAGGTTAAGAATGTGAAGCCGTGAATATGAAAAGAAGGTTAATAAATAAGACTTGGAGTGGTAGACATAAATGGTACCTCTTCTTGAGTGGAATGGCGGACTTAGAGGTAAGTTGGTTGGAATGACATAAAACCATCTCTATGAAAGTCATAGGAGCTATCCTAATGAACCTTGTTCAAAATATTCTTGTGTATCTCTTCTTAGTAGTGGTATTAGGATTTGGTAGAACTAAGAGATAGTACTTTCTCAAATAATATTATTGGAATGAACTAACTCTATGAGGACCAAGGCAAACAACCGAGTTGATATGTTTTAGGTTGTCACTCTACTTGAGTATAAAAAAGACTTTTTATATTCCTTAAATAAAGTGCCAACATGGGATGTTCCTAGTTACACCTTTGGCAAGTAGAACACCTTCCACAGTGTGCGGTCTTATGATACCGGATTACATACCTAGCTGGTGGTCTATGTCGGTTAATGCCTTTTCTCATCATGTGGGATATGCATTCTAGTTTTTTTATAGGTTCTACAACGTGTAGGTAGTGTAATAGGATACCATCTACAAATTATATTGAATAAAAATGTTTTTATTAGGGTGGCTTTGAGGATCACTTTGGTGTGCTTAAAGAGGGTGTATGGGAGGTCTCTTCATGTCTTACTTAGGTGGGCATCAGAGAACCTTAGGTTGAGAGTGTAAATGATGAAAAGACTTACTTGATAAATATGGAATTAAGTCTTGTATGTTGATGTTAGCTTAATATGTCTTATATGTGATTGTTGACTTGTATTATGTCTCTTAAACTCTTATGGTGAACGTTTTTATCAAAATGTCATGAAGCATGTTTCTATACTAAATGTCCCTTTTTTCATTGTTTTTGCATGGCTTCCTTAGTTCTTAATATGTTAACCCCTTCTTTCCCTTTTTGACTAAAGTGTTGGGATTGGAGGTTTTGTATGCGATAGATGATTGATAGGTTTCTAAGGGTTAAAGATGAAGTTTTTGTGAGTCCTCATAGATTCGAGGGCAAGATTCACATGTTCCATTTATGATATTGTAGTCTTTATTTCCGGTCTTGTATGGGCTTATTCCTAATGCTGAACTCAAAGCGTTAGATATTTTATGACACATACATTATTTAGATGTTTTAAAAGTCTTTCACTTGCTATTTAATGAAAGTATTCTTCATGTGTGAATAAAGGTTTAGGTTCTTACTTATTTTAAGTATCATATGCAAAGAAAGATCCATGTGGCTTGTATGAGACATCCGAAAGGTCAAATACGACGGTTACGACTAGGTTGTACTCTCGGGTCATAACATATTATGATTATGGTGTGTGATTGTAGATCGTGTTGTCCTATTATGGCAAGATAACTTGAATCGCATTACCACTTTTTGGCATAAATATTAGTGGGGTTATCACATTACGACAAAACTATAGGATCGGAGTGCCAGTTCCGGCAAGATAACATGGATCGGGTACCACACCGGTGCACTAAAAGTTTCAGTTTGGGTTCTATGAGAGGACCAACTACTTGTGATAAGTTGTAATGAAAGCCATGTTATATTTGATTATTGTGAAGTGCTTATAATCATGATTATTTCGTTCTATCTAACGATGACCGAGTGTAAGTGGGACTATTTTTATGACGGTGAATATGGGGTGATATGGAGATATCTTATTTGGCGTACTTAACGGAATGAGAGAGGGAATTGTTGAGGTGTTGGTTGAGGTGAGCATTTCAAGGAGAGGCCATATGGTTTGTGTTGGATAAGGAGGCGATACTTTAAGAATGTGCCAAGATTGATCGGTAGAAAAAGGATCTTATAGGTTCTGGGACTATATATTATCGATAGCAACGGTTAGGCTATTACTTAATAGAACTAGAATCATTAGCAGTTAGAAAATAAAAATTGTTAGTAGTTACAGTATTGTTACAAGTAGAGGGTGTTTTAATAAAGGGGCAAGGGTGGAGAAACGAGTGGTACTTGCATGTTCCTAATGTTATTTTCTTATATTATGAGGTGGGAATCGGGTTGACCGATGATGCCTACCAGTACATGTGGTTGTATTGATTACTCCTGCTATGTCTTTTTGACATAGTCTACATGTGGTGTTGGTGACGTTTCATGAGGTGAATACAAAGAATTTCTCCAGTAGCTTTGACTCTTCCTTGTTCAAGGTGGGGCTTGTGTCTTATTTACTTATTCTTCAATCGTTACTCCTAGTAAATCTTGTACCTATTAGACTAGATCCCTTGGGTTATTAAATTATTTTTATAAGATTAACAAAGAGTGTATTAAAAACGACTTATTTATTTCCTTAACTTTATTGTCCATCTTATTTAATTACCGCATGTTTTTCTTTGTTAGGATACGAGGAATATCCTACTAAGCTATTAGAGTTGGTGCCAGCACCGCTTACTGGTCTTGAGTAGTAACAATTTATAGGAAATTTATATATATGGAGATATTTGATATAGGAATAGCTAAACAAAATGGTTAAGAAATACTTGATAAGTAAGCACTTGATCATTAGTAAAGTTTCAATTACACAATAAGAAAAATTTAACATATTGTAAATCCTTTCCATTAGTTAGCAGCAAGAGGTGGTTATGCCATGTACTAGGGATTTGGTTTAACCTAGGAAATGAAATAACAAAATGACACATGAAAAAAAACTAAAAAGGTAAAAGGTTACCTAACGTTTTGCTTCTCTGTTATCATAATTTTGAGAATTTGTTTTAGTTTTTCACAATACAATACATGTACATTTGAACCACATCGATGATTTCACGAAGAAGAACCATGTGCCCATACAATGTTGTCAAAATTATGGTGCAACAAAAAAATTGGTGCAATGGATTGTTGAGAAGAAAATGGTGACTTCAAATTAATAATAGTAAATTACGGAAGCAAACACCAAAAAAAATTCCTATTGTATAGATGAAAACATTTCCAATATTTTCTTAAATATTTTTGGAGTGTTTTGGATAGGAGAATACACATTATATATTCTCTATAGGTATAGTTATATAAAAAGTTGAATGTATAAGGGAAAAGAAAACAGAGAACTTACCTTGCAAATGCAAAGTTGCACAAAGAGACCTTAATTATTATAGATATATCATATAAGAATGCACAACTCTATTTAATATGGAAAGAGAATGCACATAAAAGGGTGAAACAATCTTTTTTAGATTTTAGTAAAGTGATTCAGTATTTTGAAGGTTTTAGTATCATGGTCTAAGGAATTTCCCTTTTGTTATTGACATGGCCTGTAGTCCAAGTGGTCAGCAAACCTATAAAGTAATTTTTTCAACAAGTGAAAAAAGAGAACATTGCAAGACACATGGACAGGGGAGCATGAATAAATAAATAAATAAATGTATTTGAAGAATGTTGTGTGGAAAGTTCGAAGGCACTTTTCTGGGCAAATCGGTGAAGCATTCTACATAAGAAGCGGTAAAAATAAAGTTGATGAACGAAGCAATAGTGAATGTAGTGAAAAGAGAAGAGAATGATAAAATAACATATTTTGATGGTTTGCATGGGATTTGGACCAACATTTTGTGGAACCTCATAGGTAGCAATAGAAAACTGTCAAGATCGGGGGAATCTTAAATATTGCAGAAGGAGGTGTTGTATGAATATTTGTTAAGGGGTGTATAACGCTATTTCTAATATAAAGTCAGAGAAGTTACCGTTTGAGTTTGTTGTGTAGTATGCGAATGGGTAGGTTAAAAAGAAAAAATAGAAAAATTGACCTAAAAGAGAATTCATGCATTCTTGAAGCATTGCTTGAGTTGAGTTGCAACTGCTCTGAGAAAGGGTTGTTTTGGAATGATATAAAAAAAGGAATTCCTCACTTGTGGTGATGCCACATCACCGGGTAGAGGGTTTTCTTTATAGGTGATGGTTGTGATTTCATGATTGTGTGATTTATGCATCATCTTGGTTTATAATGAGACTTCTAAATATATGAATGTCCCAATATAGATCACGTTGTTGTAAATGGAAGTAGATGAATAATATAGCCATGAAATTCTGATGTAAATGTGTGATCTTAGTGAGTTACTTGTGAATGTGATTGTGGTGTATGAATAGGGGATCAGATTGCCATTTTCTGTAAGCTAACTTGGATCAGATTGCCACATTGTGACATAAATATTGGATTGGATTTTCACGTTCCGGCACAGCTATGGGATTGGATTGCCACGTTCCGACAAGCTAACTTGAATCAGGTACCGCACCGGTGCACTAACACTTTGAATTTGGATTCCGTGAGAGGATCAAGCTACTTGTGATATGTTTGATGTGTTTAGCATGTTATATTTCGGTATTGTGATGTGTATACACTTTTTATGATTGTGTTCTTACCTAATGATGAGAGGGTGTAGGTGGAACTATGTGTTGGCATATCAGTGTGGGGTGATGTGTATATATTTTATGAGTTGTACTTGTCGAGGTATTGGTCTGGGTTAGTATCCAAGGATAATAGGGATAGAAATAGAGAATGAGGTAAGGAGAAAATTTATGGCCTGGGGTAGATAAAGTGATGATACTTTAAGAGTGTGACAAGATCGGTTGGTGGAATATGGACGTAAGCGGTGTTAGGTATCATCTAATAAACAAGTGTTACTTGCATGATAGCGTTGTTCTTTTCTTGTATTACGAGGTGAGCGTCAGTTAACCGATGATGAATAGCAGTACATGTGGCTTTACTGATACTACTTCTTCCTGTGTATTTTTGTCATAGTCTTGATGCAGGATTTGTGATCTTTACATAGGTGAAGACAAAGAAATCCTCCAGCAGCTTCGACTCTTCTTTCCGCATGGTGGGAGTTGTGTTCTATTATTATTTATTTACTAGATTGTACTATTAATATCTCTTATACATGTTAGACTAGATCCTAGGGGTTCTTAATTGTTTTAAAGGTCTAAATTAGTTCTTGTAAAAGAGTTTGTTATAAGGATATTATCTCTTAATTAGGTTTTAGAGTAGGTGACCTCACGATCCAGTGGGTTGGGTAGTGACAAAGATGACATTCATTTAGTTGGCTCTCAAATTTGACTTCTCGATTGACTGCGTATATAAATTAACGATACGTATCTGACTGTCCATATTAACTGCAAAAGGTTTCTTTTTATTCTTAATTGAAAAACTCAAAATAAATTTTCAAAAATATATTCTATTTATGAAATCATACATATAATAATCTTTTTATGTTACATCCAACAAATATATAGGTCATATACTTGTACACAATTTTCAATTTATTCAACTAATTAAAAAAGGAAAAATAAGACACTGTGTTATCATATATATGTATGGGCGTTATGGTAAGAGTTATTGTGATAATACAAAATTTTAACTCACGCTGCTAGGGTTGTCCTATACCTTGACGAAGGTATAGAACCTAAACTACAAAGTTGATCCACTAGTCTATGCTAAAGAGCACGAAGGAATTATCTAAAAGGTATGACCCTGTTCTACCCATGATGGTTACATGGGTTATGGGAGTTGTGAGTTGTTTGAACTCTCCCCATATCGGTGCTTAATACTACTTAAAAAATATGATGTTATCATTAAGAAAACAGTAGCATTTATTTTAACTCACGCTGCTAGTGTCGTCCTATACCTTGACGACTTTTCTAATTTATTTTAAGAAAACATACTTCTTTCTTTGATTTGAGAAAATTACTCAAAAGTTTATATCAAACACTACCTTGCAAATAAAAGTATCATCTCTTGCTTAATTATGAAAGTGTTTACTCTTTATGTGAAAACTTGCTTAAAGACTCTTTTGTAAATCAACGTTTCCTCTATTCCTTAAATGAGAAAACATTTTACTCTTTGGGAATACATAGTGCCGATATACTCTTTTGGAGAAATGAAATTCAAACTTTACTCTTTACTCAACTCAAAACTCAAGTCTTTAAACCAAGTTAAAACATTTGTAAAAGACATTTGGAAGACTCTATGAACTTCTCTTGACTTGGCTTTTAATATCTCTTGACTTGAGTCATAATTGATCCATGAATTGAATTATATATTCAGGGATTGTGATTTGTGATAGGGAAGATCTCATGAAGTTTAGGATTGGTGTTAGATACTCAAACATGAGAAAGGATCAAGAAATCATCGTCAAGAAGCAAGGCGCGATGCGGAGATGCATTTAATTATTTGGGTGTGAAATAAACATTGAGGCACAATTGTCTGTGACCCCTCCACTACGTGATGAAATATTTTGTGAAATGGGGAACCAGGTTCACGATGCGGACTAGGGCACTAGATTTGCCTTGCTTTTTTCATTTTCATTTTCTAACCCTAGTTCACCTAAATATGATTCCTTTTCTTCAATTATCTTTAGATTTAGATACCGAGCATCTGTACGCAGAACATAATCAAACACAACTCTAAATTCAACCTTAGAATCTCAAGAACTCATCAATCTCATCCCGGTTTCAAGAACGAAACTCAATTCAATACACACATCAAGAACATTCAAAGATTAAACTTTTAGGGATAATTCACGCTGACCTAAACATTTTTGTGTGTGGGTGAATGAACTTAACGCTTTGTGAACTAACATACCTCATAGGGATAACCCTTTGACGAAATACACAAGCAATTCTTGAAGAACTTGAGGATTCTTGCTCCTTCTCCTCCTTTCTCTTATTTATCTCTTCTCTAGCATCCTTACTCAATATCGTAAAACCGAAATTGATCCTATCAGTATAGACCCCAATTAAATATCAAAGAGCAAAATTAAGTCATGGGGTATGGAAAAGACCATATTGCCCTTCAAAAATCCGAACTAGACTTTCCTTATTTGAACACCCAACTTCAAATTGGCATATCTCACTCATACAACCTTGGAATCACACAAACTCAGCTACGTTGGAAATATTATTCCAAGATCTTTCTCATGATAACAGTAAACACGCCTAACTCATCGTGATCTAGGAGTTATGGTCGTTAGTAGTTGATCAAAAGCCCAATTTTACATGCTTAACAGATTTTTCGAGATTTTTATATTCATTCCAAAAGACCATTTCGATTTTTTAACTTCCTTCTAGTTGCGGGGTGTTACAAGTTTGTCCGAACACAACACCCGATCCACAATCACAATCCTAATGTATATCATTAAAAACACACAACAAATAATCAGAGAATCACAACCATCACCAACAAACTACTCATAAACAAACATCATATAATCACTAATTCAACCATACTTAGCCCTAGTTCATCATATAAGGCTTTTTTTAGGGTTAAACCATAGTTCATTTGTTTCACAAAGGCCTACAAATAAATCATATCATTGATTTGCATATAGTACATAGTGAGCAATGATTTATAACTGCTCAATTCATAAAACCTAGCCTACTATGAATCAAGCTTTCATAGAGAGTTTGAAAAAAAAATTCTTTTTTCAAGACGACGGGACCATGGATTTGACTGGAAAATTGCAAGCTATAATCATCCCCACACTAGAATTCATATTCTTCTTCCTTCACAAGTTCAAAGCAGGTCTTGAAGGATTTCTAGGATGTCTTATGAGTATTTAGGTATTTTAGAAAGAAGAGAAAATATGAATTCACATTATTTACATTTTGCAATGCATATCCCGCCTTGCAGACTACTTTCCCTGTTGTGGCGTCGCCGCCCTAGAAGCATCTGACCCAACCTGGTAGCACAGTGGCCCAACAATTTCATGAATTTTTAGTTTTTGTAATTAATGACAATCCAGGTTTTTACAATATATACTAATTTACCCCTCGTTAGTCCTTAACAACTAGTGCACGGATAATCACACGCCTTACTACAAAGTACTTCAAACTAAAAAAAATAGGGCCATTATAGAATAAGGACTAATTGTGACTTTCAAGTATTTTTCACATAAAATGTTTTATACCCCAAGGAGTAGAATAAATTTGAGGCAACAGACGAAGAAATGAATGCGTTTAAATTACAAAGTCTTGCCCACCTGGGCGGCGGCCTTCCCATTGAGGTGGGCCCACTGTGTCAAGGATCTCCCACCAAGGCGGGAGATTGGGAAAAAATAAAATGGGGAAAGGAAATATTTTCCCTTTTCTCCCTAAACTTTCAAAAACTCTCTTAAATATCATATCTGTCACTCTCCTCCATATATCAAAAGTCAAGTTTGATCTTGTTCCTTCCGCTTTTTAGTTCTTTACTTTATTATCAACGTTTGCATGACAACTAATTGATCGAATAAAAATTGATTTGGGTAGTTATTTGTCAATGAATATAGGTTTCTAGTTTTGATAGATAACATAGTACGGACACTTCCTTTATGTCCTCAATATCTGCACAACGTCCTCGACGTACTGATTTTGTCAAAATAGAGTTAAATTGATACCAAAATGGGTAGGGGAAGTTTATTTTGAGTATTTCATCAATTAAATTGCACATTTCAAATGTGTATGCGACCTGATTGCCTTCAAATTTAATAACATATTGTTGCAGTGAGATCATATCTCCACAACGATCACAATAAAATGTGAAAATTATCAAATACTAATTAGTAGTCATGAAGTTTAGACAAAAACATTAATTTTACAGACCGGAAGGAAAAAACAATCATCTTTCCTATATTACACTTTAGTTTGTCATTCCCTATATCACTAATGCAATGCTACAAATTGTTCTATAAATATCACTGTTACCTTTCTCAAATTAAATGTTTAATACTTTGTCTAATTCCACACCCTCGGGTGCCCTTGGAATGTACTTTCTCAAATTTGACTTATTCCTTTTCCGGCTTCTATTCTGTGTAAACGCAATTACTAAATTAGCAATGTATGCATGAACTGCTTAAATCCAAAACAACTCCCCTAACATATGTAATTCACGTAGAACAATTGGTATAACTGGATGTGTTATTAATAAAACAATGATTGACCAAATTAGAAGATTTGTACATTGGTAAGGTATCCTCCAATTTAAATAACACCAACTACCAAGTCAATGTTAATTATAAATTAAAGAGCTCTCCTCATCTGGATTAAAGACAAAAATTAAATAAAATTTTAGATGCTCAACCAAAATAGGACCACCTTATTTCTTATTTATCATTCTCCACCTGCAACCTAATGGCCATCTTGTACTCCTCCATGTATTTATCACTAGTTGCTTCTAAGCAAGGGTGTATAATCTTGTACATTAGTATTTGTTTTTCACATTAAATGTTTGTAATTCTTCATAGAGATCCTCAGTACTTCAAAACCATTTGATTTTCCCTGAGCATAATCATGTCGGCGATCCTCTACTTTAACTATGTAAAATTTCCGAATTATCTCTTCTATACTTGTGGAAATGCATGTGTTCTCCACGAGTAGAGAAGAAATAATTGATTAAATTAAAAAACTAAAACTAAGGAATCGTCAACATGACTATCTTGAGGGAAAATCAAATGGATTTGATGCATTGGAACATATCCATAAAGATTTAGAAGCATGGAACATGAAAGAAAACAAACAATTACTAATTAATATGGTTATGAACCACAACTTAGAAATACCTCAAGATTAACACATGGAGGAGCAAAAGGTGGCAATAAAGTTGTGGTAGGGAGAGTTCTAAAAGGAATTCCTACTTTTATGGAGCATTTTACCAGTTAGAAAGTTAGTAAGTTTTTTGGTTTGTTTCATCTTTAATATTTATGATATTATGAGTTGTCTAAATTTGTAATCAATTGAAGCCTTATGTAAACTAGTGAAGAATAAAAGTGACAGATCAAAGAGAACACTCTTGCACTCATCAATGTTTTGTCATTATTCCACATTTAGGGAGACTGGTGTATATCCATCTTAAACCTAAGCTAGATTTTATGAGATGGTGGAACCTTTTTTGATGAGAATATTAAACATCCATTAACTTTTAGTGCTATTTTTTGTTAAATACAATGTGACATAAGAATATGTGCATTATTAATGTATATTATAACTATTTAAAGACAAAAAGATATATCAAAGTAATGAATTAATTACTCTTTTAACAATCTCTAAGCTATTGAAAATTGCATAAAAATATCTTTATTATTATGTTACCTCATAAGCAATAAATATGTTATAATCTCCACATAAAACATTATATCAACCATATGGACATTAAGCTTAAAAATGTAAGAGACTATTGGTTGGCTGTCGTGACCTTGACCGTCGTGATGGCACCCAAACTAACTTTCCGCTGGGAGAACTACTACTACAACCCAAACAATAAACAAAACAAAAAATGAACGCATTTAAGTTACGGAAGCAAATTAAATACTAAGGAAATAAATAGAGTCCCCTTACCTCTAGAAAGATTCTATCAACTAAAATAAATAAGGAAGAACTAACCTAGAACCTGAAAGTCTGTGTACAAAAACTACTAAATGATAAATGAAGTCTAAAATAATAAGGTTCACAATCCAAAATAATGAACTAATTAATTAACTAGAAAAATTCTAAGTCCAAAATGTGGACATAAACTTAAAGAGAATCGAAAGTTACCTGGAAAATGCTAGCTCACCCGTGAGTTCGACGTTGACAATGACATATCTTCTAAGCGGTGTCTGTCAATAAATGCCCTGTACTAAAAAAAAAGAGTGAGTTCATAATAAGAACAAAACAACGTGTACTGGTAGGACCACACGGCTATCCCACTAAGTGCACTATAACAAGTTAATACAACAATAAAACTATGAAATATATCAAAGAAATACAATATTGAATATCACATAATTTAAAAATACACATTTATCAAAAGTTATTGATTCTCTCATGGAGCCCAAACCCAAACAATTAGTGCACCAGAACATGATACCCAATCTTATAGTTATGTCAAAACATGTCAACACAGTCCATCAACACACCACAATCACATTCAAAAGTATATTCTCAATAATCATACAATAAAGAAGTGATTCATGGCATATAGTTATTCATCTATCTCATTTACAGTAAGTGTAAACAATGAAACATTTGCTTACAAACATCCATCTTAATGAATCATAACAAGAATACATCATAGAATCATAGAATCAAGATCATCACCTACCTCGAAAAAAGTTGAAACCCTAAAAAAATTTATCCATCCCTTTTCGAATTCATTCCACTCCTTCAAGGTATACAAACAATAATAATGACAAATGAAATCAACAAATAATTGCTAATTATCCGAAACTATGACAATTCTAGGAATCCTAGATTGTACCCATGATAACAAGTATCCAATTTAAGGTTGCTCCACCTATATAATCTATTTCAAAACCATTCACCATCAATACTTACCATTCTATTACTTTGTACGTATCAAAAAATAGATTTGGGGAGTGAAGAGATTACCTTTAGCATTAAGAATGGTAAAAAATTTTAGGATTCATATGGGGTTCGTTCCTTAGCAAAAAAATTCAAAAAGTGCATAACAAGGTAGCTTAGAGGTTTATTAACGACCTTATATCGCGTCGATCATGCCATAGCGACCCTCATCTAGATGTAGCGACTCTGCTACAGCAGCATAAATTCCTATGAGAGCGGGTTGTCCGAGGCGTGAGCTATTTCAAAAATCCCAAGACCCCCATTTCACAACACAACTCTAAACAATGACACTCAGAAAATATTTTCAACGCTAAGATCAATTCTGGGAGTTCTACTTCCCAAATTTAATTCGTAAAGTTGTACAGATCATCTAATGAGTTATCTAACAATTGATTTAATAAAAACCATAAATGATTCACCCAATTGTTACCATATATACCTACACCTTGAAGACTCCAATTTTGTTCAAATCTAGACTAGGTTGGGAAAAATTCAAATACTATGAAAAAGTTTTTCGACTCAAAATTCTTCTATGCTGGTTTTGAACCCGTTCAATACACTAGATACCAATTTACCCATCACTCTTCCTCGAGTGAAAAACATAGGAAAAATAGGCTAAGGAAGGAACGAAGTAGTACATGCTTTTGTGAACAATTGAGGATACTGTTCTCACTTGACCATCTTAGTTTCCCACGTATATTCAACAATTGGACGATGTTTCCTTTGAACCTTCATAGACTTAATCTCCTTGGTCCTTAATTTACGCAGACATGATGAAGTATCAAATTGGTTCCTCCTTATATTTAAGGTCTTTGTCTAACACAATTGAGTACCACTTAATGATATAATTGTCTTCATCATGATATCTCTTCAACATGGACACATGAAATTCCAGATGAATGCCTGATAGGTCAAGCGGTAGAGCCAATCAAATGTTACCGTCTCTACACATTCAAAAACTTCAAATAATAAGGTACCAACACTACACATTCAAGAACCTCAAAGGGACCAATTTATCACAGACATGACTTTCCTTTCTTAATGAATCTCATCAGCCCTTTCATGGTGATATCTTTAGAAGATCATTCTCAGCAATTTAAAATGTCATTTCTCTTACCTTATGGTCTCCATACTTCTTCTATCTACACTAGGCTTTTAGAAGCTTAGCTTGAAAAATTCTCACCTTATGTTGATCATTCTTCACCAAATTAACCCCCAAAGTGTTCCCATCTCTAGCCTCAAACCATCATATGGGTGATCTGCATCACCTCCCATAGAGTGCCTCAAATTGTGTTCGTATCTATGTTGGAGTAATAACTAATATTATTATTAGAGAATTCACACAATGGTAGGAACTTATCCCAATGCCCTCCAAAATCAATCAAACGTGCTCTCAATATGTCTTCTAACAGCTGATTAGTCCTCTCTGACTACCCATTTGTATGTTGATTAAAGGTTGTACTAAAGGTGAGTTGTATACCCAACACATCATGAAGTTTCACCACAAAACTTGGATGTGAATTAGGTACAACGATCTGAGATGATATGGAGGGCACCCATGCAACCTCAGTATCTCTTTCACACATACTTTAGACAATTGTTAAGAACTATAATATATTCTTACCTGAATAAAATGGGCTGAACTAGTCAGTCAATCAACCACTAACAAAATAGAATCAAACTCCCCAATGTCTTCGGATGACCAACCACGAATCCCATGACTATCCTTTTCCACTTCCATTCCGAAATTGACATTCTTTGAAGCAAACCCGCAGGCCTTAGTTGTTAATAATTTGTTTGTTGGCAATTTTGACACTTCAAAACAAACTCGTCTATGTCATTTTTGATTCATTGGCACCAATAAATATATTTTAGATCTCTATAAATCTTTTCAAACCTTGATGAATACAATATCGCAAACCTTAAGACTCTGCCAACAATTTTTCAATCACTTCATTCGTTCTAGGAATACCTATTCTCCCTTTAAAATTTAGTACATCAATCGCATCAATAATGGTCTCTTGTGCCTTACCAAAAGTAGTATTCTTTATAGGAACCTCCAAATTTTAATCCTCAAATATTTTGGCCTTGATCTCCTTCATGAATGTTCCCTTTACATAAATAACAAATAACACCCCAACTCTTTCTAAGATGGCCAACTGCATGAACTTAGACTTTAAGGTCGGAATTTATTTAGCCAAAGGTCGCTTGGATACACTCAATCAAGCTAAACTACCAATACTCTCCGCTTTTAGACTCAAAGCGACACCCACCTTATTAGCCTTGTCGGATAATATTGAATGGTCATATCATAATCTTTAAGTAACTCCATCCATCTTCGTTGTCTTAAATTCATATCCTTTTAAGTGAACATATTTTGCGAATTACGGTGATCAGTAAACATTTCACACTTAACACCATAGTGATAATGTACCCAGATCTTAAGAGCAAAAACAACAGCTGTCAACCCCAAATCATGTGTTGGATGATTTCTCTCATGCATCTTCTATTGAAGCGACACATAAGTTATCACATTCTTATTCTTCTTCAACACAACACCCAAACTAATATAAGAAGCATCACAATAAACAATAAAATCTTTACCTTCCAGCAGTAATGCTAAGATAGATGTGGTGGTCAAGAGAGTCTTGAGCTTGTGGAGCTCTCTTCATATTTTTCAGACAATTCAAAGGGTATTTCGTTTTTGGTGAAGTTATTCAAGTGTGTGGCAATAGAATTTGAGTTCTTCACAAATCGATGATAATAGCTAAAGACTTCCACAAAACTCCTAACTTCTCACACATCTAGGCAGAACCCAATTCTTAAACGCCTCAATCTTTTGAGAACCTACCATTACCAATTTTGAAACCCCAAAAATGCAACCGACTTCAACAAAAATTCACACTTGGAAATTTTAGCATACAACTTTTGTTGTCCAATAATATCCAAAATAATACAAATATTGTCGTCATGATCTTGATTAATTTTCAACTAAACCAAGATATCATCAATAAATACTACGACAATAGAATAAAGAAATGGCTTGAACACTCCATTCATTAAACTCACAAAGTTGTAGGCGTACAGGTCAAAGTCCCAAACATAACAAAAAACTCATAGTGCCGATAGTAAGTTCTAAACTCCATCTTAGGCACATATTCTGTCCTAATCTTCAATTGATGATAACCAGATCTTTGATCAATCATAGAGAAAACTGTTGCACCTTGAAACTGCTCACAAATATTTTCTGTTCGAGGCAAAGGATACTTGTTTGAATAGTGACCCTATTAAATTGTAGGTAATCTATACACATTCGCATGCTACCATCCTTCTTCATAACAAGAAAACTGGAACACCTCATGGGGAAGCACTAGGGAGAATAAATCCCTTATCAAGAAGTTGTTGAATTTGAGCCTTAAGCAATCTTAATTCTTTTGGATCCATGCAATAATGAGGGATGGAAATGGGACGAGTACCAGGATCTAAATCAATGCAAAATCTATGTCTCTATCCGGAGGCATACTAGGCAAATCATTAGGAAATACTTCACTAAACCAGACACTACATGAATAGGCCCAACGGACGGAGCCTCAACCTCAACATCCTTAATATGAGAAAAATTATCCAAACAACCCTGCTATGCTAATTTACTATCCCGAATGGAGGATATAATACTAGCTTTATTAGGCTTTTCCCCCCTTTCCCACTATAATTTTTCCATTCCTAGAATTTCTAGAGTTATACACTTAGTAGTACAACTTAACATAACATAATAGGGGGACAACCAAGTCATGCCTAAGATTATATTAAAAGCAGCCATATCCAAAATCACAAAATCAGCCTAGGTTTGAAAACTCATAAACAAAATAGGACAAACGCGATAGACATGAGTAACTATGACTGACTCTCCAACTAGGATAGAAACATGGTGCATCAATAATATTACAAATCATATCAAATTCTGAGGAGAATCTCACAGATTCATAAGAATAGGTAGAACCAGGATGAAAAAACACATTATCCATTCGGTCACATATAAGAATAGTACATGAGATTACCACGTCGGACACCTCTTCCTCATTCTTGCCCGGAAAAGCATAACATTGAGCCCTCTCATAATGATGAGATAATTCCCTGCTTGGGTGTTTGTTACCCATAAACATGTTATCACTTCCTCTATCTATATTGCCTCATCTATTACCTCTTCGCTCATCTTGTGGACGTCCTCTATCATAATTACCATTCCCTACAAGTACCCATATTCTAGATGTCTTGTAACACTCCAAATGTCCATGACCTAAGCTAGAGCCTCACATGTTGACCTAAACCTTAAAACATTGTTCCTAAGCCCAAAAAACGTTATAAGCCATTTAGGAAAGTTTAGAGTCAAGACGTCAAGAAACGTCCAAGACGTCCGTAAGCTAGTCTAATTTAACTAGTGAAATGTCCTTAGGTTTATAGTAGGTATAGAGATTTCATATGAGGTATAAAATTTTTAAAACTGTAAAAATAGGTAAAGACATGTATATAGGGTGGAAAATTCCAGGTCGACCCCCCAAGGGTCACCATAGGTGTCCACGAAAAGGCCCCAAACATGGCTTGGAAAGCATACAAAGCAGCAGCTAAATGCACATGGCAGAAAGAAGCCTGCGTCGCGGATTTGGGTGTCCTTTGGTCAAAATTCAAGTCTTTATCGCAGGCAGGTCGTGTACTCCACTACATCAAAACTTAATTTAGAAAATCAAGCGGAGAAGCTTCGGGTTGCGGAGCTGTTCTCCGACAAAAATTATAAATTTGGAATTAAAGTTTGACTTCATTAAATGGTAAACATAAGTGAGGGATCTTTTGGGTATTTCATGGGAGGCCTACATGTTGATTTGAAATCATATTTTCCTCACATTCACTCACCCAAATAAAATAACCAAATCAAAATCCAAAAGTCTCACCTCTCTCTTGTTTTCACTATATTCAACCTCCATTGAAGGAGGAAGAAATCTTGAAGAAGATGGTCAATTTCTCTATGATTTCACTTGAATTTTGTGGATTAATCTTCATTAAGTATAAGTTCTTCACTCTTGGGATTCCTTTCCTCAAGAGGTCCTCTAAAAGTTGATTTTCAAGTAAACCAATTCCAAGGGTTTTCCTCTTCTAATGGGTTTTCTTCTAAACTTGAAACTGATTATTGATTATGTTCAATTGTTATTACCCATGGATAATTAAGTGTATATTATTGATAATTTATTCTAATTGAGGGAACTTCGTGTGGATCATGTCCCTTTCCTTAAATTCTCCAAATCTTAGATCTTGCTTATGCATTGAAGGAAATGATGAATGTATTCATTGTTAGAAATATTTTATCTATTATAATTCATTCATGGATTTTCTAGGTTAATGATTTTTTAGAATTGAATCTATTTCTTGAAGAATTCATAATTAACCCTTTTTCCCCTTACCCTAGGTTATAAATTAATGTTAATTGGGATAGTGATGATGCAATTGACTTCATTATTGTGTTAATTACTATTGTGTGATGATATTACACCCCACTATTGGTTTGAATTGAATGGTTGATGGTAAAACCTTGGATTGTGGCTTCGTAAGGAGATTGGGGTAAGTCTTGTGATCTAAATCCTTTACTTCAGTATGATTTCTTGTGTTAACTGATGAAGTTATATTGAAGTATACCTTATGATAAATGATTAGGATCGGCATGATGTTTAATTGAATGTCTGATTTATGTCTTGTCAGTTGTTTTTGCTAATATGTAATGATGTAAAGGATAGTGATTACTTACCTATGTGCATTTTCATAACGTGATTATGTTAATGTGCTAACCTCAAATGTGTGGATTGTAATAAAAGGAAAATACTCATGCAATTCCTATTGAGCTATGATGATGACTATATATGGGTAGACCCTTTGACCTAAACTGAGATATGATGATTATAAAGGCTTAAAACATTTGAAAAGGGACTCTAGCTTAGCACCGAGTGAACTAGAAGCGAGAAGTTCTTGTTCCTACATAGGGAAGATAAAATCACTAATGTACGCATGAGATTGAAGACTATAATTCATGTAGCATAAAGAGAGTCCCAACTACATCTCCTAGTTCTTGAATTATGTTTCCCCATAGCAATACTACCTAATGGATCCACATAGATGCTACATTCATGTTTTAGTACTACCTTGGCAAGTAGTTTGCTTTCTTTCGGTGTAGGGTATCATGACACCAGATTCAACATTAGCTCATCTGGTGTATATCGGTTAAGGCAAGATGTTCCCAAAAGCTAAAATAAAGTAATAAAGTGAATTCTAACTAGGAAAGGGGTTTGGCTTGGTCTAGGTAGGGGTATTGTATGACACTGAAAATGACTTAGGTTACTAGAGCCTAAAATGTTGGTATTGATGTTCTGAGGTCCCAAATAGGTTTATTATATGGTATTGAGGCAGTGTCTAAAGTAATAGGTGCATTGGGAGTCAAACGTCAAGGGACAACTAAGATGTTCCACGACTAAGTCACCTATGTGCTTCATATGTGATTCTATGTGTTTATGTGTGACAAGTGAGGTCATAAGGTACTTAAATTTGTTATTCTCTCATATATAGGCAGTGTATCAATTTTTGTGGAGGTTGGAGGTCAAACGTCCAAGAACGTCCATGATGTTCGAAAAATGTACCTTAAAATTACCTTGTGTGTATTCACATGTTTCATCTAGTTTTACATGTTTGTTTTGGATGAAATTAAGGTTAGAGGTTCTAAACTCATATACTATACTATGTGGTTTGGAAACTTTTGGTTAAACATCTAAATGACCATCCAAGGGTCCTTGAGGAAGGACCCAAAGCTTGGTGTCAAGGGTGATAAACACAGCCCAAACCATGTAGGCAGTCGACGCCCAGTGGGGAGCATGTCGTAGATTTGGACATAGACTAGGAATAAAATCTTCCATTTTCTAGGATCTGACCCAATTGATGGAGGACAACACGGTCTGTTTGTGGATTGACGCCCCGTCGATGGGCAGTCGTCTGTGGGTCTGTGTTCCGCCGCAGGTTCACTATTAATACAGGGGTGATATTGTAATTTCACTCCACTTCCAAATAATGGTATTGGCGGTTTATTGAGGGTCTTTTGGGCATTTTAAACATGAATATACGTGTTTAACACTTAGAATATTTCATTCTTCCAAATCAAAACCCCACAATCCCTTAAGAACTCCCAAAGACTCCATTGTAGTCCAAAATCAAGGAAGAGCTTGGTGCAAATTTTTTAGGGATATTATTCATCAAAGTGAATAATTAGTTTAATAAAGGTATGGATATTGATCTTTCAAACTCGTTTCATTAAGGATCCCCAATTCTCAAGATGTTTTCTAATGTTTTCAAGTTGAATTGTCAATTTTAGATTCTACCATGGGTTCTTGCATTATGATTTCTAAAAATTGATTTAATTGATATTTTATTAATGATTTTAACCTAAATTACCTATGAACCCATGAATTAAATGAACCCTATAATTTGACTAAGTTATGGGTTACTTGATATTAACCTAATGTTGTTGAATTCTAGTGTAGATTTCTATGAACTTTCTAATGATGTAATAATTGTATTCAATTGATATCTATGTTGTATTAGATTGATGAATATCTATTTAATTGACCTAGTTTCATTGATTATTATATTTTCTACATTGAATTATTGTTCATTGCCATAGGTAAGGGCCTTATGGTGTTGAATTGGATGATTTAGCATCGAATTAAGGTTATATTGGTGGTAATTTGCCATATTTCTCACATTTTGATGTTATTTATACTTAAATTATGTTGTGACTAGTATGGTAAACTTATAATGGTGGTGTTATGTGTTATACTTGCAATTGACATGGCCTTGTCGCAGTTACTTTATGCAATATAATGATCATGGCCTTATAGGCACTACTTTAAGTAATGTGGCTATTTTTGTAGATTATTCTGTGATGTATGATGATATATATCTACTTCTTAAGAAATTTTAAAGTATATGTGATTTAATTATGTTATGTAGGTGATCATGTTAGACTATGACTATGTGCTTATATGTGTAGTGTTAGATGTTGATACATGATTGTTCCTACTTGACTATATGATTTATGATGGTTATATTGATAATGATAAAGTAATGTAAAGTATGACATTAAGAAGATAAGGGTCATCCTAAGTTCTTTAAAGAATGATATATTATATTTGATCAAGCGAAAATATGTAGTGTCTTATTTTGTAGACGTGTGTCCCTCACTTGGAATATGAATGAATTTTATGAAGTGATGATATGTCTTGACTAGGTCGCCTTATTCCACCCTTGTCATGCATGCATCAAAGATATGTGAGACCTTAGAAGATGTTTAGAAGGTCATGTACGTGGTAAAGGTTATGTTATGAATGTTGAAGTCGGGAGTCGTAATGGTATCCTTCATGTAAAAAATGATGGACTTAAGGTTAATTTGATGGAAGTCCATCATATTTGTCCTTAGTAAAGTCATAATGAGCTGTCTTAGTCGCCATTGAAAGGTAGCCCTAGTAGACCTCTTTGTAGGGTAAATGTGATTAGGTTATGAACTTGATTAGGAACCCATTTCATGTTATCCTTTAATATCAATTACTCTATGAGAACCAAGTCTAGCACCGAGTGATTATACGATGAGTAGTAGCTCTAATTGAGAAAGAGACTAGAGTACAATGTACCTCTACTTGAGAATGAGACTAGAGTGCATAAAAGCCCTTCATATTCCTTAACCATGTGCCTACATGGGATGTGTCCTAGTTCTACCCTTGGCAAGTACAACACCCTCATCGGAGTAGGTTAAAACTCCGGATTCCATGTCTAGCTATCATGGTATGTGTCGTATATTGCCTATTTTTATCTTGTGGGATCTTTACTAGCATTAGAGATGTTCTATGAAGTTTAGGTAGTGGTATGGGACGTTATCAAGACACTGCACAATAGGCTTTGAAGGTGTTAGTTAGAGACCCTAGGTCTTGTCTAAGACCATTACTTGAATGTCCTTTATGAGGTATATGAGTCTAAATGAACTAATGACTTATGTTATAAAGTATGTAAATGGAATAAGTACCTATCTAGAGTAATTAAGGGTTGTCCATTTAAGGTGTGAACAGGGCATAGGAATGGTTACTTTGTATCTTACCTAAATGAGTCTTAATAATGACTCTAGTTAGGGAAGATGTTTATTATGTGGACATGATCCGAACTTAGGAAGTCTTAAGGATTATTTAGGTAGTTTTGAAGAGGTCAATGGTGGACGTTATCTTCTTGATCTACTTAAGTACGTCATTTGATAGCCTTTGATGAGGAAATGTCATAGTGTCTATGTGTTGATATTTTTGATGTCTCAAAGTGAGTATGTGACACATTATAAGTAATCTCCAAGGCCTTTTTAGAACATTTAGAGAGGATGATTCCTTGTTATTACTCTAGGTATAGTTCTTTGTTATCGTCAAAAGAGAATCGTTTCATTCACATTGTTTCAAGATATTGTTGTAAGCCCTAAGTGGAATTTCTACGTTGTGTAAGGTCTTATGCGCATGTTGATTTAACTCCATTTAGATTGTTAATATGAGACATCCCAGTTTAAGGATATATTATGTTTGTTGTCTATATGTGGCATTAAATTAGAAGACTATGTAATCTTTTTATACAAAGGTTCTATTTATACTATATATGAATATATTATTGGTAAGTGAAAGGTTTATGTAACCTCATGAAGTAGTATAGATGAAAATTTTAAAAATTTTCCGCATTTTTAACCTATGAATGTAATGATGAATGATAAGAGGCTAGGATTAGCCCACTGATGTACCGTGGTTTCATGGTAGTTTCAATGTCTTTTCCTTAAGTTTAGTGTGTGTATAAAGCCTTTTTGTATTGATTTTTGATGTAGTTTTCTATTTATTGAAAGGAAATCTGTCCAAAGGAGAACGCAATGATTTTGAGCTAAAATTGCAGAAGTGACCACCTATGGACCCCATGACGGTCCGTCGTGACTGTGACGGTCCGTAGGGGTCGAGCATCGTGAGAAGATAATGGCTGCTAAAGGAAGTTTGGGAATTATGACCAAGTGTGGGACTACGGAAGCTCACGATGGACTGTCATATTCACGACGGTCCGTCCTGCACATTTGTCAATGCTAACAGAGAGTAGTCCCAATGGCCAACTTTAAAAGATTCTTAGAGTCGTGCTCAGAACGGAAGCCCCAATGGTCCGTCGTAGTCACAACGGTCCGTCACCACGGTCGTCGACTCAGACGTGCATTGGGCAGATTTTTCCTTAAATAGATTTCCTTCTTTTATTAGGTTTTGTTATTATAAATAGTTTGAAAACCTCGTTTTTGGGTTAGACCTTTGGATATTTTTCAAGTTTTATTGTCTAAGTATTGAACTCTTTATTTTGGGATTTGATATTACTTTTTTGGAATCGATTATTGGTGTTTTTTGATTAATTCAAGTAAATTTATGGATTTTCTTTCTTCTTATCAAAGTAAGTGCATGAATTCTTATATTATCAATGTGAATGAATTGTGTGATTATTATCATGGGTAACTAAACTCTATAACTAGGGTTGTGGGAACCATGGGTAAATAACAAGGTAAAACCTAGCTAAAATAACAATTCTAGAATAGTGTGTTCCATGCATTTCTAATTGTTTCGCTTAGAAGTCTTTTTAACGGATGTCCAACATTAGAACTCACCTTATTGATACCTGCAGGACCAAGGAGGTAGATAATAGGAAAATGATTATAAACATAAATTTAGTGTATACTATCTAATAGGCTAGTATCAGTTTGTACGAAATAACAACTTAGTCAAATATCAAATATGATGTTTAATATGAGGTAAAGATAAGGTTTAGTAAAACAACACACGTAGCCGGACCAAGGTGCTGAGTGAAATTTTCTAGATGCCAGACCAAGGATTTGGAGATACCTAACTTATCACTTTGCATGTAAGATACTAAGAAATAATTATTATAGATAGAATTACCGACTTAGGAGCTAGTGGGGAACATTTACCCTAGTTACTCTCATTACTTGATTAAACTCTAATAACCTATCACTTGTTTACTTTAATTTAGCTAATTTCTTTCATTAATTAAAACCCCCCCTTTTACTTATTTGTTTTCGGGAAATAATTGACTAAATAGAAGTAATAATAGAATGAAGTTAAGTCTGAACCATTTTCCTCATGGGACCACTTTTACTTCGTTTCGAGAAGTAAATTTGAGCGTATCAAATTTTGGCGCCATTGTCGGGGAAAGTGGATTTTAGATTACTTTAAGCTTATTACCGAAGTTTAGTCAACATCTTCCTAATTTTACTTTTTGTTTTTGTTTTTGTCTCCTACAGGTCTAACTTCATTATATGCGAAACACACAGAGTAGGATAATACCCGTAATTGAAACATACCCCGGACTAGAGCGTACTTTAAGAATATTGAATCAGAATTCGGGCATCCAAGGTGATGAGGTCGGCCCGAAAATTCCACCATTGGTCGACACTCATAACCCTGTATTACTTGATATTCCCGGGAAAGGTGAAATACGGAGACAACCTCCCTCTCCACGTCCTCAAGAGTACTACCGGGGCTATGAAAATATCGCAGACTCTGATGAGCCACTCGTCTTGCCACCTCTATGACACGGCCACATTTTTGTGGTAACTAGTAGTCTAATGTAAATTCTCACTACCATAGGTTTGTTTTCACGGCTTCCTTCTGAGGATACACATGCCCACATCGCTAAGGTAAAGGCAGTGTGCAGAAGTTGTTTAGGGAGGTCCGATTTGAATATGGATGTAATCAGGTTAAGAGTTTTTCAACTCTCAATGACGGGAGAGGATGCTATTTGGTTCATTGAGCTCCCCTAAAACTCAATCTTCACTTATAATCAACTGAGGGATGCTTTCTTAGCATGCTACTACCAGTGTCTAAAAAACTAAACCACAAAGACAGAGTGAACAAATTTGTGGCATTACAGGGAGAGGCAATTAGATGTTATTTGGATAGGTTCACTTCATTCTTGCGAAGTGTCCCAAATTACCGCATAGATGATGAGTCTCTAAAAAAAATATTTCTATCGGGGACAAGATGATAATAATAAAGCTATATTGGCTACGATAGCGGGTGGTTCTTATGGGGAGTGTCCTTATGATGTGATTGCTGAAAATTTAGATAAAATCTCCCAAAATAATAATGCTTGGAGTACTATGATGTTAGATACTGGGAGAAATACCTTCGCAGTCCAATCTACACACAACTCAGTCGCAGATGATTTTCATTAGGAGATGTCTTAAATGAGAACTGAGCTTGGGTTGATGTTGAAACATATTGCTGGGGGTGCAGAAAGGTAAATGTTGTGAACTTCTTGTCAAAACTACCACAACCAAATGATGAATATTACTATGAGGAGGACTCCTATGCGGTGAATGATCAGACGGGGAGATTCCGATCGAACGCCCAAGGCTCCAATCAGGATAATTGGCGCCAAGGTCATGTTTACCAAGATCGAAACTATGGTAATTATAACTTTGCCGGTCATTATGCCTGAGATAGGAATTACAACCGCGAAAATAACTTCAATTGAGCTAACTATGGTAACATAAATGAAAGGAGTGGGCCCTATGTTCAACCTCAAAATCGTGAAGTTGCTCTTAGGTATGGTAGAGGTAGTATGGCGCGAGTTGAGGATATGATGCACAAAATGATGAGGAGGTTCGATGATATGGATGAGCACACGAAAGAGTTAAGTAATGACTTAGCGGGTATAGCGCAGAAAGTTGATACAAATGCAATATCGATTAAGCATCTTGAGTTACAAATGGCCCAATTGTCCGCAACTTTGAACACATGGAAACAGATCACTCTTCCTAGCAATATTGTCCAAAATTTTAAAAATGATGGGCATTGTATGGAAATAAATACCTGGGGTGGTAAGCAAACCATTGACCCACCTGTGTCGTTTGGTGTAGAAAAGGTGATAAAAGATGTTAATACAGTGGTGGAGGTTAGTGGTGAATTAGAAAATAGAACGGTAAAAGATGGTAAGGTGCCCCAAAAGGTGACCCCCATGCCTAGACCACCACCTCCTTTTCTACAAAGGTTAATAAAAAAGACTTAGGATGGTAAATGTAGGAATTTTATAATGATGTTGAAACAACTTTCTATCAATGTCCCTTTGGTAAAAGCTTTTGAATAAATCACTGGTTATGCCAAGTTCATGAAAGATTTGGCTGCGAAGAAAATATCAGTTACTTTTGAGGATATGACAGAATGCAGAAATGTAGTGTTATTGCTACAACATCTCTACTGCAAAAGAAAGAAGTTTTCGGTGCTTTCACTATTCCTTGTACAATAGTGTAATTACATTTTGCGAAAGAATTATGTGATCTTGGTACAAGCATAAATCTCATGCCCTTCTCGATTTACAAGAAATTAGGTTTGGGTGACCTCAAGCCTAGTGCGATGCGGCTACTAATTGCTGATCGAACGGTAATAAGGCCCATTGGTATAATCGACGATGAGCTAGTAAAAGTTGAGTCGTTCATATTTTCGGCCGATTTGGTGATTCTTGATTGTGAGGCGGATTTTGAGGTGCCTATTATTCTTAGGAGGTCATTCCTTCCTACGGGTAGAGCCTTTATTTATATGGAAAAGTGGCGGATGAAATTTTGGTTGAACAATGACAAAGTAACCTTTAACTTTTGTAGGTCCATGAGGCAGAGTGGTGAGCTCCAATGGGTATCTGCTATATCCTATAGAGTTGAAGAGTTATCTGAGGTACAAATTGAAGAGAGTCTAGGTGTAGAAGCATTAGCAGCAGTGATCATGAATTTTTATAGTGATGGCATTGAAGAGTCTGGGTCATTAGTCGCGGCACTTGAAGGAGGTAATGTCATTTTAAACCAAAGAAATTTGAGTTAGATATGCAACAACGCAAATCTCCACCCACGATACAGTCTATTGAGGAGGCTCCAAAATTAGAACTTAAGCCTCTACCACCTCATCTGAGGTATGTATTGTTGGGAAAAGAAGACACTTTACCGATTATTATTGCATCAGATTTGAATGTGCATCACGTTTAGAGTTTGGTGAAAGTGTTGAAAAGGTTTAAAAGAGCTATTAGGTGGAATATTACGGATATTATTGGGATCCCTCCCGGTATTTATTGTCATAAAATCCAACTCATGCCCGATCTAAGCCAAGTATTGAGCATCAGAGATGTCTAAATTTGCCTATGCATCAGGTAGTTAAGAATGAAATTATTAAGTGGTTGGATGTCAGAGTGATAGATCCAAGCGCTGATAGTAGTCGAGTATGCCCTGTTAAATGTATACCTAAGAAAGAGGGAATGATTGTGGCCCCCAATGAGAAAAATGATGACTGTTTGGAGGGTGTGTGTGGATTACTGGAAATTAAATGCACGGACCGAAAAAGACCAGAAGATGTGGTACTATTTTCTTGATTGTTATTCGGGGTATAATTAGATTTTGATTGCACTGGAAGATCAAGATAAAACCACCTTTACTTGTCCATATGGGACTTCTTCGTTTAAGAGAATGTCGTTTGGGTTGTATAATGCACCCGCCACATTTCATAGATGTATGATGTCGATATTCTCCGACATTGTGGAGGACACTATTCAGGTCTTTATGGATGATTTTTCTGTGGTTTGTGACTCCTTTGAGTAGTGTTTGAGTCTTTTGTCTAAGGTTCTTAAGAGGTGTGAAGACTGCAATCTAGTACTAAATCTGGAAAAATGTCACTTCATGGTGAAAGAGGGTATTTTATTGGATCATCGCATTTCAAAGAAGGGTATAGAGTTTGATCGAGCTAAGGTCGAGGTAATAGAGAGAATTCCCCCACCTATCTATGTCAAAGGTGTGAGAATCTTTCTTGGGCATGCAGGTTTTTACCGGAGGTTCATCAAGAATTTTTCAAAAATTGTGCATCATTTGTGCAAGTTGTTTGAGAAAGAGTGTAAATTTTATTTTGATGAATTCTATCTTAAGTTATTTGGTGAGTTGAAAGGAAAGTTGGTGTCAGCACTTATTTTTTCAGGATTGAAGCAATCCATTTGAGATAATGTGTGATGCTAGTGGGGTTGCTCTTGGTGTGCTATTTGGGAAATGAAGGGACAAAATCCTTCACCCCATTTACTATGCTAGTAAACCCCTAAATGAAGCCCAAAAAAACTACACTGTTACTGAGCCAGAACTCCTTGCAGTAGTCATTGTTCTTGTTAAATTTCGCTCCTATTTGCTTGGAAATAGGGTTATAGTGCATACTGTTCATTCTTCTTTGAAAGATTTGGTGTAAAAGAATGATGCAAAACCGAGGTTGATTCGTTGGGTATTACTATTGCAAGAATTTGACTTTGAGGTAATTGATAGAAAAGGGACCAAAAATCAAGTTGCTGATCACTTTTCCCGTTAGACGATGAAGCAATGAGAGAGTGGTGGGGATAAGACTGAAATTGAGTATACTTTCCCCGATGAGCATCTATTGGCCGCCTCTCAAGACTTGATTCCATGGTTTGCAAAATTTGCGAATTATCTGGCTAATGATATCGTCCCACCGGACATGTTTTTTCATCAAAGGAAAAAGTTCATGCATGACGTGAAAAAATTCTTTTGTGATGAGCCATACTTTTATAGGAGTTGTTCTAATGGGCTTATTTCGGCGTTGTGTGCCGAAAGTTAAGATTTTGAGTGTTTTGGAGGCATGCCATTCTTCTCTTGTAGGTGGGCATCATAGTGGTAATTGTACTTCTCACAAAATCTTCTAATGTGGCTACTATTGGACAACCATCCACCAAGATGCTCATGAGTTCGCCAAGGCATGTGATAGATGCCAAAGAAATGGTGGCATTTCGCAAAAGCAAGAGCTCTCTCTAAATCCCATTATTGTGAT
This sequence comes from Solanum peruvianum, assembly GCA_027705065.1. NCBI lineage: Eukaryota > Viridiplantae > Streptophyta > Magnoliopsida > Solanales > Solanaceae > Solanum > Solanum peruvianum. The sequence goes on along the minus strand of JAKWJD010001755.1, from coordinate 34,316,593 downwards.
TGAGTTGTTTGATGTGTGGGGAATAGACTTTATGGGCCCTTTTGTCAGTTCTCATCAGATGAAGTAAATTCTTGTAAAAGTCGATTATGTGTCTAAATGGGTGGAAGCTATCGCACTCGCGAATAATAAAGGGAAGTGTGTCACCGAGTTCTTGAAAAAGAACATATTTTCCAGATTTGGCACCCCAAGGGAAATTATTAGCGATGAGGGATCTCACTTTTGCAACAATTTGTTTAAGGGATTATCGAAAAAATATGGGCTAACCATAAGGTGGCCACTCCTTACCATCCTCAAACTAGTGGGCAAGCTGAGGTGTAAAACAGAGAGATTAAGCATATTTTGGCAAAAACAGTGAATGCTAATAGAACGGATTAGTCAAGGAGGTTTGATGATGATCTTTGGGCCTACCGGACAGCATACAAGACTCCATAGGTATGTCCCCATACCAACTTGTATATGGGAATTCCTGTAACTTACCGGTTGAATTAGAGCATAAAGCCTTGTGGGCAATGAAAAAGTTGTTAATGGATTTGAATGAAGCTGCTGAACAAAAGTTAAATGGATTGAATGTTCTTGATGAATTTCACCTAAAAGCTTATGAATTTTCAGCCCTCTACAAAAAAAAAAGATGAAGAAGTACCATGACCAAAAAATTGAGAAACGCGATTTTATGGTTGGGGATTTAGTTTTTTATTCAATTGTAGGTAGCGTTTGTTTTTGGGGATTTGTTTTTTTATTCAATTGTAGGTAGCGTTTGTTTTCGGGCAAACTCAAGTCCAAATGGACTGGTCCTTACTTGATAACCAAACTATTCCCTCACGTAGAGGTTGAGTCGGAGAACAATGAGGGTGTGGGGTTTAAGGTGAGCGCGACATACCATCTTGATGAAGTCTGAGTAGACAAGTGTCCTACGTCGTGCCGCAACGTTAAATCAAGCGTTTGTTAGGAGGCAACCTATATGTATCCTCTAGCCAACTATAGGTTTTTCGTGACTTTCTACTTATAGTTGCATGTTTCTTTGCATTTATTTTCTTAAATGTCCCGTCTAAATATTGGTCTTCTTTTGCTAGAAGTGTTGGCTAGAGCATAGTTAAGGGTCCGTGTCCAAAAAAAATGTCCAAAAAATACAAAAAATAATAACTTAATGGGTATTAAATTTGCAGGTATCACATCACCAAAAAAGCTGCAGAAAATTGGTCTGCAGCACCCTTTGACAGACCCATCGACGGACCATCACGCTTGTGACGGACCATCGCAAGCGTCCGTCGTGCCCATGTATGTTTTTCAAATTTTTTTAAGTTATGTCATGCATGACGGTACCCCACGATGAACCTTCGTGCCTGCAATGAACGATCGATGGGAACTCATCGCGTCAAAAACCCATAGACCCGACCCGACCGGCGAATATTAAATGTTTTAAAACATTTTAACTTCCCACCACTTCATTCAAACCGTTTCTTTCCCTCATTTCCTCTATTTTCTCCCTCTTCATCTCCCCAAACACTCTTCTAGTCTCTGATCTTCTAATTTCCTTCCTTTACACACATTCCCCAAAACCCTTCTTCTCCCAACACCAAAAGTACTTTCCCGTTCTTTGCCGGTCAGAGTCTTGGTTTAGTGCAATACTCATCGCTTTGTGGTGTTGTGTTTCTCCATCATTGACTTCATCATCAGGTATGTTCTTCTTCTCTATCACTCATTTACATTTTGTTCTTGTTTTTCCAAGCTAAAATACATGTTTCTGAATGTGTGGGTGTTTGAAATTTGACTCCTAGTGCATGCCAAGACCACACCCTGACAATCCTAAGTTCTTTTAGACCATTATTATTGTAAAAAGAATGGGGTTGTTGTGTTAACTAAATCAAATGGAGGGTCTCTGTTTCTGATATATGTTTCTGACCTAGGTTCATAGTTCTCCAAAATTGCATGATAAAACTCGAGAAATTATTGCCATAGGATCACTAAAATAATGGGTAAATTGGTTAAGAATTGTGGGTTAATATAGTTCTTATTAGCAAATTAACGGGATGAATTATGTATTATCAATTCTGTCACTATAAGACATAACGAGACCCCGACGACGGACCGTTGTGGAGTCCATCTCACGAAGCCCCAATTTTTATTGTTCCCTCAATTTTACGAGCACTTATAACGGACCATCATACCCACGACGGTCCGTCCTGCACAACCGTCACGGTTTTCAGAGACCCTATTTTTTAGGGTCTCGAAATACTTTCTGAGTGTCCCCCTACAAACACTTATAATGGGACGTCATACCCGCGAAGGTTTATCCTGCACAACTGTCACAGTTGTTAGAGACTTTCTTTCTGAGTGTATCACTATTTTTCTGAACTGTCCCTGACAGACCTCAGCGACGGACCATCATGCCTACGACGATCCATCCTGCACAATCGCCATGGTTGTCATTGACTTTGTTTCTGAGAGTCTTAATATTTTTCTCAAGCGTCCCCCGACAGACCTATGCGACAGACCGTCATGCCTCAGACGGTCAGTCCTGCACAATAGTCACGGATGTCAGAAACGTTCTTCCTGAAAGTCTCAAAAAATTTCCTAAGTGTTTCATGACGAACCCCCATCACGTCCGTCATGCTTCTGACAGACCGTCAATGGGTCAGTCATGCAGTACTGCAACTCCACACTGCCAGTTCAATTTTTGTTTTCCATTGATGTTTTTTTCTATGCATGCCTTGTTCGGTTCTAATGGTACCAATTGTGGTTATATGCCGGTTCTAACACTCATGGAACCAAAGCAAGATTGTGTATACTCACGTGGGCGTTGCAAGTTCGTCGCCCCATCTGCCCGATTAATCATTGGCTCTAACGATGAGCGTGAACCCATCGTGTATACTCACGTGGGCGTTGCAAGTCTGAGTCGCCCAATTCACTACCCTATTTTGGGGTTTTCTTGCCTATGTTCTTTTTCCTCAAGAGACTGATTATTTTTTCTGTTGAACCGGCATGTCTATATCTTGTGTACATAGTTTAATTCTGAAGCATGATGGCTAAAATGATATCCTGAAAAAATGAAAATGATGCATGACCAGGCATAGTAATTGATAAATGTGTGGCTCTAAGCATGACATAGAGGTACACCACTTCATGACCCTTAGTCTAAATTCGAACTAGGTGTCTGATAATATGGTAGAGTAATGAGATATCAAGTGAGTAAGAGGAAGATTTGAATAGTCCACTTTTTGTATTGAGCTAGAACTTTCCTAGTTAGTCCTGCTAAAGTAAGTTGTAATAGACAATTAGGAAAGGATCATAGGCCCTTATTTAATGTAGCCCATTTTTAGCCTAAATAGAAGAAAACCAAATGAAATTAATCCTTCTTTGATCCAAATGATTTGAGCTTAAACTAGACCTTTCTTTTTCACCCCAACTGATCTTTTTTGAGAATAATATGTTGGCCTGGTCCCTCCGTGGACATGTGCACCTTATGCCAAAAGCATAAGTTGAGGGTGGCTAATGAAGTAAAAAACCCTTTTTATGGCCCTGACCCAACTTTGGGTATTGTGTACTTTGACTCATGGCAAATCCATGAGTTGAGGGTGGATATTATGAGGAATGCTCTTGAAAGTGGGGGTTGAAAGAACAAAGAGATAGAAAGAACAAAAGTAAAGTGACTCAAGAATTAGTTGAAATAAAAGTGAAAAAAATATACAAGAAATACTAGCAAGAAAAGAAGAGAGTATACCTAAATATACCCTACCTGACCCCGAGCCTATGTTACAAGCTAAGAAAGTCCTATCGTGATCCTAAGAGTTGTATAGCGAACTTAAAGCAGTGAAAATAAGGGCAAGCTTATGGCAATATGTATGAATGAGTGTGAATTTTTTCTGAGAGTGAGTGTTGAAAATTAATCCTTATACTCTAACTAAAATCATTATGTGAAAAATGAGGATTTTGTTTTGAAGTGAGGACTCTAGTTAAAATACCGGAAAAATATTAGAACCTCGGTGAGAAATAGAAGAGGTGTTAGTGCATGGTGAGTCTGTGTCATGGTCTGATTCCACAAAATTCAAGCCTAATAGTGATAGCATGCATACACATGATGAGACTTATCGGGATTGATAGCCAAATAATTACAAAAGATAAAACATGGATACTATTGTACAAAGATTTTGTATTGAGTCATAGTGCGTCGCTTGAGGACAAACAACGAATTTAAGTTGAGGGTGTTGATATACCGTGGTTTCACGGTATTTTTAATACTTTTTCCTTAAGTTTAGTGTGTCCAAAAGCCTTTTTGTACTAATTTGTATGTATTTTTCTCTTTATTTGTAGGAAATCTGTCTAAAAGATGAATGCGGAGGTTTTTGAGTAAGAAATACAGAAAAGTACCACCTATGGAGCTTGTGACGGTTCGTCGTGCTCGTGACGGTCCGTAGGTGGCATCGTAGTGCAGCTGCTGAAGGAAGATGGGGAATTCTGACCAAGTGTGGGGTTACGGAGTGCATGACGGACCGTCGTAGCCATGACGGTCCGTCCTGCTGATTCGTCATGAAGATCAGAGAAGTAGTCTAAGTACCCAAATTCCAAGAGTTCAAGTGTTTTGGAAAGGGGACCCTCGACGGACCGTTATGCCTGTGACGACCCATCATACCTACCATCGACGATACTAAAGAGAGCAGCAAAATAAATGGCACAAGTATGGGACGATGGAATCCATGATGGTCCATCGTGACCACGACGATCCGTTGTGAGGTCCGTCGACCCAGCCGCGTTTTGACAGATTTCCAGCAAATAGAGTCCTTATTTAATTAGGTTTTTATTTTTTATAAATAGTTCCAAAAACCTCGTTTTTGGGGTTAGACTCTTTATTATTTTTAGACTCTTAGTTAGACTCTTGAATATTTTTAGACTCTTGTAATTGATTGTTGGTGACTTTTGTTGATTAATCAAGTGAACTTTTGGATTTTAGTCTTCCTCATTGAAGTAAGTGCATGAATTTTTATATTATATATTTGAATATTGTGATTATGACTACGGGTAACTAAACTCCATAACTAGGGTTGTGGGAACCATAGGCGAATAATGAGGTAAAACCTAAGTAAAATAACAATTCTAGAATAGTGTCTTGCATGTATTGATAATTCTTTCGCTTAAAAGTCTTTTTAACGGATTGCCAACGTCAAAACTCGCCTTAATGCTACTTTCTGGACCTAGGAGGTAGATAATAGGAAAATAATTATCTATATAGATTTAGTGTATACTATCTAATAGGCTAGCATTGATTGGTACGAGGTAATAACTTAGTCAAATATCGAATATGATGCTTAATATGAGGTAAAAGTAACGGTTAGTATAGTAACACACGTAGCCAGATCAAGGTGCGGAGTGAAATTTTCTAGATGTCGGACAAAGGATTTAGAAATACATAACTTATCAGTTTGCATGCAAGATACTAGGAAAGAATTGTTATAGTTAGAATTATCAAGTTATGAAACTGTGGGGAACACGTAAACCCTAGTTACTTGGATTAATTGATTAAACTCCAACATTTGAAGCTGTTAGTTGTCTCCTTTAATTTCGCTAGTTATTTTCATTTACTTTGAAATAGAAAACCCCCCTTTTATCATTTTTGCTTTCCAAGGAAATAATTGACTGAATAATAGTAATAATAGATTGAAAGTTAAGTCGAAACTATTTTCTTCGTGGGAACGATCCAAACCGCATTAGTTGGCTTATTTACTTGACACGACCGCTTTACTTTTTATTCGAGAAGTAAGTTTGAGTGTATCAGGACACAAAGGCAACATTACTCTATATGGGTGGTTGTAGATAGGTTGACCAAATTCGCTCATTTTATACCCACCATCACGTTCACATACTCGGCGGAAGATTATGCAAGAATCTTCATATATGAGATTTTGTGTCACCATGGTATTCTGTTATCCATCATATCGGATAGGGCTTCACAATTCACATCTAAGTTTTGGAGGTCATTCCAAAAAGGGTTGGTTACAAATGTAAAATTAAGCACATTGTTCATCCCAAAACGGATGGTCAAGAAGAGCATACTATTCAAACCCTTCAGGATATTATAAGAGCTTGTATAATTGACTTCAAAGAGAATTGGGATAAACATTTGCCTTTTATAATAATAGTTACCATTAATCTATATCTATGGCTCCTTTTGAAGCCTTGTATGATAGGAGATGTAGATTACCAATTGGGTAGTTTGAAGTAGGTAAGTCTTCACTCTTTGGTCCCTAATTGATTTATAAAACTTTGGAGAAATTTCATATGATAAGGAACCGATTGAGAATAGCCTATAGCCGGTATAATCATATGCCGACAATAGGAGGAGGGACTTAGAATTTTTAAATAGGTGATAAGGTTTATCTAAAAATTTCACCCAGGAAAGGAGTTTCCAGATTTGGCAAGAGAGGAAATTGAGTCCTCGTTATGTGGGTCTTTGTGAAATTTTACAAAGGGTTGAGAAGGTATCATATGAGTTGAGATTACCGAGTGAACTGGCTTCGGTTCATCCGGTGTTCTATGTCTCCATGATCAAGAAGTGCGTCGGTGATCCTATGTCAATTCTTCTCATTGAGGGTCTAGGTGTGGACGAGAACCTCTCCTAAAAAGAGGTTCCGGTTGAAATCCTTGATCATCAAGTGAAGAAATTGAGGAACAAAGAGGACGCTTCTGTAAAAGTCCTATGGAGGAACCACCTATTTGAGGGAGCAACATGGGAAGCCAAGGCCGACATGAAGTCCCGTTGTCCTCATTTCTTTGCTAATTAATGTTATTTATTCCTATTAATGCTAAATATAGTGAATTATACGAATTTAGCTTGTTTTCCTAGTAAGTCCATATTTTGGTAAAGTTAAGTGGAAAGATGAGTTTTCATGAAAAAGGCCTTTTGTGTTAACTTGAACTTATGTGAAATATATGTTTTGCTTTCTTGAGATTTATGGTCTTTTGATGTTGTCTTGGGAAGATTAGCATGGTAACTCTTTAATGTCATTTTGTGCTCATGTTGATGTTGAGAAGGTAGTTTCTCATAATGTATTAAGAAATGTTGAGCTCTTATGTGTAGTGACTTGGGTTGCTATGTTTAATGTTGTTGATATGTGTTGAATGGAATTGGGAAATACTCCTATGAGCTCTGATTTATAATATACATATTATTGTTTGGGCTGCTAGCATTGAGTCATATTCTCCCTTCAATAGAATTTTAGTGTCATTCAGGGATAAATGTTCCTAAGGGCGGATAATTTAACACTCCAAAAGTTCATGAACTAAGATAGAGCCTCACATGTTAAAATAAACCTTAAAACACTATTTCTAAGCCTAAAATAATGTTTATAAACCATTTAGTAAGGTTTAGAGTGAAGACGTCAAGAAACGTCCAAGATGTCCGGAAGCTAGTCTAATTTAACTAGTGAAATGTCCTTAGGTTTTGAGTAGGTTTAGAGGTGTTTTATGAGGTTTCAAATTTTTAAAATGAATTTAAACAGGTAAAAACATGTATATAGAGTGGAAACATCTAGGTCCGCCCCCCAAGGGTCGCCCTAGGGGTACACAAAGGACCTCAAACTTTGATTGGCAAGCTGCCAAAGTAGCAGCAAAAATGCACATGGCTGAAAGAAGTCCGCGTTACGGACTTGGGTGGCCTTTGGTCAAAATTCAAGTCTACGTACAGGCAGGTCGCGGACTCCACTGCCTCAAAAATTAATTTAGAAAATCATGCGGGAGTAGCTCCACGTTGGGGACTTGTTCTCCGACGAAAATCTTAAATTTGGAATTCAAGTTTGACTTCATTAAAGGGTAAACTTAAGTGAGGGGTCTTTTGGATATTTCATGGGAGGTATATATGTTGATTTTAAATCAGCTTTTCCTCAAATTCACTCACCCAAATAAAATCCCAAATCAAAATACAAAAGCTCTCACCTCTCTCTACTTTCTCTCTCTATTTAACCTCCATTGAAGGAAGAAGAAAGCTTGAAGAAAAAAGTCAATTTCTCTAGTATTTCACTTGAATTTTGTGGATTAATCTTCATTAAGGTATGGCTTCTTCACTCTTGGGACTCATTTCCCCAAGAGGTTCTCTCATAGTTGATTTCTAAATAACCAAATTCTAAGGGTTTTCCTCTTCTAATGGGTTTTCTTCTAAACTTGAAATTGATGATTGATTATGTTCAATTGTGATTACCCATAGCTAATTAAGTTTAGATTGTTGTGTAATTGATTCTAATTGACTGAATTTCGTGTGGATCATGTCCTTTTCCCCCAAATTCCCCAACTTTGGATCTTGCTTATGAATTGATGGAAACTGATGACTGTATTGATTGTTAGACTTGTTTTATCTATTGTAATTCATTCATGGACTTCCTAGGTTAATTTATTGTAGGGATTGGATCTATTTCTTGAATAGCTCATTATGAACCCTATTCCCCCTTACCCTAGGTTATGAATTGATGTTAATTGGGATAATGATGATGCAATTGACTTTATTATTATGTTAATTACTATTGTATGATGATATTACACCCATTATTGGGTTTAATTGGATTGTTTATTGTTAAACCTTTGATGATGGATTGTGAAGGAAATTGGGGTAAGTCTTGTGATATCAATCCTTTACTTCAATTATGATTTTTTGTGTTTTGTGATTAAGTTATATTGAAGTATTCCTTATGATAAGATTGATTAGGGTTGGTACACTGTTGAACTAAAATATATTGATTTATGGTTTGTGAGTTGTTTTCCAAGATGTAATGATATAAGGATGGTGATGACTTACCTATGTTCCCCATCGTAATGTTATTATGTAAATGTGATAACCTCACATGTGTGAATTGTAATGAAAGGATAATACTCATGCAATTCCTATTGCGCTATGATGATGAATATATAAGGGGTAGACCCTATGACCTAAACTAAGCTATGATTATTAGTAAAGGCTTCAAGACATTTCAAAAAGGACTTTAGCTTAGAACTGAGTGAACTAGAAGTGAGGAGTGTCCCTGCCCACATAGGGAAGGTAGGATCATTAATGTACTAATGAGATTTGATTATATTCATGCAGTATAAAGAGGGTCCCAACTATATCTCCTAGTTCTTGAATTATGTTGCCCCCATAGGAATACTAGCTAGTGGATCCACATAGATGCTATGCTAATGTTTTGGTACTACGTTGGCAAGTAGTCCGCCTTCTTTCGGTGTAGGGTTCCATGACACCGAATTCCACATTAGCTCATGTGTTCTATGTTAGTTAAGGCAAGATGTTCCCAAAAGGTAAAATGAAGTAATAAAGTGGACTCTAACTAGGATGACCTAAGGTTTTTGGCTTAGTCTAGGTAGGGGTATGGGACTCTACCTGTTCATTGCACTAGTTAGCCTTGAGGTAAGTCTTAGAATAATGTTTTTATGTGCTTATATGCTTATAAATGTAAATGATATGTATATGCTGATCTTACATGTTAATAACACTATGTGATGATGGTTTCACTTATGAGCATGTGATGGGTTTCTATTGTTAAAGTATGATGATGTTTACTCTTAACGTTATAGTGTGTGAAGTTTGGCATTTATTTTAGGTCATGTTGGGTTTACTTGGTTGAGTGAGGTTAAGAGGGCTTACTTAGTCCTTGCACTAGTGGACTTAATGAGGTGTATGAGTGATGGTCTTGCTTTGGTTATGATGTTATTACTCTTATGCATGATTGTTGATATTATAACTTTATGATAGAGTTGTCTTGATTATGTGCTCAATTATGTTTATATATATGTTTACTTGACTAGCTTGATATTGTTGGTCTTGTAATGCACATGGTCTTGACTTAAGGTATATGCGCTATTGACTTGTATTTGTTATTGAATGTGCATAAGTCTTTTCAAAGTAACTTTGCTTAATTTGAACAAATTTCCCTTTTTAGCATGATTTCTATGTTGTGTGTTCGTTCATATGTGCCCATACTTAGTAAAACTGATGTATATATCCCATTTCTCCCTTTTGTCCCCAACATTTTAGGTTCCGATCATTGAAGGTTCGTGACAACTTTGAAGGAAGTCTTGGATCATTTCTCCAAGTTTGGGTATGTTTTCAAGTCCGAGGATGATGCCTTCTTATTACTCTACTTATGGTTCTATGTTATAGTCTAAAGACGATCATTTCATTCATGTTGCTTCAAGATATTGTTATGAGCCCTAACTGGCATTTCTACATTGTGCAAGGGTTTATTCCCATGTTGAGTTGACTCCGTTAGATGGTTAACATGAGACATTCCATTTTAAGACTATAGTATGTGTGTTGTCTATATGTGGCATAAAAGTAGAAGACTGTGTAATATTCTTATATGAAGGGTCTCTATATAATCGATATGAATATATATGTGTAAGCGAGAGGTCTAAGTTAACCTCATGAAGTAGTATAGGTTAAAACTTAAAAATTTTCTGTGTTTTTAACTTATGAATCTAATGATGAATTCTAAGAGGCTAGTCTTAGTCCTCTCCGAGGAAGACTACGCCGGTTGCGTCTAGGGGGTGCTTCCCGAATGTGACATGTCTCCTACGCGGAATACAAAATATGCGGATGTGGTAAATCCCTCTTCATATTCCAAGGTTCTCCAGAATTGTAGCAAGTACGATCAAAAGATGGTTTGTTGCGCGTCGAATGCCGAGTAGTAAATTTTAGAGGCGGGCATGGCAGACTAAAATTAGATTGGATGCAAGTGTTGGCCTCCCCAAACATCTAGAATAAGTACCTTGAAAGTTGCCCAAATTCTTGGCCCTTTTTGCCAATGCCTTACCCAGACCGTCTCGCCTTACCCCCTCCACTTTCTTAATATAGTTTGTCACCTCCCTAAAGCTCCTTTCTGTAGAAGTCATATGAACAGATAATACTTGCAACTTAGAATTTAATCCCCTAATAAATAACCGAATCCTCTATTTCTCTGTAGTAACCAATTACGTGGCATATCTAGATAAAACATGTAACTTTGCCTCATAAACAACTATATACATATATTCTTGCTCCATAGCCATAAACTTATCTTTCTTACAATCCCTCAAAGTTCTAGGCACATATTTCTCCAAGAATAGAGCATGAAACTTTGTGCAAGTGAGTTTAGGTAAAGCTATAGATCTGCATTCCCTGTAGGCTCTCCACCACTGCTTAATCTCATCGTGAAGTTGGAGAGATACAAAATCACCCATGCTAATGAGCAATTCCAATTTATGAAATCTTTCATAGAAATCAAGAATAACTTCATAAGAATACTCACTCTTCAAAAAGAGAAATACTGGAGGGTTGAGCTTCAAAAACATAGTCAACATCTCATTATCATTACAAGTCATAAGAGAACCCAACAAAGGATGGAAGAAAGCATCATTACCTCCCGTCCCACTCACATTAGGAGCAGAGTTAAAGTAGAAGGATTGACGGGAGCCTGAGTTTCTTCAACATAGGAAAGCATTCTAGGACAACTAAACCTTTCAAGAACGACATGATCAGCTGCGCTAACACTGGATTAAAGGGAGGAACAAATGTAGCCTCCGCTGGTAGATCTTCCTCTTTCTCAACTTCCTCAACATCCGAGCCTCAATGTACTCTTCTATCTCCTCATTATGGGCAGGAAAGTTCTCATTCATGGGGAAATTTTCAACAAGTACCTCATTCCCAACAAACGCTACTCTTCCACAACCTCTACCCTAGATTTTCCTCTACTCCTTCCTCAATCGTGATAGCTCGCTACAGATTCCTCAGCTATATAATTGATGGGAGTGACAGGGAGAACACCGTTGAATCTAGTGTTAACCATCTGAGGATTGAAGAGTGAAGGAGGTTAGATACTAATTCGAATCGACAAATACCAATTGAAATCAAGTTATGGCACGAAAGGAGACAAGAGAAATTAAAGAGGTTTCCTAAAGTCCTATAGACTCCCAAAAAAAAGTAAGGCGCCCCAATACCATTCCGCGAGACTTTATTTGACTCATTTCGCTACATCAATATCGCTGAAACTAGGCTCTGATACCAACTTAGTCATGAACCAAACTGTGCTTGGCACCCACACTAACTTTTCAGTGGAAGAACTACTACTAAAACCCAAAAAAGCAACTAAACAAAAAAATAAGGTCATTATGTGATAAAAGCAAGTCAAATACAGAGGAAATAAATAGAACACAACTAAACTCTAACAAAAACCTATAAACTAAAACATATGCGGACGAATTAACCTACAACCTCAATGTCAATATATGAAAACAACTTAATCATAAAGCAAGTCTAAAACAGGATATTCAAAACCCCAACTAATAAAATTATTAACTAACAAGAAAAAGTCTAAGTCTGAAATGTGTACATAAACTCAAAGAGAATCTAAAGAAGCCCAGAAAATTCTAGATCACCCATGAATTCGAAGTTTACAATCATATATCTTCAAAGCAAGGTCTGTCAATAGTTGCCCTATACTTAACAAAAATAAGAGTAAGTGCAGAATTAGTACACAACCACCGTGTATTGGTATGATCATACGGCTATCCCACTAAGTTCAATATATCAAGTTAATATATAAATATAACCATGCAATATATCTAACATATACAATTTTGAATATTACATGTTTCAACAATACAATTTATCTTAAATAACTGGTCCTCTCATGGAACCCAAACGAAAGTTTTTAGTGCACCAAAACATGGTACTCAATCCTATAGTTATATAGAAACGTGGCAATGCAATCCATCAACACACCACAATCACACTGAAAAGGATATTCACAATAATCATACATTCAAGAAGTGATTCATTGCATATAATTATTCATCTATCTCATTTACAACAAGTGTGAATCAACAATGCAACATTAGCATACATACATGCATCATAATGAAGCAATAACAAAAATATATCACACAATCATTGAATTAAAACCATCAACCACCTCAAAACAAGCTTGAAACCCTTATACTCTTTATACTTCCCTTTTCGGATTCGCTCTTCTTCTTCTTTGTCTATAAAAATCATAATGAAACAAAAATCAACAAACAATCGCTAATTTATCCGAAACTAAAACAATTCTAGAAACCCTAGATCGTACCCATGATCCCAAATATCCAATTTATTGTTTCTTCCACCATAGAATCCATATCAAAACCCTTAAGCGTTAATACTTACCCGTTCTATTACATTCTACGGATTCAAAAACAAATTTGTGGAGTAAAAAACTTACGTTTAGCCTCAAAAATGGTAAAAAAAAAAAGTTAGGAGTCGTCTGGGGTTTTTTTCATTGCTCAAAAAGGCTAAAGGTGCATACTATGGACATTAGTGGTTTATTAATGACCTTATGTCATGTCGAGCCCGCCATAACGGCCCTCATCCCGCTATATAGGTTCTGCCAGAGAGACAGAATTCCCCACCTGAGCGGGTTACACAAGGCAGTGAGCTATTTCAAAAATCTCAAGACCTCCGTTTCACAACACGCCTCTAAACAATGACACTCAGAAAATACTTTCCATACCAAGATCCATTATGGGATTTCTATTCGCCCGAATTAAACTCCTTAAAGTCGTACAAATTCTTTAACGGGTTATCTAACTACTCATGGAATCATAATCATAAATAATTACCCAATTATTACAAAATTTCTGCACATCACAAGGACTCCGATTTCGTCAAAATCTTTACTTTGTTGGAAAAAATTAAAATACTACGAAACATTTTCCGATCCAAAATCCTTCCCTGTTGGCTATTCTATAATTACATAACTTAGTCGTTACATTAGATAGACTGGGAAATTGTAAATTTGGACTAAATGTGGCTGATTAAAATAAATTGAATCAATTAAATGGGTCAGTGTTCAATCCAACAAAAAAATTATTGGATCGTGATGGGTTGGATAAAATATGATAAATAATTGGTCTTAAAGAAAATGGAACCAAGAAACAACGGTATCACATTGTGCATGAGACAACACAAAATGTGAGATCTCAACCAAAATATAGTAGATTCATAATGGACTTGAAGTTCCAAAACATTATTTCTTGCACAAGTAAACTAATTTCACAATTAAAATGATCAATTGACGGTCATCCTCAGTGATGTTTTTGTGGCTATTCTAGGGGAAAGAGATGTCTTTCATATTGGCATATTTGGCATAAAGGTATAATTTTTCATATATACAAGATGAAGTTCATTTCATGAAAAATTTATTTATTAATAAATTAAAAGCACAAATATAATGTCCTGTTATGAAAAATTACTACTAACCTCCGGATTTCTAGGTACAACTACTTGTCTAGGTTGACATCTTTTACAAGTAGATATTGAGATGCAAACAGTTCCATGCCCGAGTATCCCAGATTCATCATGATCTCCGCATACCTGAATAGGCAGTATTCTATTAATAAACCATGGAATATATATAATGTGAACAATAAGTGAAAACTTCCGAATTAATTTAGCTTAGCAAACAGAAGGAGAGTGAGCATGCTAAACGAGCACAAAGAGAATATCCGAAAATATAAATAACTTACTTCATAATTGTCGACATCCTCGACATTGATCATGGTACAATTGTGACATAACCACTGCAGAACATCTATATTCTTTTCTGATTGTTCTCAGTCACTATTATCATAATCCTCGTTAAAATTATACTAAGAATTGTACTTATCCTACAAGGTCTTTCTCTTTCGCACTTAGAAGTTCTCTGAGGTTGATAAAAAATTTACCGCAAGATATAATCAGATGCCCACTATCAAAGTCAGTGAAATACACAATATGAACAAATAGAAGCTCCCTCAGTGTTGTAGCAAATTTATCAGTGTTCAAACCAGAGATCCCATCTTAGTCTCTTGTACAAAGTTGTCACACCTACCCAAATCGTTCTTCATTGTGACAAAAATAATCACAATTATCTGCTGAGCCAACTGTTGGGAAAGACAAGGCACTAACAAAGAATGCCTGACAGAATAACAACGCAAGAATACCCAAGTCAATACTTTCCCTTCTCGATTTGAACAAAGAGAAGACAAAAAACCAGAAGCAATATGATATTAAGGCATCAAGTAATTCAACCAAACAAATATAACAAGGCAATAATAAACCAATCACACAAGACACCAAGATTTACGTGGAAAACCCTTCGATGTGAAGAGTAAAAAACCACGGGACCAAAAGATCCAGTATAATCACCAAGAGTTACAATATTGTTCTCCAAAATTGTCCATAAAACAAGTGTCAAACAACGAGCAACAACAAAATAAGATTGCACCAAATCTAGAGAATTAAAGGAGCAAAATCACCAATTTCGCAGTGTACTGTTCACGACAGCAAAACTGAAGCTGCAGGCCACCAAATCCAACTCCGTCAGTTTATAATAAAAGATTGAGATGAATATTTTATGCTGTCCAAAAATCAGCTCAATCGGACAAGAAGCGAAGCAGGAATCGTAATTTGAAGTTGGTTGTTAGGGCTGAATTTTGACTGCGAAAACTGCTCTCTTTCTCTCTTTTTGGCTGCTGAAAAAACTCTCTGTGTATATGAAAATAAGACCTAAATAGGCTTATATTTGCCTCAGAAGAATGGGACTATGAGCAAAAATGGGTTGGTCAAAATTGGGCTTTTATTTGTCCACATAGGAAGGGAAAAAGGCCCATAACCCAACAATTCTCCCCCTCACGACTATGTGGAGGAGACCGCCATCCCGGCGACCATGCAACAATCTTCAAACTTCCCTCTTGGAAAAGCTTTAGTCATCATATCGGAACCATTTTCATTTGTATGAATCTTTTCAAGCTCAATCAACTTAGAATCCAACACATCTCGAATCCAATGGTATATCACATCAATGTGTTTAGACCGACCATGGAACGTAGAATTCTTGCCAAGATTTATAGCACTTTGACTGTCACAATAAAGCACATACCTCTCTTTAGACAACCATGTTCCCCCAAGAATCTCTTCATCCAAAGCAATTCTTTACAAGCTTCAACGACAGCAATAAGCTCAGCTTCTGTAGTAGATAGAGCAACACATTTTTGCAACCTAGATTGCCAAGACACAGCTCCCCCTGCAAAAGTAACCAAGTATCCTGAAGTAGACTTGCGAGTATCAACATCACCAGCCATGTCTGAATCAATATAACCACAAAGAATAGGCTTCCCTGTACCAAAACACAAACTCAGACTATAAGTGCCACAGAGATATCTCATAACCCCCTTCACAGCATTCCAATGTTCTCTTCCCGGATTAGAAAGAAAATGGCTAACAACTCCAACAGCGTGAGCAATATCCGGTCTTGTAAAAACCATCGCATACATCAAACTACCAACAGCTGAAGCATAAGGAACTTTCTTCATATCTTCCTTCTCATCATCACTAGAAGGACACTGTTTCGTGCTCAATTTGAAGTGCATAGCTAAAGGTGTACTGGCAACCATAGCTTTGTCCATGCTGAATCTGCGAAGTACTTTCTGAATGTACTTCTCTTGTGATAATACCAATTTCTTGGCCTTTCTATCACGGACAATCTGCATGCCAAGAATCTGTCTTGCTGGTCCTAAGTCTTTCATAGCAAAAGACTTACTCAACTCTTGCTTCAACTTCTAAATGTTGCAAGTATTATGACCAACAACAAGCATGTCATCAACATAAAGCAACACAATAATAAAGTCACCATCAGAGAACTTTTGCACAAAAACACAATGGTCTGAAGATGTCTTCTTGAAGCCCTGCTGACTCATAAAAGAACCAAACTTCCTGTACCACTGCCTGGGAGCTTGTTTCAAACCGTACAAGCTCTTCTTCAATTTGCAAACATAATTCTCTTTACCCTTGACTTCAAAACCTTCTGGTTGCTCCATATAAATTTCTTCATCTAAGCCACCATGGAGGAAAGCAGTTTTAACATCCATTTTCTCAACCTCTAAATCTAGACTTGCAGCCAAGCCTAGAACCACACGAATGGATGACATCTTCACAACTGGAGAGAATATCTCATCAAAATCAACTCCCCTTTTCTAATTAAATCCCTTGACAACTAATCTAGCTTTCTATCGTGGAACTGAATTACCATCTTCATGTTTCACCCGAAAAACCCACCTATTTTTCAAAGTTTTACTGTCTTTAGGTCACTTAACCAAATCAAAGGTATGATTATCATGCAAGGATTTAATCTCATATTCCATAGCATCAAACCACCTTTCTTTTTCTTCACTTTCCATGGTCTCATCAAGACTCTCAGGTTCTCCCCCGTCAGTCAAGAGTACATACTCATTGGGAGAATAACGAGATGAATGAATTCTCTCTCTACTAGATCGTCTGAGAGAACTCTCTGGAGCATCTATAATTGGTTGCTGGACAACCACATCATCTTGCACTGGAGCATCAACAACATCATGCCGGTCATGCTGAACATGATCACCATCTTCATCATCAACTTGATTTTCATCATTATGAAGATTTTCTTCCGGTGCAATAGTCAAAGGAACTGGATCAACATCAACTAAGCTCTCACTACTCTGAAAATCAGCCTTGTCAGCTTTGTCAAAATCTTCAATGTTTGGTCTTCAAAGAACACAACATCACGGCTTCTAACAAGTTTCTTCTCAATAGGATAATAGAAATGATAGCAAAATTCATCTTGACCATAACCAATGAAGATACACTGCATAGTTTTAACATCCAACTTTGACCTTTCATCCTTAGGAACATGTACAAAGGCTTTACACCCAAAGACTCTAAGATGATCATAAGAAACATTCTTACCAATCCAAACTCTGTCAGGGACATCACCATCTAAAGCAACAGCAGGAGATAAATTGATAACATAAGCAGCAGTATTAAGTGCTTCTGCCCAAAAGGAATCTGACAGCTTAGCATCTGAAAGCATACATCTAATCCTCTCAACTAGAGTTCTGTTCATCCTCTCTGCTAAACCATTTAACTGAGGAGTCTTTGGAGGAGTTTTCTGATGCCTAATACCCTGCTCTCTGCAATATCTATCAAAAGGACCAATATACTTACCACCATTATCTGAGCAGATGCCTTTCAATGTCTTCCCTGTTTGTTTTTCAACCAAGGCCTGAAAACTCTTGAACACATCATGTACTTGATCCTTGGACTTTAAAGGAAATACCAAGAGTTTGCGAGAATGATCATCAATAAAAGTCACAAAGTAAAGTGCACCACCATGAGATTTTACCTTAAAAGGACCACACAAATCAGAATGTACCAACTCCAGCAAATCAAGCTTTCTTGAAAGCGGATGACTCTAAAAAGAAACTCTTTTCTGTTTACTGGCTAAGCAATGAACACATTTCTTCAACTTTGCTGTTTCACTCCAGAAAGCAAATTTTTCTTAGCCAAACTATCAATCCCCTTCTCGCTCATATGACTCACCCTTCTATGCCATAACTCTGATGAACTATCATTCTCCACCAAATTTACTGAGTCTCTGGACATGGAGCCCTGAAATACATAGAAGTTAGACAACTTGTCACCACGGGCCACAACCATCAAACCTCTAGTAAGCTTCCACTGGCCAACACCAAGTGTATTAACATAACCCTCATCATCAAGATATCCCACAGAAATCAAATTCAAGCGAACATCTGGAGCATGCTCGACATTATTGAGAACTAGTTTGGAACCATTGTTACTTTCCAAACAAACTGTCCCAATGCCAATAACTTCAACTTCATGATTATTGCCCATTTTCAACGTTCCAAAATTACCTGGAGTATAAGAAGAAAATGATTCCTTCTTTGGCGTGACATGAGAAGTAGCACCAGAATCCACAAACCAGCTAGACTCATCACGAACAAGATTAATGGCATTTGCATCACAAGAAACAAGAAGATCATCATTAGCAACAACAGCAACACGATTTTCATTATCGCCTTCTCTCTTTTGTTGTATCATATCTCTCTTGTGCTTGTAACAATATTTCATGATATGCCCATTCTTGTGGCAATAGTCATATGTAATATTCTTGTATTTAGACTTTGACTTGCTTCTACTTTTACCTTTATCATTCTGACCTCTGGACTTGTTTCTCCCCCTATCTTCAGTAACCAAAACATTGGAGTGTGAAGCTGAAGAAGATGAGTCTTGAGATCTTCTTCTCATTTCTTCATTCAAGACACCACTCTTAGTATATTCCATGGTTACAACACCACTGGGAGCAGAATTAGTCAAAGAAACTCGAAGAGTTCCCCAATAGTCTGGCAGAGTATTAAGAAGCCAAAGTCCCTGTATCTCATCATCAAACTTTACACCCATTCCAGAAAGCTGGTCAAGAACACCCTGAAAATCATTAATATGATCACAAATAGGAGTGCCCTCTTTATACCTGATATTCATTAATTGTTTCAATAGTAACAACTTGTTGTTGCCAGTATTCGAAGCATAAAGTGTCTCGAGCTTGTCCCACAAACTTTTGGCATGTGTCTCATTCACAATATGATTTCTAACATTATCTTCAACCCATTGTCTAATATAGCCACAAACCTGCAGATGCTCAAATTCTCATTCTTCATCATTCAAAGACTGAGGCTTATTAGAAGCAAACACAGGTAAATGCATCTTCTTGACAAATAGAAGATCTTTCATCTTGCCTTTCCAAATATGATAGTTACTACCATTTAAACACAACATTTTGCTCATATTTTCCTCCATCATTCAAAAAGACAATCAACAATAACCAATGCTCTGATACCACTTTGTTGGGAAAGACAAGGCACTAACAAAGAATGCCTGACAGGATAACAGCGGAAGAATACCCAAGTCTATATTTTCCCTTCTCGATTTGAACCAAGAGAAGACAAACAACCACAAGAAATATGATAGTAAGGCAGCAAGTGATTCAACCAAACAAATATAACAAGGCAATAATAAAACAATCACACAAGACACCAAGATTTACGTGGAAAACCCTTCGATGTGAAGAGTGAAAAACCACGGGACCCAAATCTCCACTATAATCACCAAGAGTTACAATATTGTTCTCCAAAATTGGCCACAAAACAAGTGTCAAACAACGAGCAACAACAAAATAAGATTGCACAAAATCTAGAGAATTAAAGGAGCAAAATCACCAATTTCGCAGCTACTGTTCACGACAGCAAAACTGAAGCTGCAGGCCACCAAATCCAACTCTGTCAGTTTCTTATCAAAGATTGAGATGAAGATAATACGCTGTCCAAAAATCAGCTCATCGGACAAGAAACGAAGCTGGAATCGCAATTTGAAGTTGGTTGTTAGGGCTAAATTTTGACTGCGAAAACTGCTCTCTTTCTCTCTTTTTGGCTGCTGAAAAAACTCTCTGTGTATATGAAAATAAGACCTAAATAGGCTTATATTTGCCTCATAAGAATGGGCCTATGGGCAAAAATGGGTTGGTCCAAATTTGGCTTTTATTTATCCATATAGGAAGGGAAAAAGGACCATAACCCAACACCAACCCCATCAAAACTTCCATTTAAATCTTGATAGAAATTACTGCCGATTGATTTTGAAGATTAATTTCTATTTTTCGATTAGGTTAATTACTCATTTAAGTTACTTTTGACACCTCATTGCCTTCAAAACTAGTAACTCATATTCGCACTAAGAACATATCTCCACAACGATCACAATCACCAGTGACAAATATCAAATACTAATTAGTAGCCATGAAGTTTAGCCAGAAACTTCTAATGTTACACACTGCAACGGCCAAAGCAGTCATTTTCCTGTATTACACTTTAGTTTATAATGTAATCTATTAAGTGTTCTAAAAATATCAGTGTTACCTTTCTCAAAATAAGTGTTCAATGAGTTTGTGTTTGATTCCACACCCTCCGGTTCCCTTGGAATGTACTTTCTGAAATTCAGCTTATTTCATTTCTGGCCCTTATTTTGTGTAAACTCAAGTAGAAATGTGTGTATTAACTACTTAAAAGAAAAAAAATTCTACGAAAATAAGTATTCATGTATAAAAATTTGTATAAATGATGAGTAAATATAAAAAGATTGATAAATTAGAAGACTCGATCATTGGTAAGAGATCCTTCAATTTAAAGAAAACCCAACTATCGAGTCAATGTTGATTATAGGCTTAAGAATTCTCCTCTTCTTGCTCAAAGACAGCAATTAATCAAATTTGAGATGCTCGACCAAAATAGCACCTCCTTATTTGTTCTTTATCATTCTCCACCTGAAACTCAATGGTCGTCTTATACTCCTCCATGTATTTATCATGATGTGTTTCTGAGCTAGGTTCTATAATCTTATACATTAGTATTTGTTTTTCTCGTTAAAGTTTGGAGTTCTTTATAAATATATCCAGTGCCTCAAAGTCATTTGGTTTTCCTAAACATAATCATGTAGGATATCCTCTACTTTCACTTTGAAAAATTTAGCAAATATCTCTTTAATACTTGTGGAAAACGATGTGTTTTTCACAAGTATAGATGAAAGAAATGATAAAATATTCAAGATGAAACTAGAGAATCGCCAACATGATTATGTTAAGGGAAAATCAAATGTCTTTGAGACATTGAAAGATCTCCACAAAGATTTAGTAGTATGGAAAGAGAAAGAAAACAAATGAATATTAATTTACAAGGTTATGCACCCCGGTTCAGAAATTTTTCCAGATAAACACATGGAGGAACAAAAGCTAACAATAAAAGTTGCTGGTAGGAGAAGTTCAAGAAGAAACAACAAAAGTTTTACTTTGATCGAGCATTTCCACTGGCAGCTCAACATAATTCTAGGTATAAAGCGAAATTTTAATTAGAGGATTAAGATTTAAATAAATATTATTAGTATTTATTTATTTTTCTAAATTTTTAGATGTAAATTATTACTTAATATCTTTATTATGAATGAGTTTTTTTTCAAATACTTTTCTTTAACTATTATTTTAAAGCATTATTTGTTCAATTTAACATTGAAAACATCATGTTATTGAGACAATTATTATATGAACCGATACTATAGTTCTTTAAGTAATAAGTTCATACATTTTAAATAAAGATAAGAGTTAGAATCATATAATCTGATTCAAAAAATTGATAACTTTGTATTTCTTCTTTAATATGAAAAGTTAAAAATAAAAATATTTGTTATTTACTTTGTTCAACACTTTTCAGCTATTTATTCATTTTTTTTAACAAAATTATTACTCTAATTATTAAAAAAATGAAGAAATAGAGTGTATAAAAAGTTACAAAAAAGATAAATAATGTACGTGTTAGGAAATATATATACATACATACATACACACACACACAACACACATATACATACATACATACATATACATATATATATATTATATATATATATATATATATTATATATATATATATATATATATATATATATACACATACTTTTTATTAAATAGTTATTTTTTTCATGAAAAATTTAAACATATTTTATATTTATAGAAATTTGAGGCCCCAAAAAATCGAGGGCTTAAGGAAATGGCCTAAAATTTCTAAGGCCAGAGTCAGCACTGAGCATTTCTTCTCATAATTATCGTGGAGTTGGTAATGGAGTTCTTGAAACGGGAGTTATGCTTGGAGAAGACTTAACTAGTGATCGAATAATTTAATATGATCAATTCTGGTCTTTGTTATTATGTCATTTGTCGTTAATCATCAGTCATCCATTTATACAGTGGTGTAAATCACAAAACATAAGGTTTTGGAGTTTTTATGAAATGAAGTATGTTTTTCTTGTTTGTTTCATGGTTAGTATTTATGATCTTATGGGTTCTCTAAATTAGTAAATTCATTGAAGCTTTTTCTAAACTAGTGAACAATAAAACTAATGGATTAAAGAGAAGACTCATACTGATTATGGTTCTGTCAAGGTTCCAACTCTAGGGAGATTGGTGCATATACCTGTTACACCTGAGCTAGCCCTCTATGAGATGGTGGAGTCTTTTGTAATTAGAATATATAGCATCCATTAATAGGTTGTATTATTTTATGTTTTTTCGAATATGGAATAACAATATGGGCATTAGCAATGTAGATTGTAATGATTTAAAGACAAAAAAATTCTTTCAAAGTAATTAAATAAATAATGTGTAACAATCTCTAAGCTATTAATCACTTATTAGCAATCTCTCTATTATAAATATACCTTATAAGCATTCCGTACATTACAATGTCAACATAAAAACCTCTCTACCATGGTGGAAATTGAGCTTGCAAATGTATGAATCTACTAGGTTAGCTAAACTCGCAAATTTTTCATATAGAACTAAATTTGGCTGGTAAAAATGAATTGACTCAATTAAATGGGTTAGTGACCAATCCAACAAAAAAATTTATTGGATTGTGATGGATTGGATAAAAATATGATAAATAATGAGTCATAACGTAACCTCCCCAATTATGACCATTGTGTAATTTGCTTGTTTATTTTTTATTTTTCTTAATTAAGCAAAAAAAAAAGTCATTGAATAATCAAGGACAACTTGTCGTATACAAGAGTTATACCAAAAAATTGAACCTACAAATCAAAATATAAAGGGTTGTTTGATATGGGGTATAACAAAAAAGATGAGTACAGTTTATTAGTAATGCTTGCATTTTATTTTCTCATGCACTCTAACATCTTTCTTGGTTTTTCTATAATATTTGAAATAAGATTAACAACTTGTCACCTCTGGAAGCATTTCAAAACAATGACACCCGACTATGAGATTATATGATATAAGCCTACTCTTAGATTTTGGACGTCCATTCTTCATATCGAGATATTTGACCTTTTCTAGCTGTCATTCATTATCTGAAAATGGATTAGATAAAATTTAACCACAAAATGGGGGTACGGCATTGGCCAGGAGATAACACAAAAGGTGAGGGCTCAACCAAAGCATTATGCCTTGCACCAATAAACTTCTATCAAAATTAACATGATCAATTGACGGTAATCCACACCTATATTCCTTGTGGATATTCTAGGGGCAATGGAAGTCTTTCATATTGGCATATTTCACATAACACGATAAAACTTCAAATATACAAGATGAAGTTCATTGCTTGAAAAGTCATATATTAATCAATCAAAAGAGCAAATATAATGTCTCGTTATGTAGAATTACTACCAACCTCTAGAGTTCTTGTTACAACAACTCGTCTTGGTAGACATATTCTACAGATAGATATGGAGATGCAAAAATATCCATGCCTGAGTATTTCAGATTCACTATGTGTTTTCTGCATACCTGAATAGGTAGTATTCTACTAATAAACCATGGGATATATAATGTAACCAATAAGTGAAAACTTCCAAATTAATTTAGCTTAAAAACAAAAGGGGATTGGGCATGCTAAACCAGCACAAAAGAATATCCGAAAAGATAAACAACATACTTCACAACTGCCAACATCCTCGATATTGATCATGGATCAATTGAAAATTAACCACCGCAGAACTTCTATTTGCTTTTCTGATGGTTCTTGGACACTGTCTTCATAATTTTCGTTAAGATTCTACTAAGCTCTTGCACTTTCGCACTTAGCACTTCTCTGAGGGTGATAAAAAAGTTACATCACGGTATAAACAGATGCCCATCTTCAAAACCAATGAAAAATACAAAATGAACAAATAGCAGCTCCCTCAGTGCTGTAGCAACTTGATCAACATTCAAACCAGAGATCCCTTCTTAGTCTCTTGTTCAAAATTGTGACACCTCCCCAAATCTTCCATCATTATGACATGTATAATCACAAACATTTGCTAAGCCAACCACATTTAAACATCCATTTAAATCTTGACAAAAAATAACCTCCAATTGATTTGGAAGATTGGTTTCAGTTTTTTAACTACTTAAATTGCTTATTTTAGATGCTTCTGAGAAGACATTGACTTCAAAATTAATAACAAATTTTCCACTTAGATCATATCTGCACAACGATCAAAATCACATGGGACAAATATCTAATACTGATTAGTAGCGAAGAAGTTTAGCTAGAAACTTCTAATTTTACAGACTGCAACAAATAATTTAAAATAATATTTGAAAACTTCTAACGAAAGATTAAGGATCCTTAAAATGTATGTAAGAGAAGTAAAACATTATTACGTAAAACAAAAAAAAATCATTTAAATCTTTTGTCTTGATCTTTTGGAGAAGAAAAGTTACTTTGGAGAACATTGCAAATAAATGTATTCTATTAAAAGTTATTTGTGAAGTTGCATAGTTGGATTTACATAGAGTTTGTACTAACAAATAATTTAAATAATAACTTTACAAAAACATAAACAATAAAGTTTAAAATATGTTGTAAAAAACAACAACTAATAATATAAGCATAAATTATGATTGTATAAAAAATATATTAGGATCTGTAACAATAAATGAAAAAAAAAAAAAAGAACAATGAATGCCGAGTGTGTCCTTGTTTGTGAGACATTCAACAGTAGCCAAATAGATAAATATTTAATTGTGAAGAAGAAGAAGTTCTGGATCAAATATATAACTGTGCAGAAGAATATTTCAGAATTTTCGTATTTTTCAAACGAGAGGAAACCCCTCTATTTATAGTCAGCACAAGGTTGTGTGAACAAATGCTAATTATCTTACTGAAAAGATCATAACTCTTCAAAAAAGTCACAACTCTTCGAAAATTTAACAACTTTTCGAAAAGATCACAACCTTTCATAAATGTCAAAAACTCTCATAAAAGCCTCAACTCTTCATAAAAGTCAAGACTTCTCGTAAAAGTCACAATATTTCAATAAAAGTCACAACCTTTCAACAAAAGTCACAACTTTTCATGAAAGATTATTCAATTCTAGTTTACAATTTTTTTAATAAAAAAAAAAAGACAAATATAAATCATAACACTATTTTGTCCAAGTTTACATAAATTCATTTTAATACGGTTACATAGTGTCTTTTAATAGAGAGTCAAATAAATATTTTCTCAATCTTCTTCTTTTCAATTTTTGTTAGTAAAACACTATTAATTACATTTAAAATATTAATTTTTTTTTAAAAAATATATGTATAACTAATGGTTTTATCAAGAAGAAAGGTTACATAATCATATGATGTAAGAATAAGTAATATGTAGTCATTATGTGTTTTAAATTAAAATACAATCTTCAAAAATCCAAATTCGATATATAATTTAGTTATGATAGTTTTTTGGAATTGAAGTTGTGAACAAACAAAACCTTAAGGATCCTTGAAAAGGATGAAAGAGAAGTAAGGGAAAATGGGACTAAAGTTTAAAAGAAGTACATTGGCGTGAGAGAATAGTCATTATTGTATATAATATAATTACACTTAATTTCTACTTTTAATTCAACCGTTTGACTTTCTACTTTTTTACACCTTTTAATATTGATATTATGACAATAACAAAAACTCATATAAATTTTTAATCTTGATCTCTTGGAGAAGAAAAGATTTCATTAGAGAATGTTGTAAATAAATGTATTCTGTAAAATGTTATTTG
>JAKWJD010001755.1:34148899-34290042 GCA_027705065.1 Solanum peruvianum | reverse complement strand
ACCGATGGTCAGTCTGAGCGAACGATTCAAGTGTTGGAGGATATGCTTCATGCATGTGTGATAGAGTTTGGTGGCCATTGGATAGTTTCTTGCCTTTGGCAGAGTTTTCATACAATAATAGCTATCACTCCAGTATTGATATGGCCCCATTTGAAGCATTGTATGGGGAGGTGTAGATCTCCCATTGGGTGGTTTGATGCATTTGAGGTTAGACCTTGGGGTACTGACCTCTTGAGGGATTCGTTAGATAAGGTGAAGGGCATTCAAGAAAAGCTTCTACTGCGCAAAGTAGACAAAAGGAGTATGCAGACCGAAAGGTTAGAGACTTGGAGTTCATGGAAGGTGAACAAGTCTTGTTGAAGGTTTCACCCATGAAAGGGGTGATGCGGTTTGGAAAAAGAGGTAAGCTAAGTCCAAGGTATAATGGACCATTCGAGGTACTAAAGCAAATAGGGGAGGTGGCTTATGAATTAGCCTTGCCCCCAGGGCTGTCCGGAGTGCATCCGGTGTTTCATGTGTCCATGTTGAAAAGATACCACGGAGATGGAAACTACATTATCCGTTGGGATTCAGTTTTGCTTGATGAGAATTTGACTTATGAGAGGAACCAGTTGCTATTTTAGATAGAGAGGTTCGCAAGTTGAGGTCGAGAGAGATTGCATCCATCAAAGTTCAATGGAAGAATCGACCGGTTGAAGAGGCTACTTGGGAGAAGGAGGCAGATATGCAAGAAAAATACCCACATCTGTTTACAGATTCAGGTACTCCTTTTCGCCATTGTTTTTCTTCTTTTGATCGTTCGGGGACGAACGATGGGTAAATTGGTATCTATTATAACGACCTGTTTAGTCATTTTGAGCAGCAGATTTTAATTCTGGAAAACTGGCCAAGACCACGGCACTGCGACGGACCGTCACAGGCACGACGGCCCGTCGAGGGTGCATCGTTTCGGCATACTTAGATTCTGAAATTGGATACTGAAAATCGACTCTCTGTAAATTGTGACGGACCTGCAGGACGTGCCGTCACATCCACGACGAACCGTCGTGAGTTCCCGTTGCAAAACACTTCAACTTTTGAGAATTTGGTACAAGAACGAGTTTCTGACCGTCAGGACATAGGTGCAAGACGGACCGTCACTGGTGTGACGGGCCGTCGCAGTTCACCTGGACTTTGGGAGGCTGCGACGACCATCGTGACGGACCGTCGCAGGCACGACGGCCCGTCACAGTTGCGCAAATCCCAGGCAAAATAGGATTCCTCTACACGTTTTAAGGGTCGTTTTGGACTATTCTTTCCTTAATTATAAAGATAGAGGGTTAATATTAATAAGTCTAATTACTTGGGGGTTAAAAGAGGTAACCTTAAGTTAATTAGTGGGTTCTATTGTCCTCTTTTAGTCTTAATTATATGATAATTAGGGTAAAGGAAAGAGGGTTTGAATAAAACAAACATAAGAACAAAGAAAAGAGAGGGATCGATCGAGAGGGAGGAGAAAACGCAGCTTGAGGATTAGCTTGTTTGATCAATTCTTCGGTGGAGGTAGGTTATGGTTATTTTACGATATTCGTAGAGAACTCTTAATAGGGTATGATATGTATTAGTGGTATTGTAAACCTGTCTATATGCTTAATTGTATGCTTGCATGAATATGATTATGTGATTTTGATAAAACAAGCATGATGAAAACCATGAATCCCAAATCTTGAACGAAAACTTTAATTTACGATATTAATGATGATATGCCTTGGTATAAAAGGAGGCTTGATGAATTAAAGTAATGGGATTGATGATGCCTTGGTATAGAGAAGGCTTGATGAACGGATAGAATGAATTTAGTGGATCGAGTGTCACGTTCCGACACATAGTAATAGTGGATCGGAGTGTCACGTTCCGACACATAGTATTAGTGGGACGGGTGTCACGAACCGACACGTAGATATGGGGATCGGAGTGTCACGTACCGACACATATAGGGGATCGGAGTGTCACGTTCCGACACATATAGGGGATCGGAGTGTCACGTACCGACACATATAGGGGATCGGGTATCACGAACCGACACATAGAATTAGGGGATCGGAGTGTCACGTACCGACACAAGACGAAGAAAGATAATGAATCTTGAAAGATGATAATATACTCAACATAATGAACTTAATTCCCAAATGAGTATGGTATTGAGGCTTGAGCCCTCATGGATGAACTTGATGGTATTTATTGACGATTATAATACTTGTTGTTGCTACATGTTGAGTTTGTAGTTGATTTATAATATACTTGATATATATTATCTTCTATTTTGAGTTGGCCGATGATATCTACTCAGTACTTGTGGTTGTACTGACCCCCTACTTTTATGTTTTCTTCTTTGTTATTTATGAAATGCAGCAAACGTTCCGTCAACTTCAACACAACAGTAACTCGAGCCAGTCGCGTCCCCGATTTGGGTCGTGACAACATTACTAAAAGGAGCTATGGGCGCCGCAAATGATGGATTGTCGAATTGAGTAATTGATGCTTGCACATGCTCAAGAATAATAGGAACAATATGACTAATTAGTGCAGGCATCATTTTCTTTACAAACTCGTCCGTATTTGTTGTCGATGTTGATTGAGAATATTGATGTGGTAATGATGATGAGCCACAAAGATTCTGCCCATAGTAATTTATTGCTTCAAATCCAAGACCGTATATTCATCTTTTTTTTTCTCCTCCCGTAGCTTGATAATATGCTTCATATTGATCAATATCAGTTTTAGACAATGTTTTTCCTATAATATTTCTTCATATTTATCCTATAATAAGTAGAGAAAATGAGAATCATTAAAGATATAGAAGAAACAAAAATTTGAGGGAAAATGTAGGGGGGTTCTGAAATAAGTTTCTTTAATACTTCTAAATTAACAAGTAAGCAAAAGTAAAAGGTGAGTTTTTATAAAGTTGTGAAACTAACTAGGGTATATGTATTCCCATAGGTTCATAACGTCGTATTCCTGGCAAGACAAATCCACAAACCAAATCCGGAAATTGAATTATTGCTAATGTTTGCAAAAACTAATCAGCAAACTAAACTAGAACCATACTAACAATGTCCAACCCCAAAAATAAGGTTTTAAGCCCTAATAATAAAAAACATTGTCCTGAATCAAAAGGAATTGAAATAAGGAAATTTTGTCCAAAGACTTGACATTGATCGACGAACCTTACTGACGGACCGTCGATGGAACGACAGTCCGTCGATTGCCTCCGTCAGTCTAGGCTTATATTATTTTTCTTTAATTCACATGGAACATTCTCTGAATCAATCGACGGACCAACAACACGGTTAGTCAATGCATCGACGATCCATAGATTCCCTCTTTCATTCCATCCTTAGAATTTCTCCAACTTTTGGTACTGGAACTATCTCTGATTAAATCAACTGTTGGCCAGTACAGTCCATCGATCAAGTCGATCTCATCCGTAGTTATACACTTTGTTTGATTACCCCGAGATTCTCCATCAGCCTGAACTGCTATCAATGGTCACCATCTACGGATCGGCGATTGAAGAACGGGTCATCAATGGCCTTCATAGGTCAATTTTTTGCACTATTTTCCAGCTGCATTCTGCATTTTTATTATGGACATCTTTCCTGCAAACAAACAGAAAACATGTTAAACTACTACAAATAGGCTCTAGACACACACAATACTTAAGCAAAATGAATTTAAAGCATCGGGAAACCATGGTACATCAACACCCTCAACTTAAATTCATTTGTTTCCTGAAGTGATGCACTTTGACTCAAAACCATACTTGTAAAAGTATAATCTTTTAAACTTTCACAATCGCATGGCTATAAATCCCAAATGTTTCTTTGATTTAGTCCGTACTCACGCTCTCGGGTTTGGCAAGCGAACTCGTGTGTATCACAACATGACACAAACTCACCTTGCACAGACACTGCTACTGTTTTCCCTCTCACCGAGGTACCAACTTTCCGATATTGCAACTAGTGCCCTCACTTCAAAATAAATCTTCATTTTTTGGACAGTGATTTTAAGTTTGGGTCGAAGAATATTTATTCAACACTCACGCTAAAAAAAGGTCCATACATAGTTAGTACTCGTCGCCATAGTCTTACCATTATTTTCACTGCTCAGGTTCACCACATTTGACTCTAGGATCACTGTAGGACTTTCTTTTTTTGTAACATCGGTTCAGGGTTAGCAATGGTATGAATTTTTGTCCTCCTTGACATTATTGCTAAGCTTCCGACCTCTTTTCATTGTCTTTTACGCCCTATCATTTTTCTTTTAAAACTCTTTTCTTTCCTTTCTTTTACTAATCTTTCCTTTTTCATTCAATTGATAATTTCACGGTATCACATCTTGCACTCAATTTCTCTTTTCTTTTCAACATTCAACTCTTTTCATACCCATTTCTGGGTTATCACTCATACTAGCCACCCTCAACTCATATATTTTCCATGAGTTCAAGCACACAATACCGAGGTCGGGTCAAGGCCAAGAAGAGGTCCTTTATAACATTAGCCATCGTCAACTTAGGATTTTGGCCTAAATCAAGGTGCACATTTCCAAGGAGGGACCGGGGACAAAACATTAGACTCTGGGAAAGTGAGTTGGTGATAAATATAAAATACATCTATTATATGCTCAACAAATTTGGATAAACAGGATAAATCTTCTATTTGGTTAAATTCATTTTAGGCTAGATGTTTGCTAATTCGAACAAGGGCCTATAACCCTTTCCTAGTCTTCTAACACAGATTCCCTTTGCAGGACTAACCGGGAAAGTTCTAGCTAGGTACTAATCGTTTAATACTCCAAACTCGTCACACTCTCTTGATACCTCATTACACTATCAAAATTGTCAGATTTCACAGTTTAGGGGTAAGTTGAGGGTGATACAGCGGGTGCCTATCCATGTCATGCTTATAACCAACACATTCAACTCATTTTCAACCGATTCATGAAAGCACATTCTAGGACAGGATATCCTTTAGTTTAATAAATCATGCTTCATCTTTCATCTTTTTATACATTGTATAGATATGACATGCATGTTTAACAGAAAAATTAACCAATCTATTGGAGAAAAAGAACACAAGCAAGAAAACCTCAAGAGAGGATAGTGAGTTGGGTTTCTCAGACATCAACTTAACAATCACATTCCATTTACCCCACCCCTAACAAAAATATCCCAACGAATAAAAATACATAAGGATAGAGTGGTAGGTGAATCAAACCTGAGGCGTATAGCGCCGACGATCTCTCAACAAGTGGGCTGGTCCGGTTTCCCAGAACCTACAACATCAGTACTTGGGTTACCCTGAGTGGTTCCCATGTCAATCTCTTCACCATCAGTGGTGCTCCTCTCACCGATCACCGGTATAAAACTAGACTTCTCAACCGCCATCTCTCGTGCCCTATTCTGGCAGGCCTTTTTATATGCTAATGAAGCCCTCCTAGCAGCCTCAAGGTTCGTCCTATCTTTATTCATTGCACGGGAATCATCTTTTGCATGAGTAGTGAGTCTATAACGGTACCTCTTGGAATGAACATGTGGCTCAGACTGCGACTCAATTAAAGGCTTGAATAAAGCGTCAACCACTTTTTCCTCTTCGATCTAGATAGGCACACTCTCCCGCTACGTGCCCCTTATCTCTTGAATGTCATCTACATCAGCACACAAACTAGAAACCGCCTACTGAAAAGTAGTGAGGTGTTTCGTGGGTCCTAGGCGAGCTAGCACACGAAACTCGAAGGCGTCTAGACGTTGATTGACCATCTGAACTATCTGCTCAGTCTGCTGAGCCACCATTTTCTCAATCCGCTCTTCGGCCTGAGCTATGGGCTTCTGCATCCAAAGTGCATGTGGTGGAGTAGGGTGGTCATTTGTGCCTCCAACTTTTATACCCACATTAAGGAACGAGAGCTGCAGATGGAGGTGTGGATCCGGACAAGGAGGGGGCCTTGCTAGCAGCGTGAGTGGAGTTGGCCGGGGTGGTGTCAGCAGGCTCAGATGTAGCATGATGCAATATATTTATCGAACTATGTGTCGGGGTCGATCCCATGAAGAATATTATTAATAACAAACATTTAACTCGATAGTCGTTTTATAAAAATGCGAGATTTAAATTGAAATTAAATAAAAGCAATAAAAATAGCTTTGAAGTATTTATTTAGTTCCAAATAAATAAAATGACTAGGAATCTGCTCCCCATAAGCTGATAATGCAGTAATTCTAGTAATAGGAATTCTTTTCTAGTTTATTACAGTGATAACTTAGGTATCTCTAATTCCTTCGTCCAGCAGCTAGAGAATTTCACCCAGCACCTTGGTACGGCTACGTGTGTATAATTTACTAACTATTACCTTTACCTCATATTAGACATCATATCAATGTTTGACTTAGTTTTCACCCTCGCATCAATCGTTATTAGACTATTAGATAGTATCACAATAAATCTATGTTGATAATTCTTTTCTTATTAACTACCTACTTGGTCCGGCAAGTAGTAACAAGGCGAATTCTAACGTATGCATTTGTTAAATAGACTTCTTAATGAAACAATCATCAATGTATACAAAAACACTATTCAAGAATTTCTTAATTACTATTCATACTTTGTTAATCGTTCATGGTTCCCACAAACCTAGTAGTGGCGTTTAGCTACTCATTATCTCAAAAAGATAATCAAAATTTATCAAAATAAATATGTTTCTGTTAATCATAAAAAGTTAGAACAATAGCGAAACTATATATTATTAATCATGAATACAATAACTAATAAAGGAGAAGAAAGAATAAACCACAATTCTCCGACATTCAAGACGGCTCTAACAAAGTGCCAAAGCTAGAAGGAAATTTATATTATGTCTTGTTTCTTGGTTCATGGTCTCCTCTAAATAATAATCTCTATGTCCTATTTATAGATGTAGGAAACCCAAAATGAAATAATTTATTCCAAACAAATTTGGAAAACAGAATTCGGAAGAATTGATTTCTGTGTGTTTCTGAAATTTATTGTTGCGCCGCTTTCAATTATAAGAGTTGCTCTTAAGGCTTCCACATGTAAAATTAAGTTTTGATATTTTATTGAGTCGCCTTTATATATATGCATACATACATACATACATACATATATATATATATATATATATATATATATATATATATATATCATATATTATTATAAGTGGGAGATCTAACCTTAAAAGTTGAATCACCATTTTGCCCTCACCAAATTAAAATAAATAAATTTATTTTTAAATACTAATATTTAATTACATAATGATAGAATATTAAGTCTAACAACTACACTTTAATGTTTTATTATGACATTAAAATTATAATTAATTAGGTTGAATTAAATTAGAGTAGAAAACAATAATGTATGTAACTCTTCGAATTTTGTGATTCTTTGAATTTTGAAATTAATATAAGTTTATCTATCATGAAACAATAATGTATGAAACTCTTCAAATTCTGTGATTTTTTGAATTTTGAAACTAAAATAAATTTATCTATCATGATTCAGTACGCACCATTAAGAATTTTTTGGTAGGTGAAAAGACAATCAAACATCACTATAAATACCCGTTAATTGCTTCCTAGGTCATCACATTCTGTTCTTTTCTATCATCTACTATTCGCTTTTCTTCTTCTTAGATTTATGATATGAATACATGTTGTTAAGAAGCTAACTGAGGAGAAGAACAAATAGCTTCATTCTGAAATTAGAAGAGAAGCTTTCTTAGAATATAGTTCAACTGTTAATTAACAGTATAAGATATGACTTATATATTTCTTTAGATCTTTCTTATGTTAGACTATGATTTTATGTTTTTTTTTTCATTTTGGAGTTACGGTATGGTTGTCCAAAATGGATTGGTATGCAATCCATATTTTTATGTAATTATGCTTTATTTTGCATTGTTATGAAAAGAAAAATTCCTTATTTTCGTGTTATTATTTTTTTTAAGTGTTATTTAATTACAATTTTTTTATTAATACGTGATGAGTTTGATAATATTTGAATAGTTTATGCAAAATATGCTTTTGTTTAAATAGAAGTAATTTAAATAAATACATAATAGTGATGCTAGGGGAAATAATAATGATATAATATATATATATATATATATATATATATATATATATATATATATATATATATATATATATATTCGTAATATTCACGTGCAAAGCACATGTCGAGAACTAGTATATATTAAATGCATCAACTCCAAAAGTTCAAAGTTAATTACGTAAATACCCCTCACTTAAAACTTGAAAAGTTACGCACATAACCCTCATTTAAAAGTTACACAGATTACTGAAATACCCCTCACCTAAAGGAACCCCTAGCTTTGCAACCCTTCCCCCAAAAAAACGTCTACTGCGAATAGTAACCACTTTAACCGGAAAGCTGGCAAATTCTCCAGCAAATGCCCGACGTTCAATAAATAACCAACCAACACAACCTCTACAAATTACCCGATTTATATCAACAACACGCACAACATCACTTCCCATTGTTAATTCAACTACTGCTTAAGGCACAAAGTAAGATGTTTCTTCCTCATGGTACAATCAAATTTATTTTAAAAAAATTAAACTGTTACATCTGCAATTTTAATTATTTAGATAAATATTGAACATCCATCTGCAACATCATTACAATTTTGGACTTCTATTTGAAATGTTTCTCTCCACGTGAAAGGTGGTAAGTTTTCAGTCTCTTTACGTTTTGTTTTACCGTTCTTATTGGATTGGTAGCAGCACATAAGAATGTTACAATCTACTTAAAAGTTCTTACCCTTCAACTATTACACACTTCTGCCCATAATTAACACTGATTTTCACTTTCCGTTATGCACCTCTAACCATCCAGATTCATCACAATTGGCGACTAAAATTGAACTATCAAAGCAGAGCGTCCCCATTAAAAAGATACCAAAGCACTCTGTTGATTGGCTGATGAGAGTACTGGTTATTCGCAAGGGTTCTGTAATTTTTTACAACAATTCACGCCATGAAGGGACTTTCCAAAGTGTAATACTAGTGGATGACGAGGTAACACTTTTCCTAAGCTTATCTGTTATCGCTCCTGGTTTTATTCCCTTTAACTTCTCTAATGACATCATATGTTGCATAAATCAATACTAGGGGACAAAGTTGCAAGCCGCACTATTTAACAAGCATATTGATACATGGAAGGATTTTTTTAAATAAGCTAAGGCATACTACATTGCGAAAGGCCAGTTGGTTCGGGTCAATCCCAACTACACTTCCGTGCACAAAGAGATTGAAATGACCATTACAGACAATACAGTCATAAAGGAGACTGTGTTGTTTCAACACACAACTTCTCTAATGGTTTTGTATCTTTGGAACATGCAAAGAAATTGCCTAATGGTGCCATATTTGGTAACTCATCATCACCCATCTTATTAGTAATTTTCGTCAAGTTCATCATACGTATCTGAAGGAATATTGATTGTATTGAAGTGTTAAC
Organism: Solanum peruvianum; assembly: GCA_027705065.1. Classification (NCBI taxonomy): domain Eukaryota; kingdom Viridiplantae; phylum Streptophyta; class Magnoliopsida; order Solanales; family Solanaceae; genus Solanum; species Solanum peruvianum. Next base: position 34,280,512 of record JAKWJD010001755.1, on the reverse strand, counting down.
CTAATAAGGATTACATGGGAGATATAATAGGAGATATAGGAAGGAGTACTAATCCTAATAGGACTAGGATTAAGGAGTACTAATCCTAATAGGACTAGAATTAGTTACACAGTAAATACTAATATTATTTACTAATCGTTATTTTCCCCCTCAAGCTGAGCTGAGCGGAAGCGAACGGAAGCTTCAAACTGAGGTAATCGTGTTTTCGGCTCGAGAGAGGCTTGGTGAGAATATCAGCGGTTGTTCTTCAGTGGGTACATACTGCACAGTCATGGTGTCGGCCTGAACTTCATCGCGAACAAAGAGACAATCGGTATCACATGCTTCATTCTTGGGTAGGACGGAATTCTTGGCCACACAGATGGTTGATTTGTTGTCACAATAGAGAGCAGGAACAATGTGAGTGGCGCGGAGTTCGCGAAGAATATATGTGACCCACATGGTCTTAGCAGCAAGAAAAGCAAAGGCGCGGTATTCAGCTTCAGTCGAGGACCGAGAGACCTTGGGTTGTTTTTTGTACACCAGGAGATTTTGGCCCAAAAAAAAACGAGAAACCCCGATGTAGATTTTTTGTCATTTTTATCATTCGCCCAATCTGAATCTGAGAAAACCCGAAGCTCCAAGTCCCCGGGTCGAATGAGTAAACCACGACCAAGAGTGCCAAAAATGTACCTGAGAATGCGTTTTAGACAATGGTAATCATGTTCACTTGGTTGACACATGCGTTGAGCAACTCGGTTGAAAGCAAACTGGATGTCAGGACGGGTAATGGCCAGATACTGTAGAGCCCCAATGAGGCTGCGGAATTGGGTGATATCGGCAAAGGGTGTGTCGTCTCCATTCGTAGACAAAAAGACTGCCATCGGTGTTGGTTGACTGGTGCATTTTTCAAGTCCAGCTTTCTGCAACAGATCTCAAGCATATTTTGACTGATGAAGAAACAAGCTGCTGCCTGTCCGAGAAACCACCATTCCCAGAAAATAATGTAACGGGCCAAGGTCCTTCATTTTGAAGGTAGTATGCATAGCTCGAGTGACATCCTGAATGAGAGCTGCAGTAGAGCCTGTAATAATGATATCATCTACATAGACAAGAAGAATGAATGTACCGTGTGCTGAATGTCGAGTAAACAGACTCGTGTCGTGTACGCAACACGTGAAGCCGAGTCCCTGGAGGAACGTTTTCAGACGTGTGTACTAAGCACGGGGGGCTTGCTTGAGCCCATACAGAGACTTCTGGAGTTTGCAAACATGTTGAGGGATGCGGGGATCAACATAGCCCGGTGGTTGCGTCATGTAGATAGTTTCATCAAGCATACCATGAAAAAAAGCATTGGAAACATCCAACTGATTAATGAGCCAATTGTTCCGCACAGCGAGTGACACTACCAGGCGAATGGTTTCCTGCCGAATAACAGGACTGAATGTCTCGGAGTAATCAAGCCCATACTCCTGATTGTAGCCTTTAGAACCAAACGAGCCTTGTACCTGGAAATACTACCATCCGCATTGTGTTTAATTTTGTACACCCATTTATGGCCCACTGGGTGCCGCCCATGGGGCTTAGGTACAACAACCTAAGTTTTCTGATCAGTCAAAGCCTTAAACTCGTCATACATAGCATGACGCCTAAGCATTTTTTGAGGCAACACAGAGTAGGTTGTTGGTTCACTATCGGGAAGGGTGTATTTGGTAGTATGAATCCTGAAAGGTTTTGGGTTTAAAGATATCGGCTTGCCACGGGTTAACATGGGATGAGTATTGGGGGGTGGCACGGGCGGTGGTGATTCGGGGGTGGCTGGGAAGGACCGAAAACGGATCGGGCTGGAGATGTTGTGGGTATGGGGTGGTTCGGGTTGGTTGTGGGTGTGGGTGGTGGTTGCGGGTGTATTGTGGGTGACAGTCGAAGGGGTGATGAGGGGTGGTTGGGTAGTGGGTGGAGGTGTGGGGGAAGGTGGTGAGGGACCCTGTGAGTATGTTTGAAAAAAGGGAAGGACGCCAATGAATGATGTATTTGTGGAGGAGGAAATAGACTCGTAGGGAAACTCATTTTCGACAAATTTGACATGACGAGATATGTAGACTTTATGAGTTTGTGGGTCAAGACAACGATAACCCTTGGAGGTAGGATGATAGCCCAAAAAAATACAAGGATGGGATCGGGTTTGTAATTTGTGAGTAATATGAGGGCGTAGCCAAGGTAGGCAAGACACCCAAAGACGCGGAGGTTGGTATATAATGGGAAGTTCTGGTAAAGGAGTTGATAGGGTGATTTGTTGGAGAGAGTGTGACTGGGCATTCTGTTAATGAGGTAGTTTTTTCGGTGGCTAGAGCTTCTACCCAAAAGGAGACAGGGAGATGAGATTGATGTAGAAGAGTAACCCGTTTCAATGAGATGGCGATGCTTACGCTCAGCCACCCCATTCTGTTCGGGAGTGTATGGACAGGAGTTTGATGTATAATTCCCAGGGATTGCAGAAACTGGCCAAAGATGTTATTGACATATTCCTTTCCATTGTCACTTCGAAAAGTTTAACATGAGAATTGAATTGTGTTTTGACCATTTTTTCAAAAGTGACAAAGGTGGTGTATGCATGTGATTTGTGTTTTAGTGGGTACAACCAAGTGTATTTTGTAAAATCATCCACAAAACAAATATAATAACGAAAACCAGCAAATGAAGGAACAGCAGTAGGACCCCATAGGTCAGAATGAATAAGTTGAAAAGGTGCAGTGTACGCTTCTCAGATAAAGTAAAAGGTAATTTATGATATTTAGCAATTGAACAGGAGTCACAATTATTTACACATGAATGGAAGAAAAACCTAATTGAGACATTAAAGAATTTATTATTGAGTAGACGGGTGACCCAGACGACTGTGCCACAACAGACTGTGGCCATCAGCCGAAAGAGCCACCGGAGCCACAGGAACACTTTCTCAAACTGGGTGGGCAGACGACTTGTGCCAGGAAGAACGTACAGACCATGCTCACAGGGGCCCTGAAAAATCACCCTCTTGGTAGTATTGTCTAGGATCTGAAAATCATTAGAGGTGAACAAGAGTGAGCAATTATTGTCTTTTGTGAATTGGTGATCTGAAACAAGATTGGATTTAATAGATGGGAAGTGGGTAAGGTTACTGAAAGAGGGTCGATTATTTTTCTCGCACACCACTCTAGGCAGTCTTACAGCGTCTGTAATACTTCAGCCTACTTACACCCACAGAATTGACTAGTATAGAAATACTTAAACAGCAATGTCAAACAATAAACAGGCAGCGTTTACAGGAACAAGTCCCAACTTTATTAATCGATAATTAATACAAAGGAAGGCTTCACAAATCAGTCTAAGGCTAGAAAACTCTCTGTCCCTTACCTTAGACGAAATTTCACCTTAAATCAAAATTCTGCACAATGGCAGTTACATGCAGTTACATGCGGCGGTTACAAATGACACCTGTCCGACACATGTCAGCCCAGGGTTCAAAACTAACTTTCCAACAGATAGAATCTAATTCAAATACATTCTTATCTACACGAAATACTAATATTCTAACACTTAGAATATTTCAGTCTTCATTCCAACACTTAGAATATCCTGCCAGCTTCCAACACGTAGAATATTTTAGCTGTCTTCCACACTTAGTTTTATTTCAGCAATTTCGGGTGAACTGCCTTTGTCCTTGACATTGCCAAGTCTTCACAGCCTTGCTTCATCAAGCCAACATGCTGTCTTGCCAACGCCCTTAGCCCGCACGTAAGCCATGCACGTTCAAGATGCCTTGCCAACACCCAAGCACTTGAACTTGTGTTGCACTATTTTTCCATCATCCATGTCAAGACCAATGCCCAAGTCCTTGACATGTCTGCACGTAGTTAGATCAAGTAGTTTGCGGGTCTAACAGACCACCCGCACCACTTGAACTCGATGTCCTCATCGAGACTATTTTGAGATAGTCATCGATTTGAGCATCAAACTGCCATAGGTCTTTTTCTTTCTCCCAAACAGCGTCTGCTGCACTCTTGCCTTTCCAGTGAACAAAGAACTCAGTCTTAGTATTCTTCTTACTTGTGCCCAAAACCCGGTGATCAAGGATCTTCTCAATTTCAGCATCATACTGTGTAGGTACTGATGGAGGAGCCCTCTTTGATATGTTCCTGTCCGGATCATCTTCATCTGCAAAGTAAGGTTTCAAGAAACTCACATGGAAGGTGGTGAATTTTCAACCTTTCTGGCAGCTTCAACCTATAAGCAACTTCGCCCACTCGTTTTTACCACTTCGAATGGACCATCATACTTAGGTATCAAACCCGATGTCTTGTCTTACTTACAATCTGTTTCCAGATTTGTGGGGTAAGTTTCAGCAACACCTTGTCACCCACATTGAACTCCACAGAGCGACGATGTTGATCAGCATATTTCTTCATGCGCCGTTGAGCCTTGCGCAAGCTGTCTTGTGCCTCAGATAACATTTCAAGCCTGTCCCTTGCAACCCTGTATGCTGCTGGACACTTTCCTGATTTTAGATTTGGAAACATCCAATGGTGTCATAGGCTGTTTGCCTAAGACGATTTCAAAAGGGCTCATTTCTGTGTGCAGACGACTTGTGCAGATTATAGCAAAACTGGGCAGTGTCTAACAATGCCACCAATTCCGTTGACTTGCTGTCACAATAATGCCTCAAGTATTCTTCCAACAAATGATTAATTCTTTCCGTCTGTCAGGGCGGATGCGCAAAGACTTAATGAAAGAGGCGCATGACTCTGCTTGGGCTGGACATCCCGGTGTTGAAAGGATGTTAGCCTTACTGTCTCGGTTTATTTTTGGCCGAAAATGGAAGATGATATAGAGGCGTACGTCAAAACTTGTCATGTTGTCAAGTGGACAAGACTGAACGTAAGAAGGAAGCAGGTTTGCTGCAACCTTTGCCTATTCCCGAAAGGCCATGGCTATCAGTAAGCATGGATTTCATTTCTGGATTCCCTAAAGTAGATGGCAAAGCATCTATCATGGTGGTAGTTGACAGGTTTTCAAAATATTCTGTTTTTATTGCTGCTCCTGAATTATGCTCATCTGAAGTTGCTGCTGAGTTATTCTACAAACAAATGATTAATTCTTTCCGTCTGTCCATCTGTTTGTGGGTGATTTGCTATAGAAAACTTTAATTCGGTTCCCATCATATTGAATAATGCTGTCCAAAATCAACCAGTGAACCTTGTGTCTCTATCACTCACAATGTCAGCCGGAACACCAAAATACTTAACCACATGTTTGTAGAATAACTCAGCAGCAACTTCAGATGAGCATAATTCAGGAGTAGCAATAAAAACAGAATATTTTAAAAACCTGTCAACTACCACCATGATAGATGCTTTGCCATCTACTTTAGGGAATCCAGAAATGAAATCCATGCTTACTGATAGCCATGGCCTTTCGGGAATAGGAAAAGGTTGCAGCAAACCTTCTTCCTTCTTACGTTCAGTCTTGTCCACTTGACAAACATGACAAGTTTTGACGTACGCCTCTATATCATCTTCCATTTTCGGCCAAAAATAAACACGAGATAGTAAGGCTAACATCCTTCAACACCGGGATGTCCAGCCCAAGCAGAGTCATACGCCTCTTTCATTAAGTCTTTGCGCAATCCACCCTGATTTGGTACTACGATCCTCCCCCCTTAAAAATAGAGCAGATCGTCCTCGATCCAATACCGTCTCATTGTGTCATCTTGCACTTGACCCATCCATTTAACATACAATGAATCATTTGCAGCACACAGCCTGATTCTATCATAGAAATCAGTTTCCAGTTTTGAAATTGAATATACTGCAACAAACACTTCTTTTCTACTCAGCGCATCCGCAACTTGGTTGTGTTTTCCTGGTTTATGTTCCCACATGAAATCATATTCTGCCAGGAATTCTTGCCACCGTGCTTGTTTAGGACTTAACTTTTTCTGTGTCTTGAAAAATGTATTTGCTACATTATCAGTTCTTACCACAAATCGAGTGCCTAAGAGATAGACTCTCCAAACCTGCAAACAGTGTACCACCGCAACCATTCTTTTTCATGTGTTGAGTATCTCTGTTCAGCATCATTCAATTTTCTACTTTCAAAGGCCAGTGGATGACCTTCTTGCACTAATACACCACCAATCGCTTTGTCTGACGCATCGGTGTGCACTTCAAATGGTAACTCAAAATCAGGCAATTTGAGTATAGGTTCAGATGCGATAGCATTCTTTAAATTCTGAAAAGCTTCATCACACCGGTTCAGACCAAACCCACTTTGTATCCTTCTTTAACAAATCTGTCAAAGCCGCTGCTTCTTTGAGTAACCAGCAATAAACTTTCTGTAATAGTTAGCCAAGCCAAGAACGACCTCAAATCCTTCACATGACGAGGTGCCTTCCAATCAACAATGGCTTGCACTTTCTTAGGATCCATTCGAACTTGGTTTTTACTAACAAGATGCCCCAAAAAGCTTATCTATTGTTGAGAAAATTCACACTTTTCCATCTTGACATAAAGCGTGTATTTCCTCAATTGAGACATAACCAAACTTAGGTGATTAACATGTTCTTCCAATGTTTGACTATAAATGACTATATCATCTAAATAAACAACAACAAAGTCATCAAGATAGTCAAACAGTATATTGTTCATTAAGTTGCAAAACGTTGCCGGGGCATTAGTCAACCCAAACGGCATTACAAGGAATTCATAGGAACCATATCTAGTTAAACATGTTGTCTTTGGTTCATCACCCTCTGCTATCCTAACCTGCCAATAACCTGCCCTCAGATCAAGTTTTGTGAACCAGCATGCCTTGCTTAACCTGTCCATCAAATATTGCACCAACGGAACCGGATATTTGTTTTTTATAGTTGCCTTATTCAGCGCCGGTAGTCTACACACATCTCATTGTTCCATCCTATTTCTTTTGAAATAGAACAGGAGCACCATATGGAGCCTTAGACGGCTGAATCAATCCAGCATCCAGCAATTCATTCAATTGTTTGCGTAGTTCAACCAATTCCTTAGGAGCCATACGATAAGGGGCCTGTGCATCCCTCCTTGGTGGTAATTTCTTTGGTAATTCAGGCGGCATAACATCAACATATTGTTTAAGTAATTCAGCAACACAATCGGGCACTTCCATCTTCACATCAGGTTTCACTTCGACCAAAGCAGCAAGTATGGTGTCTTCACCTTTCTTCAGCCCTTTGTCGATTGACATAGCAGACAACAACATTTCCTTGTCTTTCTTCTTTGCAACTTTATTAATGTCCCCAAACGGATGAACACCTTTGAGAAAACCAACATTGCTTCCATTCATGACCATCACTCCATCTAAGTGAGGAAACGGAACAAACTGGAATTTTCTTAGGAAATCAATCCCAGTATGATTTCAAAGTCACCAAGCGGCATCACCATCAAATTATGTTTTCCCACCCAACTTCCAGTTGACATAGACACACCATAAGCCATGCCCACAATGGCTTGTGCCTTAGCATTGACTGTTTTGACGTAGGAAGGGCTTTTAGACAACTTCAGCCCCAATTTTGTAGCAATCTTCACATCTACAAACGTGTGTGTGGCCCCTGTATCAACCATTGCCATCACACTTGTTCCTTCACTTTCATTTCTATATGAATTAAGGAAGCATGAGGATTCGAAGTGCTAGAGATCTCTCCAACATTATTGATCCCCATAATGTGATTGAAGGACAATCCCAATGGGTTTGCCATTGCAGCCACTATTTCTTCATCCTCCTCCCTTTGATTCACATTACCAACAAGCAAAGCATTCACTTTTTCCCGATTTGGACAAGATTTGGCCAAATGAGGACCGCCACAAGTCCAACAGCCCTTCGAATTTCCATCTTTATTCTTTGGCCTTTCTTTCCCATCCTTCATTTGTGCCTTTCCTTTATCATTTGTATTGTCTTTACGACTTTCCTTTCTCCATTCCCCTTTCTTCTCATTCTTTTCTTAGTTTTTGAAGTGGAGGGGACGTCTGTCGAAGGACGAGTCGTCCGGAAATCCACTAGCGAATCGGCAGCAGCATAATAGCCCCGGGCAGATCTTTAACATTCGGCCTTCGTAGTTCGTTCTGAGCCCAGCCTTGCATGCCCGAAATAAGTTGTGAAGTTTATCCTCATCAGACATATTTTGTATGTCTAACATCACAGAGGTAAATTCTTTTATGTATTCCCTCACTGATCCCGTCTGCCTTAGTCTTTTCAATTTATCCCTTGCAAGCCAAGACGCATTGCTAGGAAGAAATTGATCACGCATTTCTTTGATTAGCTTATCCCATGTATCAATTCTAGCACGACCAGCACTTACGTCGTCTGCATTACGAGTCCTCCATCAAAGTTTCGCATCACCTGACAAGTACATTGTGGTAATGTTCAACTTATCAGCGTCCGGCACCCTTGCAGCGGTAAAATACTGCTCCATGTCCCAGATGAAATTTTCCAGTTCTTTAGCACTCCTTGCGCCACTAAAGGCCTTAGGTTCTGGAATCTTTACCTTAGACGAATCAACACGAGTTGAACTTAACGTGGCCACAGCCCGACACAAAATGACGAGTTCTGCACGAAGGTTCTCATTTTCCTTCTGCAGTCCCTCCAGTTTTTGCGTAGTTGTGGTACGAAAGTCCAAGATTTCAGTAATGTGGTTATCAACATTCTGTCGATATCCACCAATTTCTCCCTGAACTTTCTCAGCGTCCACTCTCAACTCAATGATTTGTGTGAATAAATCCACAAACGTAGGGTCTTCCAAGATGTCTTCAGTAAACCCGACGAAGGATTCAATTTTTCGTGCCAACTCCCATAGTTCTGCGTTTTTCACCAATGTTCAACCGTGCTCTGATACCAATTGAAAGAGGGTCAATTTATTTTTCTCGCAGACCACTCTAGGCAGTCTTACAGCGTCTATAATACTTCAGCCTACTTACACCCACAGAATTGACTAAGTATAGAAATACTTAAACACCAATGTCAAACAATAAACAGGCAGCGTTTACAGGAACAAGTCCCAACCTTTATTAATCGATAATTAATACAAAGGAAGGCTTCACAAATCAGTCTAAGGCTAGAAAACTCTCTGTCCCTTGCCTTAGACGAATTTCCACCTTAAGTCAAAATTCTGCACAATGGCAGTTACATGCAGTATACATGCGGCGGTTATGTAAATGACACCTGTCCGACACATGTCAGCCCAGGGTTCAAAAAACTAACTTTCAACAGCTATATTTCCAACAGATAGAATCTAATTCAAATTACATTCTTATTACACGAAATACTAATATTCTAACACTTAGAATATTTTAGGCTTCATTCCAACACGTAGAATAATCCTGCCAGCTTCCAACACTTAGAATATTTTAGCTGTCTTCCACACTTAGTTTTATTTCAGCAATTTCGGGTGAACTGCCTTGTCCTTGACATGCCAAGTCTTCACAGCCTTGCTTCATCAAGCCAACATGTTGTCTTGCCAACGCCCTTAGCCCGCACGTAAGCCATGCACGTTCAAGATGCCTTGCCAACACCCAAGCACTTGAACTTGTGTTGCACTGTTTTTCCATCATCCATGTCAAGACCAATGCCCAAGTCCTTGACATGTCTGCACGTAGTTAGATCAAGTAGTTTGCGGGTCTAACGTTACCTAGGTGAACGATAGCGGTGGGGGTTTTAATGGTACCCGTGCCAGTGTGAGAAATGTTAAGGGACTCACCGTTGCCAACAGTAATACCATTGGAGCCATGATATGGATTTGGAGCGTTAAGCTTGGATAGATCAGAAGTAACGTGCATGTTGGCCCCATTATCCAACAACCATTCAGAGGAAGGGCTGGCTTGAGATGCATAATTGGCACGGTTATCACTATTTCGGCTCTCCTCATACCGAAACCAGCAACGAGCAGCGGTGTGTCCTGTTTTCTGACAGATTTGACAAGTTGGACGATCCCGCTCGTAAGTGCCCTGCCCGCCGCTGGAAGATGACTGCCCACCGCTGCCGAAGGAGTGCAGGCTGTTGTTGCTGCCGTGCTGCTGACCGTCGTACGGCGGACGACTGCCCTGCCGACCGCCGCGCCCGCGGCCTCCGCTGTTTCTGCCGTAGCCGCCGCGGCTCTCCTGCCGGCCGCCACCACGCCCCCCGCGATAGTTCTGGCTTGCGGTGAGGGCAGTGGCTGGCTCCATAACAGCGGCTTCTCGGAGAAGAATTTTACTCTCTAGATCCACGTTGATTTCTTCACTTTTTAGCCACGAGGAGAGAGTAGCCAGGTCAACGGGCGTTGGACTGATGCGAACCGCCTGTTTAATGGAGGAGTAAGCTGATAGGAGCCCCCGAACGACACACATGACGAGATCTTTTTCGGGAATGATTTTGTTCAAGGTGTCGAGGGCTGTGATGATGGTGGAGACCTCGTCTAAATACTCCACCATAGTTTTCGTGCCTTTGGTAATTGTGTGGAGACGATCACGCAATTGAAAAATATGAGAGTGGGAAATTGATGCATAGCGTGTTGCGAGGGCCGTCCACAGGGCTGAAGCAGTTGTGTAGGATCGGACGTGTTTCTGAACCGTGGGAGAGATGACCGCAATCAAACATCATCGGATTTGGCCATCCACGACTTTCCAGGCGGCATGGGCCGGATTGGTTTTTTCTGATTTGTCCGTGGCGGTGATGACTGCCGGCGGCGGTTCTGTGCTTCCATCGACGTATTTGAGAAGGTAATTGGCCTCAACGGCTGTAAGAACGGTGATTTTCCATGTAGGGTAATTTATGTCTGATAATTTTTCGGGAATCAGGGCATGAAGATGCCTGAGAAGGAGTTTAACGCCAGAAGGAAGTGAATCGAAGGATTCACCTCGGTTGTCATGGTTGCCGCCGCCAAGAGAAGAGAAGGAACGATCGGTGCCCTAAAGAGAGAGAAAAAATCTAGAGAAAAGAAGATCTAGGTTTTCTGGCTCTTGATACCATGAAGGAATATTGATTGTATTGAAGTGTTAACCTAATAAGGGAATACATGGGAGATATATATTGGAGATATAGGAAGGAGTACTAATCCTAATAGGACTAGGATTAGTACACAGTAAATACTAATATTATTTAATACTATTATTTAATATTATCTGTTATTAGTATCACTAATTTTAATGTCCACTATTCAGACTTGGTTTGTGTGTTAGTCGCGTGAATCCTATTATTAAAAAAGGCGAAAGCAAAGGACGTGAAATTGTTGTTACAAATGAACTGTAAGTTTCCAATCTTTCTTCTTCGTCGTCCATAATAATCTGTCAGCGCATTCACAATACTTGTCTATTACATAATCCAACATGGAGTGTACAATTGTTACTCTATGGGGAGATTTTGCAGTAAACGATTGCGCCTTTCTTAAAAAGCTTAAAGATGACCAACCTATTCTAGGCTTATGCCATGTGCGAGTTTCAATCTATAAAGGTATAGACACCATCTCATCTTTTCGAATTGTACAAATTTCAAGTATAGTTGTTTATTCCTTGATTAAATATGTTGTTTCCAACGTAGGGACTTTTGGGATATCAACTATACCAGTGAGCAGTGTGTTGATCAATCCAATATTTCAAAAAGCACTAGATCTTCATGCCTGGTACACATCCGCATTTACTAAATTGCTCAGCAGAATTTGTTTAAACTTACTGCCCCAGATATGTGCAATAGTTAACCTATTTCTATATACAGGCGTGAAGTCATAAAGGCCGGGAAAAAAAACAATCACAACCACACCAAGTAAGGTAATGAGAAAAGCCACAGAGGAGTCTAATTGCTCAAGAAATACATCCCGTTGAGATGAAGCAGAAATTTTAATTGCAGATGTATTAAAATCTCCAGACAACATCCACAAACATGGCCAACAAAATCAATGCAGCAGAAAGACATGTTGAGGATGAAGCACCAATCATACTGGCGGAAGCACAACCTGTGAGGCCGCAAAGGAAGAGGTGTAAGAAATCCAATTTGATACAGGTCCTTGAAGATGAAGCACCACACATAGTGGCAGAAGTTAAATCCGTTAGACTGCAAACAAAGAGGGGCCAAAAATCCATTAGCTAGAAATACATGGTGTTGGAGAAGGAGCACCAGGCATAGTGGACGAACCCCTATTTCGGAGGCCGCAAAGGAAGAGGTGTGACAAATCAAATGTTATACATTTACTAGAAGATGAAGCACCATACATAGTGCCGGAGGTACAATCCGTTAGGCTTCGAAGGAAGAGGGGAAAAAAATCCAATGCGCTACAATACATGATGTTGGAGAAGAAGCATCAAGCATAGTGGAAGAAGTACAATCTGTTATGCCACCAACAAGCAGCGACAAGATAATAAACGATGAACATCTACAAATTAAAACTAAGATCAGATCACAGAAGCTAACTCAAAAGAGGCAAGTTCCTTCATAGTGTAACGAGCATTGCATTACGTATTCAAATAATGTAACGCCATCAACATAATGTCTGTATTTTGTTGGCTTCATCGGATTCTTAGCTAATGTATGTATGTTTGTTCATGCCTTATTAGATGTGAATTATGCAAACAATAGAAGATTAAAAGTAATATCTCAATAGCTTCGGTTTCTCTTTATATTGCACTATCTCCCACTACAATAAAATAATGTATGTTCCTCAACACTAAAAATATTAACTATTCACTAAATTAAGAAAATATCACATTTTAAAAAGTTCTTATAGCTGTGTGTACCGGTATACCATTGAACATACATCAACTAAATTAATATTAAATTAGTACATCTTATATGGCAATAACACACACAATTACACAAACACCACAAAAAACACCGGTATAATAAAATTACTTCGCAACATTTACTTAGGTAGCCATAAAAGTCGGGTACAAGGAAAATATCTACCATCAGACCACTACCACATTAATTTAAAGACACTGTCTGATACAGAGAAATATTTATACAAACCCGAGTAATTCTTGAATAATTAATGTTTTACGTCACGACTTTACGGACTAACTCAACAAGAAAAATACTAACAAATCATAAAAAACAATTTAAAAAATAAACACAAAAAGACACTAACCCATGGGAACACCCATCACCGAAAGAATATTAAAAATAGTAACATCTTCTGTATACATTCAAATACAAAAACAACAACAAACATCATTTAAGCAATAAAAATAAATAATACGCATAAAAAATAACAAATATACTGTGTATATACAAAGTATCAGATCAAATAAGAAATAAGATATATTCCACTAATACAAAGGAACAATTGAAAGATATTCACCGCAGACATAAATTGCATCGCTAAAGCATAGCACCCCCCAGAGAAGTTACAACCTCTTGAAAAAGATAAAACATACATAACACAAAAGAGACTAGTTTAAGAAATCCCACCAGTTCGCCCAGGATACCCATAAACAAATGAGAATGCACATCAAACTAAGAAAACACACAACTCTAATCAATTGGTAAGTTATTGACGCACCATTACAATACTACAAACTACATACATTCATACTTTCAGCCATTATAGATTGTCTGTATCACAACATTCATTTCATTAAATACGGTGATGTTACACCTTGCACCATTATCTGTACAACTTCAATTAACTGCGACATTGGCACAATCTTCGGAATTGTTGGGGAGAATTGCCAATCCAAACTACAAATTGTAAGTAACAAATCATTCAATTTTACAATTGTTCAATATTCTTACTACTCCGCTTTAGGGAACTTCTCTCAATAATATATGTATTGGTATGCGCATGTTGGGAAACTAAAATTAGATAAATAAAATAATCATATGCACCATGGAGAGAAAACAAACAATCTGGCTGAGATTTTATTGGATAACCTGCAGGTACTTTATTATTTAGAATTGCCTCCGAATACCCAGTACTTCGAAAGAAAAATGACCAAGTTATCAAAAAAAATTATATGACAGTAAAATATTGTGGAAACAAAAGTAGAACAGCACACAGTATATTGCCCAAGCACACATGGCATGATAAAACAGTACTTGAATCATAATCGTTATGTTTGCAATAAATCTGTTGAACATTACTACTACTTCCTTCACCATGATATCCAAACACAATTGATACAAAGGAACCTGCACACACCCAAAAATAGAAGAAGAGGAAAATACAATAACTAAATGCTACAAAGAAGATGTCAGTTGAAGATGTACAACTAACTAAAACAACAATGCGCTGCTTCTCGGTTGATCAGGACTAAGTTGAATAAATACAAACATAGATGGTGACGTATGTATGGAGTTGTCCTTAAATAAAAATGTACATCGACACTGCTACACAATAAAATTATTTCGTCACAGTTGCCCACACAAGTAATAATAGAATTGTGTGTGTACAATAATTTCAATCCGTGTTACAGTGTTAACATTGGATGTATTACTTTCATTATTTTATACGTGATTGACTGTTTAAGAAAAGAATAGACAGAACTAATACATTAACAGAGACACAATATTCAAATAGGTGAATCATTGTTCAAACGGAGTATAATCAAACATGGAATGCCAATCTAATCGGGGATCAAAACAACAGGTAAATGAAAATGTTACTTTACAAAGCATGACCTTTTGAAAATGAAAAAATACTAACACGCTCACATCACAAATTCAATAGGAACCAAACGAAAAATAATGACAGATGTAGAAAGGGCATTGCGCAGGGAGCAAAAATATGATACCTCAACAAAGCCATCGAAAGTTGAATCTATAGAACCAAAGTGTGAAAAATATAGATGACTTTTTGAAGGCACAAAAACATCTTAAATATTTATTAGAACTTTCTTGAATTGTGTAATATTTATACTTAAAGAAAAATCTAGATAGTTAGATACTTAGAGTAAAGTATAGAATATTCTAGATGTTGTTAGATATTTAGAAGATAGACTCATCTAGATTTTTCTTGTAGATATTTCTATAATAATTTCTAGAAGCATCCATATACTAGTATAAGTAGGGGTGACCATACTCACTTGTAATCAATCCAAATCAACTAGTCTTCTTCTATATCAAAGTTTTTCTTATTCAAAATATTTCTTCTCCTCTCTAGCTTCCTATTTCTTAGTTGAATCTTTCAATTTTAGTTAACGATCTTGGGCTAGCAGAAGGTTCCCCAATTATACTCTTCTTCTGCTATTATCTACATGGTTTCAGAGTCATAGTCATTTTTTTTCTTTTGAATTTTATTCAAGATCGGGTTAGTGGTAGATTCAACTAGTTTGTCGATATGGATTTAGCGGTCTTGTTAATGGGCAGGGGATGGAGTTGTTAAAATAGTCCAATTACAAGGTATGGGAGACATGTATGGAATAATACCTTGTGGGAGAGGATGTGTGGGATGTTGTTAATGGGAATGACACAAGTCCTGCTGCTGACGGACCGGAAAATAACAAAGTATACAAGAAGTCGAAGCAGGTTAATACGAAGGCAGAGTTTATTCTGAAGAGGACAATATCCTCTTGTTTATTCAATCACATTATAAAGTATAAATCAGCTCATGAGATATGGAGAAACCTCGATCGCTTGTTCAACAAGAAGAATGAAGCTCGGTTGCAGATATTGGACAATGAATTGGCTAACACCACTCAAGGTAATCTTTCTATCTCAGAGTATTTTTTGAAGAATAAGAACTTATGTTCTGGGATATCTTTGTTGAATCTGGAAGAGGCTATTTCTGAAGCACAAATGAGAAGAATAGTCATTCGTGTGTTAAAACATGAATATATTCCATTTGTGACATCGATTCAAGGATGGGCTCAACATCCAACCTTGGAGGAATTTGAAAATTTGTTGTTGTCACAGAATTACTAGCCAAGCAGTTGGCTAGTGTGTTTGTCAAAGACGAAGAAGGGGATGCTCTTGTATCTAACAAGAGAAACTTCAAAGGAATATTAAGAGATATGTCGCACTCTCGATCCTCAGGTGATCCTAAAAAGAAGGAAGATTTTTCTAACTATTATGGCAAGAAGCCTCTTAGATGTTATCGATGTGGAAATATAGGAAACATAAAAAGATATTGCCGAGCCAAAGAGAGCATTATGGCACAAAAAGTTGCTGAAGAAGAAGAAGAGTGGGAACAATGTTTAGCTGCTGAGGCTCGAGCATTGGATGTCATGATTTCCATCAATCTTGAAAGAGAATGGATTGAGAACTCAGAATATAATATATTCGATCACTTGGATAAGCAAGAAGCTGATGTTATTGGCATAAAGCAAGATTTTTTTACGGATGTTCCCAGTGGTTACATGGCAGCTGCTATTGAAGAAATCAAAGAAGAAGATCTTGAACAGGTAGTATCTAAAACTACATGTGCTAACAAAAAGGTTTACAAAGAAAGCATTGACGAAGATGCATTGAAAGTTGAAGTACATGGTCAATCATTGGCAGTATAAAGGTCAACTAATAACTCAGAGCAAATTATGGAAGCAGATGAAGAAAGTAGAGATAAAATGGAGGAAGAAGATTATATTGGAGTCTTAAAGACAAACGATATGATTTTTGAAAGTTCTGAAGCTGCCTAAATATCTAACGATGAGATAATAAGAGAACATGACAGTGTGGATCCTATATTGGTGTTGAGACTTCACATAAAATTGACACTATTTCTTTGGATAATATAGTTGTCGAGAAGTTAAGAGAAAGGGGGAGTCTAAGAACTAAACAAGGAGATACTCTACATGGATCAACAGACAATGAAGATTTTTTATCAATTGAAAATCCAAGAGGACTTCGGAAGAAATTGAGACATGGCGCAGAGCTTTGTTTGAGTTCTTCAACGACAAGTGTGGAATAGTTTCCAAAAACTCACTTTAAGGGGGAGTGTGAAAAATAAAGATGATTTTTTAAGGCACAAAAACATCATAGATATTTATTAGAACTTCCTTGAATTGGGTAGAATAAATATCTTTGATATTTATACTTAAAGAAAAATCTAGATACTTAGAGTAAAGTATAGAATAATCTAGATTTTGTTTGATATTTAGAAGATAGGGTCATCTAGATTTTTCTTGTAGATCTTTCTAGAATAATTTCTAGAAGCATCCATATACTAGTATAAATAGGGGTGACCATAATAAGTTGTAATCAATCCAAATCAACTAGTCTTCTTCTATATCAAAGTTTTTCTTATTCAAAATATTTCTTCTCCTTTCTAGCTTCCTCTTCCTTAGTTGAATCATTCAATCTTAGTTAACGATCTTGGGCTAGCAAAAGGTTCCCCAATTATACTCTTCTTCTGCTATTCTCTACACAAAGTTGAAGAAGCGGAAAAAAAGTTGGCTACTTGAAGCTTTATCAGAGGAGAACAAAAGTGATGGTAAAGTGACTTAAATATAGTTTCCTAACACTTACAGACCTTTGAGTGAAGTCACGAAAGAAATATTCTATGCTAAAAAAGTTGATTTCAAATTGAGAATGCAGGGGAAACAAATCTGAACTAATCGACAACCTCTACTCATAATCTGCAAAAACAAATAGATTGCATCTACTGTCATGCCAAGAGGCTTGAATATGAGCCACCAACATTTTTTGCGCAAGTGGATATATTAAGTTGGCACCCAACGAAGTTGGAGACAACTCATACAAATTATTTACAGATGAGTCCAAAGAAGCCAAGTTATTTCGTTAAAAAATTGAGCATATAATAGCATCTTTGCTTTTATATCATTTGGCGTACAACTCAACAAAAAACTGGCATCTTCAAGGAAAGGCATTTACAACTTTAAGGCGCAAGGACAAATCTATCACGATATACCCTCATTAATCCCAAAGGACGACAGACCACGTTTCTTCTAGCTATACTTCTACAATACATATCATGAAGTGGGCAACAGAATCTCGATACTACAAGATGCAAATTTATTCCGTATGCTGAATTTTTTAGACAACTAAAACACCATTCAAGTTTTCAGAACTTAGAAATATGCATAGCTGCAAATGCTTCGTTAGATCAACGGGTGCATAACAAACCTTCAGTGGATCAAGTTGCAGCAATTTGGGTTGATGGAAACAATCCAAATATCCCATTTGAAAGCGATATAGTAGTAAATGAACATTCCGGAAACAAACATCGAGTGAAACATTATTATGGTTGTTATGATCCTCTACAATATCCATTGATTCTACCAAATGGTGAAAGAGGTTGGCATCAAGGAATAGTGAAATCATACAATCCAAATATCGGCAGTATCACAGATGCAACAACAAGTGCCAACATATGCCCTCGATCATATGCCAGTGCAACAAGGTTTTTTACAATGAAAAACAAGGTTAGCATATTTACATTCAGCATTCATTAAAGTAATTCGCACACCACACATAATATAATAACAAAATCAATTAATATTACAACTAACAACTTCATATGGAGAGCAAATATATGGCAACAAATCTGAAACAACATCAACCTTTCCAATGGCTTCAAATATCATATTCGAGTAGGTCTGTAATTAAATTCAGTGATGGTAAAAGATTATCACACATACGTGTATAAAAGAAATTTATTGAAATATGTTTGTGAATGTGATATAGTAATAATATAACGTTCTGAGAAGTCCACACACTTTCGAATAAACTACATTCCAAACTAAACTTGTTTAAACTGTTTGTGGGTGTACGTCGAGAAACAAGAGGTTCAGTTTCATGCAGAGAGTACTACTGATATAAACTTCAAGTTCGAATAAATGAGAATACTATTTTGTTGCTATGTGGTAGATTATTACAACAATTTGTAGTGGACATGTATGTCAAATTGGAAACCACACGTTTTGAATATTACATATTCGAATAATCAAATTACATAAGAGAGATATTAGAAGGTATCCTTGATAGTGTTAGAGCACGAGAATATAGAGGAGGGAAGGTCGGACAAAGGGCCTTACTGCCAGGATTATTCATCGAAGTCCCAAGGGATATGCGATGACGCTATATGGATGTTATGGCTCGAGTTCAAGAGTTTGGAAAACCAGATCAATTTATCACCAGACGTGTAACCCTGAATGGACAGATAGTCAAGAACAACTATGTTTGGGGCAAGTCGCACAAGATCGTCCAGATTTGGTGACTAGAGTGTTAAGAGCAAAATTACAGGACCTAAAAGACCAAATATATTAAAAGGAAATATTTTGCCCAACGATGGCACATGTTTTTGTGGTTGAATTCCAGAAGAGAGGACTACCACATATACACCTACTACTAATATTAGAAGGTCATAAAATAAGATTGGTAGATCAGTATGATCGATATTTTCAGCAGAGTTGCCCGCAAAGGATAAGCAGCCAGAATTACATGAATTAGTTATCAGACATATGATTCAAGGGCCTTGTGGTATAAAGCGAAAATCAAGTCCATATATGAAGGACGGAAAATGTAAGTTTCACTACCCAGAGTATTCAACAACAAAACAATACAAGGGAGAGATGGATGTAAAATTTACCAAAGAAGAAATAATGGGAGGACAAGTGAGGTCGAGGTATGAAAATGAATAATCGTTGGTTGTCCCTTATAACCCGTATTTATTGAAGAGATTTAACTGTCACATTAATGTAGAGGTTTGCTTAGGTGTTAAAGCAATTATAGTCTCTGTACAAGTATATATATAAAGGACATGATAAATGTTCAGTTTACATAGAGTCAGACGATGGTGAAAAGTTCATAGAAAGCTGCACGTTAGGTGTCTCCACCAGAAGCAATGTGGAGGATTTACGAGTTTACTCTAAGCGAAATGCAACAGGCTGTTATAAACCAAGAAGTACATCTTCCTGGCAAACATGCAGGTACTCTTAAACATATTCTCACATAGTATAAACAAGGTTCATAGTTTTCCAACCAAGGACATTAATATTAATAAGAAACTTGTTGGGAATTAAACACACAACACACACAAATAATCTAGAGAAAAGAGAAACGGAACACAAACGGGACACACAAGAATTTAACGTGGTTCGGTTTCCCTACTCCACGACTGTAACAGGAGGATTTTATTTCACTTGTGCTACTTAGAATTACAAATACAAGGATCATATTTATAGGAAAACCAAATGGTTAACCTAGGGTTTCAGTAATGGGTCGGGCCGGCTCACAAGCCTCCACAAAGCCAACAATCTCCCACTTGGAGGCTTGAAGAATTTCAACTGTCATCCACTTAGAACACTTGTATGTCTAGTAATCTTTTTCAACTCTCTCCTGCTACAGCGGCCTTCTCATCAGTCAACTGAAAGGCCCGTTGAAGCTCCCCGAAGCTTCAACACATCAGTCACGGCTGAAACTGCCCTTGACTCGTCCTCGGTCCCTACCGGCTCCCACTTGAGACACGAACTGCCGGATCCTAGAACTCCCTGAGAACAAACACTCTCCATACTCAGCAAGATATTTTCTGGAGACGTATCAACAGCTGGAATACTGGTTCTCTTGACCCACTGTCTTCTAGGAGCCTTGGCTGAAGCACGGCCGGTGCTCCCACTGCCACAAATGCCTCTGACTAGTCTTCCTGAACCTTCCTTGCTCGTTCATCCTGAATCTGACCTGTGGCTCTGGGTTTCTTTCTTGCAAAGACAACCTTCTTCTGCCCACGAGATTCTGTGAACCGAACTTTGTTTTTCTTCTGAACTGGGACGGTCACTCCTCAGACGGTAATCCGACAATATACAACGATCCTCTTTTTGTTCCACGAGCCATGACAAGATTGCCCCTCACGACCTTCCACTGCCCATTCCGAACTTCACATGATGTCCCTGTTCATCCAACTGCCTAACAGAAATCAAACTTTTCGTCAAGCTTGGAACAAATCTGACATCCTTCAAGGTCCAGAAACCGACTGGCGTCTTCAGCACCATGTCACCCATGCCCGTAACATCAAGAGCTCTATCGTCTGCAAGCCTTACCTTTCCAAGTCTCCAATAACCAGATTCTGCAATGCTTCACTGCTGTGGGTAGCGTGAAAAGAAGCACCAGAATCCATGACCCAGGAATCCACATTGCTCTCCGCGCAACAGATAAACAAATCCTCGTTGGCGCTGTCTTCTGCATTGTTGACTTGTTTGTCTTTCTGGCATTGATTCCTGAAATGCCCCACCTCCTTGCAGTTCCAACATGTTACACCTGAGCCATCCCGAGCCTTCGACTGACTCCTTCTTAGGTTCCTGCTCCCACTACCTCTGTTATTCCTCTGTCTCTGACGACGTTTAGCATATCACCTGATGATTCTCCAGAACTCCTTCTTCTGACATCCTCGCCAAGAACGAGATCACGAAACTTCTCAAAGGTGAATCCATTAGGTCCCACTGAACTGGCAACTGCTGTAACCGTTCCGGACCAACTGTCAGGCAATGATGATAACAGTAGTAAAGCTTGAACTTCATCATCGAACTTAATGCCAACTGACAAAAGTCTGGCTAAGATTGAATTCAATGAGTTGATGTGCTCGGTAACTGAACTGCCTTCCTTCATCTTTGTGTTCACCAACTCTCTAATCAGAAAAATTTTATTTGCTGCAGATGGATTCTCGTACATGTTAGACAAGGCTTCCAAGATGCCTTTCGCTGTCTTCTCCTTAAGAATGTTGAACGCAACATTCTTGGTCAACGAGAGTCGGATAACTGACATAACTTTCCGATCCAAAACTGCCCACTCTGCATCAGACAATTTTCCTTGCTTGTCACCCAACACTACGTCCAAATCTTTCTGAACCAGCAAATCTTCAATCTGCATCTTCCACCAACTGAAATCTGTGCCATCGAACTTCTCAATTCGGAACTTCCCATCTTCTGCCATCTCAAAGGACTAAATGAGATACTCGGTACAACTAATTTCAGATCTTGGTAATTTCGTCAGAAATATTGCACCACAAAAAAAAAACCGCACCTTCGGCAATTCCCTTAACGGCGTCTACAGACAGCGGGCGGCGATTTGGACGATGCTCACGATCTGGACGCTCGCGGCTGGATCAGAGGCTCCTCGACGCGGCGGCCAACGGAACGGCGCGACGGACAGCACACGGACGACGGCTGTTCGCACCCTGCGCGGTTCTCCTAGCCGGCTGCTGCTTGAGGTTACCCACACGGTAACGGCGGCTCTCCTCCCTGCAAACAGTTCTTCACACAAGAACCCTAGGTGACAATTTCTCACAGTTTGTGTTACAGTGTTGTTGAAACCTCGCTCTGATACCAATTGTTGGGAATTAAACACACAACACACACAAATAATCTAGAGAAAAGAGAAACGGAACACAAACGGGACACACAAGAATTTAACGTGGTTCGGTTTCCCTACTCCACGACTGTAACAGGAGGATTTTATTTCACTTGTGCTACTTTAGAATTACAAATACAAGGATCATATTTATAGGAAAACCAAATGGTTAACCTAGGGTTTCAGTAATGGGTCGGGCCGGCTCACAAGCCTCCACAAAGCCCAACAATCTCCCACTTGGAGGCTTGAAGAATTTCAACTGTCATCCACTTAGAACACTTGTATGTCTAGTAATCTTTTTAAACTCTCTCCTGCTACAGCGGCCTTCTCATCAGTCAACTGAAAGGCCCGTTGAAGCTCCCCGAAGCTTCAACACATCAGTCACGGCTGAAACTGCCCTTGACTCGTCCTCGGTCCCTACCGGCTCCCACTTGAGACACGAACTGCGGATCCTAGAACTCCCTGAGAACAAACACTCTCCATACTCAGCAAGATATTTTCTGGAGACGTATCAACAGCTGGAATACTGGTTCTCTTGACCCACTGTCTTCTAGGAGCCTTGGCTGAAGCACGGCCGGTGCTCCCACTGCCACAAATGCCTCTGACTAGTCTTCCTGAACCTTTCCTTGCTCGTTCATCCTGAATCTGACCTGTGGCTCTGGGTTTCTTTCTTGCAAAGACAACCTTCTTCTGCCCACGAGATTCTGTGAACCGAACTTTGTTTTTCTTCTGAACTGGGACGGTCACTCCCTCAGACGGTAATCCGACAATATACAACGATCCTCTTTTTGTTCCACGAGCCATGACAAGATTGCCCCTCACGACCTTCCACTGCCCATTTCCGAACTTCACATGATGTCCCTGTTCATCCAACTGCCTAACAGAAATCAAACTTTTCGTCAAGCTTGGAACAAATCTGACATCCTTCAAGGTCCAGAAACCGACTGGCGTCTTCAGCACCATGTCACCCATGCCCGTAACATCAAGAGCTCTATCGTCTGCAAGCCTTACCTTTCCAAAGTCTCCAATAACCAGATTCTGCAATGCTTCACTGCTGTGGGTAGCGTGAAAAGAAGCACCAGAATCCATGACCCAGGAATCCACATTGCTCTCCGCGCAACAGATAAACAAATCCTCGTTGGCGCTGTCTTCTGCATTGTTGACTTGTTTGTCTTTCTGGCATTGATTCCTGAAATGCCCCACCTCCTTGCAGTTCCAACATGTTACACCTGAGCCATCCCGAGCCTTCGACTGACTCCTTCTTAGGTTCCTGCTCCCACTACCTCTGTTATTTCCTCTGTCTCTGACGACGTTTAGCATATCACCTGATGATTCTCCAGAACTCCTTCTTCTGACATCCTCGCCAAGAACGAGATCACGAATCTTCTCAAAGGTGAATCCATTAGGTCCCACTGAACTGGCAACTGCTGTAACCGTTCCGGACCAACTGTCAGGCAATGATGATAACAGTAGTAAAGCTTGAACTTCATCATCGAACTTAATGCCAACTGACAAAAGTCTGGCTAAGATTGAATTCAATGAGTTGATGTGCTCGGTAACTGAACTGCCTTCCTTCATCTTTGTGTTCACCAACTCTCTAATCAGAAAAATTTTATTTGCTGCAGATGGCTTCTCGTACATGTTAGACAAGGCTTCCAAGATGCCTTTCGCTGTCTTCTCCTTAAGAATGTTGAACGCAACATTCTTGGTCAACGAGAGTCGGATAACTGACATAACTTTCCGATCCAAAACTGCCCACTCTGCATCAGACAATTTTCCTTGCTTGTCACCCAACACTACGTCCAAATCTTTCTGAACCAGCAAATCTTCAATCTGCATCTTCCACCAACTGAAATCTGTGCCATCGAACTTCTCAATTCGGAACTTCCCATCTTCTGCCATCTCAAAGGACTAAATGAGATACTCGGTACAACTAATTTCAGATCTTGGTAATTTCGTCAGAAATATTGCACCACAAAAAAAAACCGCACCTTCGGCAATTCCCTTAACGGCGTCTACAGACAGCGGGCGGCGATTTGGACGATGCTCACGATCTGGACGCTCGCGGCTGGATCAGAGGCTCCTCGACGCGGCGGCCAACGGAACGGCGCGACGGACAGCACACGGACGACGGCTGTTCGCACCCTGCGCGGTTCTCCTAGCCGGCTGCTGCTTGAGGTTACCCACACGGTAACGGCGGCTCTCCTCCCTGCAAACAGTTCTTCACACAAGAACCCTAGGTGACAATTTCTCACAGTTTGTGTTACAGTGTTGTTGAAACCTCGCTCTGATACCAATTGTTGGGAATTAAACACACAACACACACAAATAATCTAGAGAAAAGAGAAACGGAACACAAACGGGACACACAAGAATTTAACGTGGTTCGGTTTCCCTACTCCACGACTGTAACAGGAGGATTTTATTTCACTTGTGCTACTTTAGAATTACAAATACAAGGATCATATTTATAGGAAAACCAAATGGTTAACCTAGGGTTTCAGTAATGGGTCGGGCCGGCTCACAAGCCTCCACAAAGCCCAACAAAACTCGTGTTTTAAAATGTAGTGTATTACTGGAAGAAGCAAAATCTACAAAATATTGCAAGCTTCCAGTTTGTTCAACAAAGAATGCTTACCAAGTATTTAAGGATGTGCTTGAAAGACACTGAGGCTAGAAATTCTACATAGAGAATTCCCTAAGCATTATGTTTGGAATTCACATTCAAAATATGGACCAAAATAAAATCACGCTCCGTGATCGGCAGAATAAATTTTGGTAAGTATTACACTTCATTATGTGTTATTTATGACTTGTGGTAAACTAACTAGGCTGCCCAATATCATAGCCAATTCTAGAGAAAGTGAAAGGTATTACGAGAGATTATTATTGAATCATGTTCAAGGTCCAACATTGTTTGAAGACTTACTTACTGTTAATGGGTTACAGTGTCATACTTTAAAGGAAGCTTCCTGTTACGATCGGAAATAAGCAGGTGTAAACGCGGAAGCTAGCAAAGCAAATCTCAAAAGACCATGAGTAAGAAGACAACAAGAAATATACCAAAAGACACAAAGATTTAACGTGGTTCGGTCAATTGACCTACGTCCACAAAGGAGATGAGCCACTATAAATATGAGAGTACAAAATACAGAGGGAAACAACCTCAATCAATTCACTCGGAATACATGGGAGGTTCACACAAGTGATAACGTATCAAACTTGTGATCCACAAATTCTCCCTCTAACCAAAACTCTCAAAGACATTAAGACTACATTGTGAATGCTGATTAAGTTAGAAGGAATATGCCTCTGTTTATAGATTCATAAACATTTCCCTACAAGAAAAATGATTACTCAATCCAAAACCTTTTCCTAAAATGAAAACCTATTTATGGTAAGAAATCAGGGCAAATAAAACCCAACAAATCTCCCCCTTGGCCTGAATTTCTGACAAAATAAATTTATCCACCTTTTTAATTAATCTTCAACAACTTGCTTCTCCTCTCCATAATCTCCTTTGCAAAATTTACATCTCAACACAGAGAATCTCTCTGAAACAGTTTCTCGAACAAAAATCTTCATTACTTTCAAAAAGGTTACTGCTAAAGCTACACCACCAAGATGAACACCTCTTTTGAACCTGGTTCAATCATCGATTATCGAACCATTGAACCTGACTCCATTTTTGAATCTGTCTCTAATACCATTGTTAGGACCGGAAATAACAAAATAATTGGTCACTGAGAAAAATCAATAAAGAAAAATCCCTTATGTGACATATTATAGATATTGCACAAACAGAAATAACATTATTTAGTCATTCAAAATTGTATGCATCGCAATACTACACAACCACGTGCAACACATGTCCGGTGAATCTAGTATTGCTATATGTCTATCCTAGACCCAAAAAATCACCCATAATTTTAATCAAGATCCTGATATTTTATAATTCGTATGTCGGGAAAATCATGTCTGCTAAATTTCAAGCCTAGAATTAAACCTTAAACTCTCCAAATATCCAAGTTTACTAATACTAATAAAATATCATATGCCTAGCATCTAAGGATTGCAAGGATTTTTGACAGAAAGCAAAAGAAAGTTTCTCAAAATGACGCTACATTTTTTTGTTACAGCACACAACAATTCCCTTCCAATATAGCCTTCAATAATGATTCTAATCTTTACCAAATGATTACCCCTCCACCCTATCAATTCAATTATACCAGGAAGGCACCACATTACAGCCATTCATTTTGTTTTTCCAATTTAAATCCCCTTCTATTTCCTAATACTAATTCTAATGTTCTAATTATATTAATAATAAACATTTACCGACTTAAACCCATAACTTTAAATCAAGTCATGTCCGTTTATTCTAACTAATATAGATTGCTAATAATATTATTAAATTTTACTATTCCATACATTGTTGTAATGTTATTCATCATTCAACAAAAATTTGGATAAAATTGATAATCTAGACAAAATCATATACGGGTTTTCATTGCTTCTGGCAACGTTGTGCTTCCCCCTCTCTCTGTTCTCTGTAAATCTAAAGGTATTAAATCCACTAACTTATTTCAATACATGGGTCAAATGTAAAAGGGTATTAAATGAATTATGGATATGAACCACTTACTATCAACTATATTAAAATTTCAATAAATATTTCATCGACTAGATACTCTTAGTTACCAAATATATCAAAGTTCCCATTTAAATTTTAGGGAAGAGTAAAAATTGTACTACTTCTCAAAACGACCTAGCCGGCTGTTATATGAAGATTCTGAAAGTTACAAGTCCAAGAAGTTGGAATTAGAAGAGCAAGTCATAACAATAATGCAAAATCAAGTTAGATTTCTGAAAAATTCTGATAAAAGAACTTGTTGGAATGATGAATCTAAGAAAAAAAATCATCAATGGGTGTTAATAGAAATTTGAATCCATCAAATAGAGTTACAGAAAAAATCAAAGAAGAAATTTGAAATGAAATGGATGAACAATTGTTTAAGGAGACCTCACTTAATATTTTTGAAGGTAACAATGTGAAAATATCACATAAAATTGGGGATTTCAATTGTTGATCATTGTGGATACTTGTTGGGTGAATTTAGTGTCTTGGATGATCTTAGCATATGTATGTAATAATATGGTCAATAAAAGAGGGTTGGGGGAAGGGGAAGGATCTGAAATAGCAATTCTTAAACTGTTGGGGTAACATGTTTTTGTCTCCATGAATTTGATTAGACTGTCCCAAAAGAAGGTGCCTTTCGAATGGACTGACAAATGTGAAGAGCGCTTCCAAAAGCTCAAGAATCTCTGACCACATAACTTATTTTTGCAAAGTAAAGATTTCATTATTTATTGTGATGCTTCACGTTTGGGCTTGAAAATCAAAGTTTCTTCTCTTTTTTAAATATGAAAAATTTACTCTTTGGAATCATAGTCCCAATATACTCTTTTGAAGAATTAAATTTAGCCTTTACTCTTTGATCAACTCAAAAGTCAAGTCTGAAAACAAAAGCATTTTCAAAAAGACCTTGGAAGACTTTAAGAACTTCTCTTAAGTTTGCTCTTAACTTTCCTTGAATTTGAATTATGGATTCAAGGTTCTGATTCATGTTTACAACCGATTACGCAAACTCGACGGCTTTGAAAAGATAATTCATTGATATTTCATATGGTAACTTGTAGCACCTATCTCATCCTAATTTAGGAGTTATAGTCATTTCATGTTTACCCAAAAATCATACTTAACTTTACGTAACCAGTTTTCCTGATTTTTTGTTCTTTTCAAAAATGACTCTTTTTAATTCTAGCTCTTTCTAGTTCTTAGATGATACTACAACATTAAGTGGGACTCAGTGTTTTCAGACAAGGACTTTCTCTATGAGGAAGAATGATTACAATTCTTGATCACGATTTCAATACTTCTAGAGTTAAAGTAACATACCGCTCTCTTAATCTGTTTTTTTTATTCGTAGAACTTAGATTCTTGGGTAAATTGTTTTTGGGAGAGGATTTTGACAATGGTTGTAAAAGTCCTAATTGAACATCAGGATCTTGGGTTTGTCTAGAACATATTTATTAATACTTGCATTTATTGACTTTTTTACACCACAAACAAGCTGAAAGAATTCGGAAAGGGAAGGCTCAAACATCTAAGGAGGATTCAAGATTTGTTTCGAAGTAGGTGATAGTTTGATTTCCTGTTTCTGCAATATATATCGTTTAATTGCTTTAATGTATTAATGCATCCATATGAATGAGAAAATGCTAGCTGAGTCTAATTAATGATTACGTATGAATAACTACAAGCCATGAACCTAATGCTTGATTGTATGACTATGAGTAACGTCATTATATGTGTTCTTGTGATTGTGGTTGTGCCGATTGGATTGGATGTCACATTGGGACACATTTATTGGATACGATGTCATGTTCTAACACATAATTAGATCAGGTTTCACATTCTCACACACTAACAATTTGGGAGTGGGTTCCTCGAGAGGACCACTTGTGATTGTTACATTCATAACTGTGTTTTATTGATAATATTGAATAGTACATTACTTCTGAAATGATAACTGATTGAAATATTATGTATATGAGTGTTTACTCGTGGTAATTGCTTTCGTGTACTTTCTTACTGGAGTGGAAGTATGATCCTAGCGGTACATTATGATTGTGTACTAATATTGTACTTACTCGTTATTTGTTGAGTACAGGGCATCTTCAGGAGGCAACGAATAGATCTCAGCTAGGAGATTAGTGATCGAGCCTGGATTCAAGGGTGAGCCAGTTCTTTCAGGCTGTCATGGATCCTGCAATTTTTTTAGTCCATTATTTTTGCACTCAGACTATGTTTTAGGCTTTTATGATGTTAGTTACGGGGTTGTCCCTTTTTTAGATTTATTGAACTTTCGTGTTAAGGTAAAATGACTTTCATGTTCTTGGAGTTTTTGTTATGCCATAGTTCGTTATATATTTTGTTAGAATTTTCACTGTTTATGGGAACTAGCTATTTCATTAGACATTTACACCTGCTTTTGTATCTTTAATTGGTTTAGTTTTCACTAAGTTTTTTAGTTGAGTTGTAGTAGTGGTTCTTCACCGGAGGTTTAGCATAGGTTCCAATCATGGCAGTTTGGTTCGTTAGAGTTAGAGTAAATAATTAGCTAGCTTGAATGACTAAAAGCAATAACTAACTTAATGAGAAGGTTGTAAGAAATACTAACCTCAACTCAACTCAATACAAAATAACCATAAAATATGAAATATTAAAAACATTATAAAACAAGAGATAAAACTCAATGTTTTATAAAAAAAACCTTTACTCATATCTGGGAGATTCTCTAACCGACAACCATCATTACGAGCTACCTGATGAGACAACATCTCGCCCAGGTGCCAGAACAGTCCTATACCTTGTCGGGGTATAGAAAACCTCAAGCTAAGTAGATCCACCAAGATTTGCCCTGAGGCACTCATGATTCATCTAAAAAGTATGATCATGTATCCATGTTGTCATACATAGTTTATGATGAATATGAGTTATCTAAACTCATTTACATATCGGTGCTCAATACTACTCCCAATAATATGTACTCATGCTCAGAGTTGAAGAACATAATCTTCATCTGGTTAGACATAATTTCTCAAACTTGCCTTTTAAAAGAGGTAACTTCTCTAAAATATCTTTGAACTCATGAACACTTTTTAGAAATAAAACTCTCTTTTCTTTATGTAAAAACTGATACCTTTGGGAATACTTAGTTCCCTTGTACTCTTACTCAATTCATATTGGAAAACTCTTTCTCAAAACATATCTTTATTTCCTCAAAAATCATCTTTAACAACTTAAAATCTTATCAAGATTTATAACTCAATGCATACGGTTAAAGTAGAATTATGGACATGAAAGATTAAACTAATCGATCTTAATAGCAATATGGAAACTCAAAAATCAATAACTTAAGGACTCGGAACTAAGAACTCACCAATACTACTCCTCTCAAGAATACTCTATCCATAGAGTTCACAAAAAATTATGGGCATGAATGACTTAAATCAAGGATCTCAATACAATATAGACTCGTGATAACAACTCTTCTGATTCTCACACTCTTTTACTCAAGACTTAGTTCAAAACAATGAGTAATTTTT
This sequence comes from Solanum peruvianum, assembly GCA_027705065.1. Lineage (NCBI taxonomy): Eukaryota > Viridiplantae > Streptophyta > Magnoliopsida > Solanales > Solanaceae > Solanum > Solanum peruvianum. Next base: position 34,250,089 of record JAKWJD010001755.1, on the reverse strand, counting down.
AAAAAATATCAAATTTGACTTAAGGGACCCTCTTGAACTTTCCTTTTAATATCTCATTAGATTGAAATGTAATTTAAGAGAATGATAATGATATGTAGTATCTTTCTATTATTAATTAATATTTTACGAGTTAACATCAAGAAAACAACGATGACAAAATTCAAAGGAACACATATGGAATGAGAAACAGAGTAGAAAAAGGGGCAAGCGACCTTGACCCATCAGTGGCGCGTCGCACTAGCATCAGAAGTACTCAGAGTACTTTGGGGGCGGGGATGTAGCCCTCGTGGCACTATGGAGGCTCAATTCCCTAGCCCGGACCCAGAAATTTGACAAATTTGTCATTAATTTTGGGTCCTAACTCATCTAGAATCGATTGGTTTCTTCCAAAACTCTCTCTCATTCATAAACCCAACAAAAATTATCAAGATCTCACACAAAATTTATCATTAAATACAACTCAATCGTAGGACCCTCACCTTAAGAACTCAAAACCTTCATTGATAAAGAATGGGGCTAAAATTTGAGAACTACTCTAGAATCTTTACATGAACAATTTCATTAATGAATTAATTGAAGAACTACATGATTGACGTGAGGACAAAAATATGGATATCCGGATATCCCCTTATTCAATTAGCGAGATGATATAACATCATTAAGTGGGACTAAGTGTTTTAAGACAAGGACCTTTAGTATGAGGAATATCCTATTGCAATTTCTTGATTGCAATGTCCGAAATCTAAGAACCAGGGACATAATGTTCATGAAAGTCTAGTGTAAGCATCATTTGGTGGAGGAAACTCCGAGTTGTTTGAAAATTCAGGTACTACTTTGCCCATAATTAAGTTAGTTTTTCCTAGTAAATTACTTGAGGAGAGTGATAAGTAATTGTTTTATATTATAATGGTCTGTTTTCGTCATTATAGCAAAGACAATGGGAAAAAAATTGGGGCCAGAAAACTTTTGAGTTATGACTTGGAAATTCCTAGCCTAGTCCACATTTAGAAAATATATGAGTCAAGTGAGGTCTAGGAAAATATGACAATTAATGTGAGAACTAATTTTAAATTTTATTACATGAGTGGATAGAAATGATGTTAGGGAGCCCGTACGATTTTATTGAATCGAATTTAGGCGAGTAAAACTCCTAAAATTGATCTTAGTGTGAATGGATAGTTTCTGAATGTCAAGGGTTCAAACTCAAATTCTGACTCACTGTCTCTGTGCAAGATTCCAGGATGGGTGGGGCTTTTCTAGGGCGGGACACTCGCGAGTTGAATCTGGTAAAAATCCCAAAAATGTTATTTTATTCGAACATTAGTTCTTGAGGGCTAAGAGACGACCCAGGACAAGTTCTGGACAGTTTCCCAAAACTTCTAGAGCTAAAGGTAATATTATCAGTCCCACAATTCATTTTTGATCCATAGAACTTAGATTCTTGGGTAATTATCTTTGGGGAGGGTTTTGACAATGGTGGGAAAATGCCTAATTGAATATCAGGATCTTGGGTTGGGTCTAGAATTAATAATATTGATTATAATCCAGGTAATTAGGCCTTGTTTATTGATCAATGTGTTAATCTATTGTCTTTAGACCATGAACAAGTGAAAAGAATTTTGAAAGGGAAGGGAGGATTAAAGCTTGGCTTTGAGGTAGGCGATAGTTTGATTTCATGTTTGTGTGACATATGTCAATTAATTGCTTCATTGTATGCATTCATGCATATGAATGAGGAAATGTGAACTGAGACTAATTAATGATTATGTATGAACAACTACAGCCAGTGAACCTAATACTTGATTGTATGACTATGTGTAATGTCATTACAGGTTTGATTGTGATTGTGGTTCTGATGATTGGATCATGTTTAACATTCTGACACATATATTTGATGGGGTATCATGTTCTAACACATATTTGATCAGGAATCACATTCTGACACACTAACAATTTGGGTGTGGGTTCCTCGAGAGGAACACCTGTGATTGATACATTAATAATTGTGTTTTATTGATAATGTTTAATTGTACATTACTCCTGAAATGACAACTTCTCTAAATATTATGTATATGTGTGTTTACTCGTTCTAATTGCTTATGTGTATTTGCTTATTGAAGTGGCATCGTGATCCTACCATTACAGTGTGGTTGTGTATTAATATTGTACTTGTTATTTGTTGAGTACATGGAATCTTCAATCGGCTACGGAATGACCTTAGTTAAAAGATTAATGATGGAGACGGGATTCAAGGGTTAGCCAGTTGCAATTTTTTGAGTCAATTCTTTTCGCATGTATTAGGATTTTGTTATGTTGGTTGCGGAGTTGTGCACCTTTTTCTTAGATTTGTTAAAGTTTAGAGTTTTGGTAAAATGACTTTGGTTCTAGGGGTTATTTTTCTGCAATAGTTCGTTAGATGTTTTACTAGAACTTCGTGAATCTATGGGAACTCGCTATTCCATTAGACATTTAAACCTACTTCTGTATCATTAACTTTTTTAGTTTTAATTATGTTGTTTTGTTTGGTTGTAATACTGGTTCTCCACCATAAGGTTTACCGTGGGTGCCAGTCACGGGGGTTTGAGTTATGACAGTTAGAGTAAGCAACTAGCTGGCTTGAATACCTGAAAGAAATAATCAACTGAATTGAGAAAGTTGTAAGAAATACTCACCTCAACTCAGCTCAATACAAAACAACCATTATTGTGAGCTACATCATGAGACAACATCTCACCCCGGTTCCAGAACAGTCCTATACCTTGCCGGGGTATAGAACACCTCAACTAAGTGGATCCTGTAAGCTTTACCCTGAGGCACTCATGATTCATATACATGGATTATGAGGAATGTGAGCTCTCTGAACTCATTTCCATATCGGTGATCAATACTATCCCATTAATATCTACTCATGCTCAATGTTCAAGAATATAATCTTCTCCAAAATATCTATTAACTCATAAACTATTTTTAGAAATTAAAATTTTTCTTTTTTAATATAAAAACCGATACCTTTGGGTATACTTAGTTCCTTTATACGTTACTCAATTCATATTGGATTCTCAAAACTTATCTTTATTTCCTAAAACCTCATCTTTAAAAACTTAAATATTGGCTTTAAAATTTATAACTCAATTCATACGGTTCAAGCAGAATTATGGATATAAATGACATAACTAAGGGATCTTAATAGCAATGTGGAAACTTACAACTCAAGCGACCTGGCAAAAGTTTCAAAGGGCAGTGAAGTGAAATTTTCACACAAGTTAGGGTTGCCAGTTGTTGATAACTCTTCATATTTGGTTGGTGCATTTAGTGTTACGGCTGATCATACCATAGATAAGTAATTTTATGATACAAAAAAAGGAGGGAAAAGGGTCCAAAATACCAATTATAGCACTATTTGGGTACAAGTTTTCATTATATAAACTTTTAAGGGCTTTAAGTCTTTATGATTAGATTTTCTATATTATCCATGATGTTATGTTACAATAATTATTTTAAATTAATGATTTAGTTTTTAATGAATGGAATCGAATTTCTTTTTTTTTTAATAAAAAAGTATGGTGATAGTGAAATGAAATTTTGTTACTTATTATTTATATTTATCGTCTTTTTTGTTTTGGTTATTAGAGTTTCTTTGCTTCTAAAATATTTTTTATATCATATTGTAATTATAATTTGGAAACCCTAATCCACAAAATTACCTCCGTTAGTTTTATTTTTTCATTTTCACTTGCAAAATATTGCTTTGAAATATTTTTATTGAAGTAATAAATTTACCAAAAAGATTGCTTTTCTACTCTCTTCTTTATCGAAATAGCCCCCAGCGCACCACACCCTTAATTAAAAAAATTGCAATTATGAAATTCCAAAATATAACAAACAAAAAGTTCTACTCACATTGTATTCTTTGGTGTTCAAAAGAATAAGAATGATAAATTTATGGTGAAATCAACCCCAATCTACAAAAAGATGATTTGGTTGGATAATTTTACCATTGTTGGTGAAGCTTCTGAAAATTACAAGTCTAAGAAGTAGGAATTTGCAAAACAAGTCATAACAATAATGCAAAATCAAGTTAGATTTCAGAAAAATCTGATAAAAGAACTGGTTCCAGTGATGCATACAAAAAAATAATCAATGTGTGTTACCGAAAATTTGAATCCATCAAATTGAGTTAGGAAAAAATCAAAGAAGAAATTGGAAATGAAATGGATATAGAACTATTTAAGGAGACCTGACTGAATATTTCTGAAGGTAATGATGTGAAAATATCAAATAAAATTGGGGTTCTGAATTGTATATAATTGTGGATACTTGTTTGGTGAATTTATTGTCTTGGATGATCTTAGCATATGGTCCATAAAAAAGGGTGGGGGATACTTTTGGGGTACAAGTTTACTGACCCAAAAGAAGGTGCGTTTCGAATGGACTGACAAATGTGAAGAGAGCTTCCAAAAGCTCAAGAATCTTCTGACCATATCACCTATTTTGGCACAATAATGATATTTTTGTGTATTGTGATTCTTCACATTTGGGTTTGGAAATCAACGTTTTTCTCTTCTTTAAATATGAAACATTTGCTCTTTGGAAACATAGTCCCAATTTACACTTTTGAAGAAATGAAATTCAACCTTACTCTTTAATCAAGTGTAAAACTAAAGTCTTAAAAGAAAGTTAAAACACTTGCAAAAAGACCTTGGAAGAATCTAAGAACATCTCATGTCTTGACTCTTAATTTTCCTTGAATTTGAATTTAACATTTCAACATTATATTTCATGTTTACACATAATTTCTAGATGTTTAGAGCTATATAGACTAGTTATAATCAATAGGAAGTGTTAGTACACTTTATAAGGACTTAAACGAGAAAACCTTGGTGCACTACAAGCACACCACTCCAGATCCTTCCATTTAGAGAACACATTTTCGCACACTACTGGCGCGTCACCCCAGTCTTCCTGGCGCAATTTGGGCGCATCGCCCCAACCTTCCTGTATCTATAAGGGGGGCGTGGGGCTAGCCTACCTGGAACAACGAGGGCAAGTCTCCCCAGCCTTCCTAGTGCAATGGGGGCGCATCGCCCCAGCATTTCCACAAGAAAAGCTGACAAACTTTTTTTCTCGTTTTCTGAACTTAATTTGATTAATTTCAATTCTTTTTCTCTATATATCTTTAAGTTCATCTACCTAAAATATATACACAATAACATAACTCAAATAAACTCTAATAATAGACATTAAACTCTCAAGAAGTGCTTAATGTCATCGCAAATTCAAGAACAAAAGCAATTCAAGAACACAACTCAAGATATTACAATTCTCAATCTTTTAGAATTAAAGAACATTGAATTAAACATGTTTGACACGTGGGTGGATGAACCTAACGCTATGTGAATCAAATACCTCATAGGATTAAATCCTTGACAAACTCCACAATTGATTCCTTACATAGACGATGAATCTTGCTTTTCCTCTACTCTTCTCTCCTGAGTTCTTCTCTATAATGCCCTAGCATGAATTTTCAATTGTGTAAACTCAAGCATTTAAGTTTAACCCCAACTAATTCACTAAAAAAGAATTTAATCAAGTGGGTATGGAAAATATGAAAATACTCCCTGAGAATCCGGTTTTGACTTTCATTATCTAGATAGCCAACTTCACAAGAGAATATTTTCCTTGTACAACCTCGAAATCGCGCAAACTTGGCATCTTCGGAAAGATAATTCAAAATAATTTCCTACGGTAACTTGTAGCACCTAACTCATCGTAATATAGGAGTTATAGTCATTTTAAGGTTACCCAAGACTCATACTTAACTTTACATAACCAATTTTCCTCACTTTTTGTTCTTTCCAAAAATTGCTCTTTTTTTTAATTGTAGCTCACTCTAGTTCTTTCTATTAGCAAGATTATAAACATCATTAAGTGGGACTCAGTGTTTTTGGAGAAGGACCTTCAATATGAGGAACAACCGATTACAATTCTTGATCGTAATGACTAAACATTGAGGACCAGGGAGATAATACCCGTGAAAGTCCAATGTGAGCATTGTTTGCTTGAGGAAGCTACTTGAGAAACTTAAAAGGACATGCAATACAATTGTTCCCAGTTGTTCTGTAATTCAGGTACTACTCTACCCTTACTTTCGCAAATTTTCCCTAGTTTATCACTCTAGGAGGAGTGATGGGTAAATTTTTATAGATTATAATGGTCTGTTTTCGTAGTTGTAGAAAAAAATTGGGGAAAAAATTGGTGCCAGAAAACTTTTCCGTGGTGACTTTGGAATTCTTAGCCTAGTAAAGATTTGGACGAAATTTAAGTCAGGTGACTTCTCGGGAAATCTAGTAATTAATGGGAGGACTAATTGTGAATTTTTTTAACACATGAGTAGATAGCCAAGATGGTTGGGAGCCCGTATGATTTTACATAATCAAATTCGGGCGAGTAGAACTCCTAAACCTGATCTTGGCGTGAACAGGTGGTTTCTGAATGTAAAGAGTTGAAATTTAAATTCTGAATCACTGTTTCCATGCAAGATGCAAGGGCACGTCCACTCAACGGCTTGGGTTCCTCCATGGTGGGCCAGTCGCGACTTAAATCGGTTAAAAATCCCAAAAATGTTATTTTCTGCAAACATTGATTCTTTGGAGCTAAGAGACGACCCAATGCAAGTTCTTGACAATTTTCCACAACTGCTAGAGCTAAAGGTAACATTAACACTCCTTTAATACGTTTTTCGATCCGCATAACTTAGATTTTGGGTAATTATCTTTGGAGAGGATTTTGACAATGGTGGGAAAAGTCCTAATTGGACATTAGGATATTGGATTGGTCAGAATTGATAATCTTGATTCTAATCTGGGTAATCAGGATTTGTTTATTGATCCTTGCATTAATCGACTATTGTTAGACAACAAACAAGTTGAAAGAATCCGAAAAAGGAATGCTCAAGTATGTTAAGAGGATTTATGCTTGGTTTTGAGGTAGGTGATAGTTTGATTTCATGTTTTAGTGATATATGTTGGTTTATTTCTTCATTGTATTCATGCATTCATGTGAATGAGGAAATGTGAACTACGTCTAATTAATGATTATGCATGAACAATTACAAGCCATGAATCTAATACTTGATTGTATAATTTTGAATAATGTTATTATGGGTGTTCTTGTGATTGTGGTTGTGCAGATTCGATCAGGTGTCATGTTCAGACACATATATTGGATGGGGTGTCACGTTCTAACACATATATTGGATCAGGTGTCACATTCTGACACACTAACAATTTCGGTGAGAGTTCCACGAGAGGACCACTTCTATTTGATACATTCATAATTGCATTTTATGAGAATATTGAATTGTACATTATTCCCGAAATCATAATTGATCTAAATATTATGTATTTGTGTGTTAAATCATTGTAATTTTTTGCATGTACTTTCTTACTAGAGTGGCAGCGTGATCCTACCAGTACATTGTGGTTGTGTACTAATACTGTACTTACTCATTATTTGTTAAGTATAGGGCATCTTCAGACAGGTGGCTACAGATAGACCTCTGTTAGGAGATTAATGATTCAGACTGGATTCAAGGGTGAGCCAGCTCTTTCAGGTTGTCATGGATCCTGCAATTTTTTTAGTCCATTCTTTTTGGACTTAGACTATGTTTTAGGTTTATCTTATGTTAGTAGCAGGGTTGTGCCCATTTTTTAGATTTGTTAAACTTCCGTAGTTTGGTAGAATGACGTTCAGGTACTAGAGGTTTTTTCTCCGACATAGTTTGTTAGATATTTTGTTAAAACTTTCAGAGATTGTGGGAAATCTCTATTTCATTAGACATGTAAACCTTGTTCTGTACTTTTGAATGTTTTAGTTTTGGTCAAGTTTTTTAGATGGGTTATAGTAGTGGTTCTTCAACCGAAGGGTTAGCGTAGGTGCGAATCACGGCGGTTTGGGTCGTGACAGTCAGAGTAAACAATTAGTTGGCTTGAACGACTGAAAGCAATTACTAATTGAATTGAGAAGGTTGTAAAAAATACGCAACTCAACTCAAATCAATAAAAAACAACCATAATAGATGCAAATATTTAAAACATTATATAACAAGATATAAAAGTCAATGTTGTATAAAAATAATATTTACTCTTATTTGAAAGATTTTCTAACAGTCAACCATCATTATGAGCTATGTCATGAGACAACATCTCGCCCACGGTGCCAGAACAGTCCTATACCTTGCTGGGGGTAGTGAACACCTTAACTAAGTAGATCCACTAAGCATTGCCCTAAGGCACTCATGATTCATCTAAAAAGAATGATAATGTATCCATGTTGGCATACATGGTTTATGAGGAATGTGAGTTGTCTAAACTCATTTTTATATCGGTGGTTAATACTAATCCCAATTAGATGTACTCGTGCTCGGTGTTTAAGAACATATTCTTTCTCTGGTTTGAAATAATTTCTCAAACTTGCGTCTTAAAAGAGGTAACTTCTCTAAATTATCTTTGAACTAATAAACTCTTTTTAGAAATCAAAATTTCTCTTTCTTAATGTGAAAATTGATACCTTTGGGAATAAACCCGACACAAAATTATCAATATATAAGTCAAAATCTATCAAGAAATACCACTCATTCGCATGACCCTCACCTAAAGAACTCAAAACCTCCATTGATAAAGAATGGGGCTAAAACATAAGAATTACTGAAGAATAATTACATAAATAATTTAATGAATGAATAAATGGAAGAACTACATGATTGTGGTGAGGATGAAAATCCGGATATATGGATATCCCCAATCACATGTCCGAACTATCCAGATGTAGAGGATCATTTATGGCACTGTCTAAGGAGAACTTCAATATTGGTTTCTTACTTATGAAGTGTCCATATCCATAGGATACCTGATCAATTTGAATTATAGAAGAACATAATGTTGGGATTAAAAACTTCACGGCAGCATAACAACAACACACACTGGTGAAAAATTCTATCTTAGTAAAGGAACTTGTAAGACATTGAAAATGACTAGGTTAACTAGAGAAATATGTCGGTCATGATGGTATAAGGTCCTAAATATGTCTATTTGTGGTATTGAGGCAATGTCTAATAGTTTAGGTGCATTGGAAGTCAAATGTCAACGGACGACCAAGACGTTCGACGACTAAGTCACCTATGTGCCTCATATGTGGTTTTATGTGTCTATGTGTGAATAAAGAGGTCTTAAGGTCTTTAAATGAGTTATTATAGCATATTTAGGAAGTGTGTCAAGTTTCGTGAAGTTTGAAGGTCAAACGTCCAAGAACGTCTATGACATTCAAAAAGTGTTGCCTTGAAACGACCTTGTGTGTCTAAGCATGTTTCGTCAATTTTTACGTGTTCGTTTTGGATTAAATTCATGTGAGAGGTGATAAACTAATATACTATCATGTTTGGGTTTGAAAGTCTGGGAAAAACATCCCCAACGACCAAGCAAGGGTTCTTGAGGAAGGACCCAAAATAGGTGCCAAGGTTGCCCAAGACAGCCCAAACCACGGAGGCAGTCGACATCCAGTGGGTCAATAGAAGCCCCGTTGGTAGGGTATCGTTGATTGGGAATTGGTCTTGAGAGATAGGGGACCATTGTTGAGTCTCTGAACCAACCAACGGAAGGACAGGACGGTCCGTTTGTGGACAAAGGGTCCGTCAACTACCAACCGTTAGTGAGTCTGTCCCTGCGTGCAGTTCACTGCCAAGTTGAGGGGTGAATTTTGAATTTCAACCCACTTCCAAATAGAAGGTTTGGCGGTTACTAAGGGGTATTTTGGGTATTTTAAGTGTGCATATAAGTCTTTAACATACTGAAGACTTCATTCTTCTAAATAAAAATCCCAAAATCCCTTAGAAATTCCTTAAGACTCCGTTGAAGTCCAAAGTGAAGGAAGATCTTGGATTGTTTAATTGAGTGGAGATTCTTCATCAAAGTAAAGAATTAGCTTCAGAAAGTTATGTATTTTTATCCTTGAAACTCTCTTCATCAAGGAGCAAAACTCTCAAGAAGTTCTCTAAAGTTTTCAACGTTGAATTGTCCAATTTCATGATTCTACCATGGCTTCTTGCTTTAATTGTTTTTAAACGTTTATTATGGATTAAATTGTTATTGTATTGATAATTTTAACCTAAATTACCTATGAAACTAGGAATTGATGAACCCTAGTATTTGACTAAGTTATGGGTTACTTGATATTGACCTAATATTGGTGAATTATGGTGTAGATTTGTATGGGCTATCTAATGATGTAATGATTGTATTAAATTGATATCTAGGTTATATATATTGATGAATTTACATTTAATTGATCTAGTTCATTGATTATTATAGTTTTTATGTTGAATTAATATTCATGGCCATTGGTAAGGGTCTTATGTTATTGAATTGTATGATTTAGCATCGAATTGAGGTGTTGAGGATGGAGTGGTGGTATGATGCCTTATTTCCTTTACTAAGGTGTTATTTATAATTCAATTCTATTGTAATTGGTATGGTCCACATAGGGTAGCGGCTTAATGTACTTGCAATTGATTTGGCCTTGTCGACGTTACTTTATGCATTATGATGATCATGGCCTTGTCGACAATTACTTGAAGTAATGTGGCTATTTGTTTAGTTTTATTGTGTAAATAATGACAATATCTATCTACATGTGAAGTCATATATGTGTTCAACTATTCGAGTCATCTTACGTGATCATGTTAGACTATGACTTTGACCTTGTGTATATAGTCTTAGGGTTGAGTCTTGGTTATTCCTACTTGACATTATTAGTCTATGATATAAATATTTATGATGTTATGATAGTGTATAAGATGACTTAAAGATGATAATAGTTACTTCTAGATTGACATGTAATGTGTGTTAAGGAAAAGTATATGGTGTCTTGTCTTGGTTGACTTGTGTCCCTTACTTAACGTATATTTGAATACGAATATGTGATGTCTTGTATTAGGATGTTAAAACGGTTAGTCTTGTATGTATGAATGAAATGAGACCTTAAATGATGTTAAGAGAGTCTTTTATGTGAAAACCTTGACCTAGTGGTAAGGTTAAGAATGTTGAAGTAGAAAGCCGTAATGGTATCCTTCAAAATAAAGGAATGATGGACTTAAGGTTGATTGGCTGGAACGGTATCATATCAAACCTTAGGAAAGTTATGATGAGCTTTTTGTCACCATTGTAAGGTCATCCTAAAGGACCTCTTTTGGTAGGGTAAATGTAATTGGATTATGAACTAGATATGAAACCCCTTTATATGAACCTTAATGTGAAGTACTCTATGAGAAATAAGGCTAGCAACGAGTGAGTATGGTAAGGGTCCTACATGGGATGTGTCCTAGTTCTACCATTGGCAAGTTGAACAACCTCATCGGGTAAGATAGAGATCCAGATTCCATGTCTTGCTATTATGGTCTATGTCGGTTATTGGTTATCCTCATCATGTGGGATACTTACTATCAATAGAGAAGTTCTATGAAGTTTAGGTGGTGCTATGGGACGCTATCTAGACATTGCACAATAGACTTTGAAGGTGGTAGTTGGAGTCCCTAGGTCTTGTCTAAGACCATTACTTGAATGTCCTTTTTGTGATGTATGAGTCTCTTAATGAACTAATAAACTAATGACCTATGTTATGAAGTATGTAGATGAATGAATACCTAATCTAAAGTGACTTAAGGTTTCCTTAGCTAAAGTGCAAAGAGGGCTTAATGGATGATCTTTTCATGTCTTATCTTTGGAAGTCTTGAGAATAACTCTAGTTAGGGAAGTTGGTTCATTTTGTGGACATGATCTAAGCCTTAAGTAGTCTTAAGGATTACTTAGATAATATTGAAGAGGTTAATCATGAACGTTATCTTCTTGATTTATTTAAGTTGGTCTATATCTTTTTAAAGGACAATGTCATATTATCTATATGTTGATACATAGTGAGAATGATTCTATCCTAGGTAGTCTGTAGGATCTCTTGAGTGTGTGTCTAAGGGATTGCATGGGCGGTCTCTTCACAACTCACTCAAGTGAGACTTAGCGTCACCTTTGGTAGAATAATCTTACATTGATGTTTATGATGTCTTGTAAGCGTGTATGTGACTCATCATAAGTAGTCGTCAGGTCCTTTAGGTATTCCTAGAGAGGTTGTATGGGTGGTCTCTCTTTGTGTGACTTAAGTGAGTCTTAGGATAGCTTTAAGTGGGATAATTACATAATAAAAGATGTCTAAAGTGAAGGTAAGCAACTTCACTATACAGTGAAGGAATTCACTGTAACAGTAAGTTGAGGTTACTGTAATGTGGCCTCAAAAATATGAAAAATTGCATAGATATTTTCTTATATGTTTCTAAGTTGATAAATGTTGTTTTTATGATTATAATATGATTTCTAAATGAAAAAGATGCATATTTCCTATAAATACAAGTTTTCATGATTTTTATGAATTATGTCATACTTAGTACAAGTGGTTGTACTAATTCATGCATTTATCTATCTTTATAGTTGTTGGTAGGTGAGGTGCATTTGTAGAGTGAAGACTTGGATCGTAGCATCATTTTACAGATGTTGAAATATGTCATCATTTGACTCGAGGGCATATATATATCTTTTATGTTTTTCTATTTGAAGTATTGTAACATAATAAGTATTTCTATATTCGTATTTTCTATAGGCCGTTTCCCAAGTATTCTTGTGTCTTAATATGATGAGATTGAGACTTTGTATTTCCTATGACTTTATATGAAGATTTTAAAGACTATTTTATGTTTTGTGAAAAGTTTTAATTTCGCACTACTTTTCACTATTTTTATGTGATGAATGATATGTAAGGGCTTGTACAAGACCTCTGAGAGGTCAAGTACAGGTTGCAATCTGAGATTGGACCTAACATCTAGGGTGTGGTTTTGGGATATGACAGAACTCCTGAACAAAACTAAATCAAAAATCTTGATATTCATAAAACGTAAACTGAAAAAACCCCACCACCAGCAGGCAAGAACATCAACTCCATGGAAAGAACAATTCATTGCCATGTAACCATGGCTGCTTGAACAGAAAAAAACGGAACAATGAAGTGCAAATCTTATAATACCAAATCACCTAAGCAATCACTAAAGATGCCATAGACGAGACCGAAAACCCCTTCAGTCGAAGTCTGGACAATATCTAGATTATTGTTCAAGCACCACAAAGACAAAAAGATGGCAGAGGATCACAGGTTGGTAAACCAAGCTCTAAATTTCCATATTTGTACGTCCATAACGGTGTCACCACATAGTGTACTACAAATCTATCCAACCAAAACTATCTTAACTTGGCAAGTTTCATACAACAACAATTTTTGACAAAGAGTTCAGTACTAACAAATATCTGAACCAAAAAAACTCAACACAAATAGCCAAGCAAAGCCCCTCCATGAAAAAAAAATTCACTAGGTAAGACCCAACTACAAGCACAAAAAGAAGTGTCAGTAAAGTGCAAAGCTGACATAACTCGTTTCACCTAAGAAATCACTATAAATGCAAGAAACAATGACTAAGAATCCCATTTTAGTTAAAGCCCAACAATATCCATCTTGGACTGCAAGGACCAAGAAGACCAATAAACAAAGCGTACAAGAATTAATACCAGATACAATCTTTAGAAGTTCCCATATCACCTAAAAAATCACGAGAGATGCAAGAGAAAAGATCCATAACCCCTATTTTGATTGAAGACTAACAATATCCATCATGGAGTGCAAGGACCAAGAAGATCAATAAACAAGGAGCACATGAATGCATACCAGATACAATCCATAGAAGTTCCTAAAACTACTACTCTGTTACTTCCACCAGGTAGTCTATACATTCATTCACCAACGAACACAAATCAAGCTGGCGTGGTAACAAAGGGAAAATAGTGAGATGATAAGTAGCAAAAGAGCACTTCTTAGCAATATCAAAGATCCAGAATTTACTCTTGACTTTATCCAGTGCAATTATCACCATAGGAGACCAGGATCATCAAAATCACGACAATTTGGATTAAAAAGTAAAACTAACTGGCATCAGAACACACTATACACAAACTTCCATTTCAAACCATATTTGAGAAAAGCTTTGAGGTACTGAACACTCGGAAAACTTTAATCACAGATCTGGGAACCGCCGCATTTTTCCCGGCCACAAACACCATAGCAAGACACTTGTTCCTATAGAACCACATGCACCTAAATGCCCATCTATGTATTCTTGACCTAACAAATAACAAGGTAAAAGAAGTTGATGTGAGGAGACAAATGATTAGAATCATAATTAGCAGTAAAGATGGAAGTCAAGATATCAAATCGAAGCTCCATTATACTACAAGGTCCAAGTAGGCGATGCCTGGCAACCAAATTTCAAATTTTCAATTCTACTTGTATTGTGATTCAACAAAAGGAAATTTCGAGGTTTCAAAGTTTTGACAAAACACACAAATTCTCACAACAAAAACTGAAGACTTAACATTGAGAACAAGGTAACATTAACAGCAAGCGTCATTACCCATATCTGATAAAAAAACAACAATAAAGAATCAATAATTAAGAAAAAAAAAGAACCAATTGTAAACTGAAAAGGTACTCCCCAGACCCCTAACGTTCCTTCTCTAGAGAGATGATCAAAGAGCTCCAATGATTAGAACGTGAGATTTATATAATTCTGAGATGACCAAGAAATAAAAAACAAATACACGTGCTACCAAAGACACATAAAAAAAAGTCTTTTTGAAGCACCAAATCCCGGAATGGAATGATTGCGCAAGTGAGCGCTCCCCAAAGGAATGCATCAACTCATCTTCTAAGGAGAATTCTTTGCAACAATTACCCATTATCCTGATCAACAATAGTAACCCAGATTCATGAACAAACCATCAAAAGAGAATCGTATGCAAAAATTACCCAAATTCTTGATCAACAATAGTTACCCACATGAAACGCACATTAGCCAGAATCAACAATAATGACCCATATTAAGGAACAACAATTACCCAGAATCTTCATCATAAAATAACTACCTCTCTCTTGATCATATAATAATTATCCATAATTTTGATCATACACTAATTACACAGAATCTGATCAACAATAGCAATAACAATATGGCAGAAGTAACACCGAATCATAGGGGGAAATGGTAACGTGGGTCAAGTATATTTATAGGGTTGAAGGGAATAGGACATCAAAAAGTGGCCAAGTTGGAGAATTCAAAGCAATAACGAGAGTTGCTTCTGGTCGTAGGGATATTTTGGGAAATTCAAAGTTATTTAAGTACTTATAATTTCTTTGTTTTACATTATACTTGCAGGGGGTGACGCGTGTTATTTTTTCAAACCCACCAAGCTTCTTCAAAGATTGTCATCTTGGGTTTGAAAGCCAGCAAACCCATCGAAGAGCTCTTCACCGTTTTCTTTGTTCCTGCCCGTTTTCTTTATTATTCGTTAGTTATAGTGCGTTATTAGCTGAGCTTTCTTACTGAAACCTCTGTTTAACCACCAAGATTTGGAAATTTTTTGAAGTTTCTTCAGCTACTTGGCTTCGACTTTGATCGGGTTAATAACTTTTCCTTTCCTTGTTTTATTTTGAATCTTTCATGGGTTACCTTTTTCCACAGTCAGATTAACAATTTATTGCTTCTCCTTTGAAATTCATAAAAGAAAATGTGAATAGACTTACTACTTCAATAAGAGGAAGCTAATTTGTTGATTCTGTTTGAATTGAATTTATGTTCTAACAGTTCCTATTTGCAATCATTCTTTTGGTTCTTGGTGCTAATATCTTGTTTCTTTCAAAAATATTCAATTTTAATGAAGAAATTAGAACCTCCATAGAGAAAATTCTAAGGTTGAGATAGATAATCCCTTTCTTGTAAGTCTTTATCTTTTACTTTGCAAATTTTTTTTCTCCGTTTTGATGCTTGTTTGGTTATAACTTGTTACTTATGTGAAAGATCACTTATTTGGCAAATGGGGTTTGTTCAATTACCCTTTATTTTTTGTTGAATCCATCCCATTTTTTAGTCAACTTTAGCTATTCAATTGGTACAAGCAATTGTTAAAAAGGAATAGTAATTGGAGCTGAAAATAAAAGATTTGGTAGTTGGCAAATTGGTAAGATTTGCAACCATTCTTGACTTTTCTATATTTACATATGTCATTAGTGACATAGACATGGTTTTATCCTTCTATAAATAGAGCATTCTTGCTCATTTGTAGAACACACCAAGTTAGAGAGAAAAACCATTTTGAGAGGAAAGTGAGGTATTCCATAGAATATATAAGAAAATAGTCTATGAAGAAAAATAGAGTGTGAGCGATATTTTAGTAAAACGGAAACCAAAAGAGTGTTGTTCCTTTTGAGTGTGTAGTAGTCACTTTGAGTATTGTATTCGTGACTACACAGTGTAAAATTCCTTACTATAATAATATCAGTTGCTCCTCTTGGCCCGTAGTTTTTTTCCTTATTCAGAAGGGTTTCCACGTAAAATTCTTGGTGTCGTTATTTTTCCATTTTATTTCCATTACTTTTACCATATATACTTTTGTGCTTGTCCGCGTTTTCCCAACAAACTGGTATTAGAGACAAGGTTTTATCTGAGTATGCTATGTGGTTGCAGCATAGTCTGAACTTCCACATCAGAAAATATTTACTTTGATTTGCGATAACTATATTTTTTGGGGAAAACAATGGAAGCCAACACAGGTACAATGATTACTTTGAATGGTGTTAATTATGTCATTTGAAAGGGGAAAATGGAAGATCTGCTTTATGTCAAGAATTTTTATAAACCAGTATTTACCACTGTAAAGCCTGATAATATAACAGATGAAGAGTGGAATCTGTTGCATAGACAGGTTTGTGGATTCATTAGGCAATGGGTCGACGATAATGTGTTGAACCATATTTCTGGGGAAACACATGCTCGAACCCTATGGGAGCATCTTGAAAGTTTGTATGCTCGAAAGACTGGCAACAACAAAATGTTCTTAATAAAGCAGATGTTGAGTTTGAAGTATCAAGATGGTTCTCCAATGACAGACCATCTGAATAATTTTCAGGGGATTATGAACTAATTATCTGCTATGGGCATCAAATTTGATGAAGAAATTCAAGGCTTGCTTCTACTTGGTTCCCTACCAGATTCATGGGAAACATTTAGAACTTCATTGTCAAATTCTGCTCTGGATGGTGTGATCTCTATGGATTCCGCCAAGAGTATTGTCTTGAATGAAGAGATGAGAAGAAAAACTCAAGGTTCCTCTTCGTCGGATGTCCTGATAACTGGCCCTAGGGGGAGAAATAAAACTCGTGGTTCTCAGCATAGAGAACAAAATAGGAGAAAATCCAAATGCATACTTAAGGATATTGAGTGCTATCATTGTGGCATGAAAGGGCACACAAAGAAGTTCTCCAAGAAGTTGAAGAGGGAGAACAATAACAAAGAGGAAACTAAACAAGATGGCAATGAAAATTGCCTAGCCACCGTTACCACCGAAGATCTTGTTACCGTTCTTGATGCAAACATGATAAACATTGCTTGTGATGAGTCAAGCTGGGTTGTGGACACTGGTGCCGCATCTCATGTGACATCAAAGAAGGATTTTTTCTCTTCCTACAATCCTGGTGATTTTGGAACCTTGAGTATGGGTAATGAGAATGTTTCTAGGGTGGTTGGTATTGGTAAAATTTGTTTGGAAACTAGTATTGGAACTAAACTAGTTTTGAACAATGTGAAACATGCTCCTGATGTTCATCTGCACCTAATTTTTGGTGTTTTAGATGATGAAGGATATGTTAGTACCAACGGTGATGGAAAATGGAAGCTCATTAAGGGTTCCTTGGTTGTGGCTCGTGGTAACAAACGTCGTGGTCTATACTGGACTACGGCCTTTGCTTGTGTTGATATAGTGAATGCGGTTGAGAGCGATGACTCTTTAACATTATGGCACAAGAGGCTTAGCCACATTAGCGATAAAGGACTTAATGTTCTAGCCAAGAAGAAATTATTGTAAAATTTCCAAAATGCTAAATTAGAAAAATGTGAGCACTGCTTGGCTGGTAAACAAAATAGAGTTTCCTTTAAGTCCTACCCTCTTTCGAGGAAGATAGAGTTGCTTGAGTTAGTGCACTCTGATTTATGTGGTCCAATGAAGACAAAGACATTAGGTGGTGCACTTTACTTTGTCATTTTCATTGATGATTGCTCGAGAAAACTTTGGGTCTATGTCTTGAAGACTAAAGACAAAGTACTAGGTGTCTTTAAGCAGTTTCAGGCTTTAGTTGAAAGAGAAACTGGAAAGAAAGTGAAATGTATTCGTACTGATAATGGTGGTGAATATTGTGGACCATTTGACGAATACTGGAAGCATCAAGGTATTAGACACCAGAAGACTTCTCCCAAGACTCCTCAGCTTAATGGTTTGGCTGAGAGGATGAACAGGTACTTGATGGAAAGAGTTAGATGTTTGCTTTCTGAAGCAAAGTTGTCAAACTCATTTTGGGGTGAGGATTTATTGACCGCTGCACATGTTATTAATCTATCTCCTGTTGTTGCTTTGCAAAGTGATGTACCAAATAGTGTTTGGTATGGAAAGGATGTTTCCTATGACCATTTGAGAGTATTTGGTTGCAAAGCTTTTGTACATGTGCCGAAAGATGAGAGGTCAAAGTTAGATGCCAATACAAGGCAATGCATCTTCATTGGATATGGCCTAGATGAATTTGGTTACAGGTTATATGATCCAATTGAAAAGAAACTTGTGAGAAGCCGTGATATTATTTTCATAGAGAATCAAACTATTGAAGATATTGTCAAAGCGGAGAAGGTAGAATCTTCAAGTTTTGATGGTATAGTTCATCATGATGAAGTTCCTCACACAAGTGTGCATGATGTTGTTGGGTTTGATAATCATGGTGACGCCCAGAATCATGTATCGAATCAACATGTTGATGTTGATAATAACAATGATATTGTTATTGATGATCCTGTTGCTCATGAAGTTGTGGACGAATCAAATATCCCGCTTCGGAGGTCCATAAGACAGCGGTTTCCTTCCTCCCGTTATTCACCCAATGAGTATGTATTACTCACCGATGGGGGAGAACCTGAATTTTATGTGGAGGCAATGGAAGATGAGCACAAGAATCAATGGATTGAAGCCATGCAAGACGAGATGAAGTCTTTGCATGAGAACCACACTTATGAGTTGGTAAATGCCCAAAGGCATGAGAGCTTTGAAGAACAAGTGGGTGTTCAAAGTTAAACTTGAAGAACACAACTTGAAGCCCACGTACAAAGCTAGATTGGTTGTTAAGGGATTCGGTCAAAGGAAAGGTATTGACTTTGACGAAATATTTTCTCCTGTTGTGAAAATGTCCTCGATTCGTACAGTTCTAGGTTTGGCTGCTAGTCTTAATTTAGAGATTGAGCAGATGGATGTGAAGATGGCTTTCCTTCACGAAGACCTAGAAGAAGACATTTACATGGAACAACCTGAGGGCTTCAAAGTAGATGGTAAAGAAAATTTTGTATGCAAACTAAAAAAGAGTCTCTATGGCCTAAAACAAGCTCCCAGACAGTGGTACAAAAAGTTTGAATCTGTTATGGGGAAGCAAGGCTATAAGAAGACTTCTTCACATCATTGCGTATTTGTACAAAAATTTTCTGACAATGATTTTATCATCCTTTTATTGTATGTGGATGATATGTTGATTGTGGGCAAGAATACTTCCAAGATTGACGAGCTGAAGAAAGAGTTGTGTAAGTCTTTTTCTATGAAAGACTTGGGTCATGCCAAGCAAATTTTGGGCATGAGAATTACTCGTCTTAGAGATAAAAGGAAGATTTATTTGTCTCAGAAGAAGTACATTGAATGCGTACTGGAGCGTTTCAATATGAAGAATGCTAAGCCTGTTAGTATACCTCTTGCTGGTCATATGAAGTTGAGCAAGAAGATGTGTCCTACAGCTAGGGAGGAAAAAGTGAACATGGCCAAAGTTCCATATTCCTCCGTCGTCGGAAGTCTAATGTATGCAATGGTGTGCACTAGACCTGATATTGCTCACGTAGTTGGTGTTGTCAGTAACTTTCTTGAAAATCCGGGAAAAGAGCATTGGGAAGCTGTGAAGTGGATACTCAGGTATCTTAGAGGAAGCTCAGATGAATGCTTGTGTTTTGGAGCATCAAATCCAATCTTGAAAGGCTATATAGATTCTGATATGGCAGGTGACCTTGATAACAGAAAATCCACTATAGGATATTTGTTTACTTTTTCAGGGGGAGCTATATCGTGGCAGTCAAAGTTGCAGAAGTGTGTTGCACTATCTACAACTGAAGCTGAGTATATTGCGGCTACTGAAGCCGGCAAGGAGATGATATGGCTAAAGCGGTTTCTTCAAGAGCTTGGTTTGAATCAGATGGAGTATATTGTCTATTGTGTCAGCCAGAGTGCAATAGACTTGAGCAAGAACTCCATGTACCATGCAAGAACAAAACACATTGACATCAGATATCATTGGATTCGTGACAAGGTGGAGAATGAATCATTTCACGTCAAAAAGATTCACACAAGTGAAAATCCTGCAGATATGCTGACCAAGATGATACCGAAAGACAAGTTCGAGTTATGCAAAGAACTTGTGGATATGAGCTCTCTCTAAAGAAGTTGAAGATACCTTCTTCCAGTAAATGGGACTGGAGGGGGAGATTTGTTGAATCCATCACATTTTTTAGTCAACTTTAGCTATTCAATTGGTACAAGCAATTGTTAAAAAGGAATAGTAATTGGAGTTGAAAATAAAAAATTTGGTAGTTGGCAAATTGGTAAGATTTGCAACCATTCTTGACTTTGTTATGTTTACATATGTCATTAGTGATATAGACATGGTTTTATCCTTCTATAAATAGAGCATTCTTGCTCATTTGTAGAGCACACCAAGTTAGAGAGAAAAACCATTTTGAGAGGAAAGTGAGGTATTCCATAGAATATATAAGAAAATAGTCTGTGAAGAAAAATAGAGTGTGAGCGATATTTTAGTAAGACGGAAACCAAAAGAGTGTTGTTCCTTTTGAGTGTGTAGTAGTCACTTTGAGTGTTGTATTCGTGACTAGACAGTGTAAAATTCCTTACTATAATAATATCAGTTGCTCCTCTTGGCCCGTGGTTTTTTTCCTTATTCAGAAGGGTTTCCACGTAAAATTCTTGGTGTCGTTATTTTCCCATTTTATTTCTATTACTTTTACCATATATACTTTTGTGCTTGTCCGCGTTTTCCCAACATTTTTTACTCCTTAATTTATTTTGGTATTGATTCAATGCTTATATGATTTTGCCTCAAGTTTCTTTAGTTTTGTCTCCTTTTGGAAGTGTTTATTCAGGGATTTTCTTGGGTACCTTTCTTTGGTCCTTTTTAATGTTGCAAAGCTTATGTTGTTGCTGATTAGAGTTGTATATAAGGAATCAACGGGACGTGCTTCTAATAATAAGGTCTTTTTAATCAATTACTACTTTTTTAGTCACTTTCGAGTTATTTTGTGTTAGGTTTGCAGGTTTCACACATGTATTCCCTTCAAATCCACCACATTTGTGCAAAGGCTTTCTTCTTGAATTTAAAAATACAGCAAACTCATCCAAGAGTTCTTCGCCATTTTCCCCTTCCTTTCCGCCTCCTTCATTCATCTTCGGTTATAGCTGATTTTTCTGATTGAAAAAGTAGACTATCTAGCTTCGACTTTGCTCAGGTTAGTGTTTTTTCCTCTTCATTAGTCTCTATTCATTTTGACCTATGCTATAATTTTGATCTTGTTGTTTGTGTCTATGTCTTCAAATAACAAGAAATCAGTTTACCTGTCACAATTTGCATGTGTACTGCTTGCAGCTGAATCCATGATATAGGTTAAGATCAATTTTCCCCCAAGGATGTTTAAATGTAAATCAACACCGATTAAGCATACTGTTGTAGCAGCTAATTGTCTTACCGACTTGTTCAGGTTTTTGCTACTTTGACTTACTCAAGTGATTGGAGTTCTGATACTTTGCCCCATCAATTTTCTTCAGCAATGAATCCCGAACAAACAAGAAACATCCTCGCCCAACAACAGAGGCATATGAAAAGAATGTCAAACAATGTGAAATGTATCGTGATATGCCATTGGTTGCGAAGAATGCGCTTCTACTGCAGCGACTCCTTAAAAATAGAGAGGCGATAACTAGGCGGCTTCTTACAAATAAAAATTCGGCCAACCTTATTGTGTCAAACAGTTTTATTAAAGATAATCTTAATGCCGAATGTTCTTCCACTATTTCACAAGCTTAGAGCATAGCAAACTAATTTTTTACATTTTTCCTTATATATGTATTTCGCAGCGATTTTCCACCTGTTCTAATTATGTCCCTGTAATATTGTTGGTTAGACGTAGTGCTGACAATTTAAGCTCATTTTTCACTGATCCGCCCAAATAGTCCATCAAATATGAATTGAAAAAGTGATTTTAAATATGGGTAATATTTGGGATTATACCCATATTTTATCCATTAAAATATAGGTATATTATGGGTAAACAACGGGTCAAATATAAGTATTGCAAGTTTTCTTCAAATTTTCAAAAAACCTTATGTAACAAGTTTTAGAAACGATTTTTCAACACTTTCATATATAGGTCCCTATTAATATTTCAACTCTCGACCTCCACCCCATGCTTCCCAAAAAAATTAAAGTTTATTTTTTATAAAAATTTTGAACTTCAATATTTTTCATTTTTTTCACCCCTACCCTCAACCCCCCAACTCACCCTCACACCAGCCCCCTCACCCTCCACCCCAAGAAAAAAAATAAAAAATTAAGTTTATTTTTAAAAAATGTTTTCAATTTCAAAATTTCATTTTTTTCATCCCTACCATCTTCCCACATCACCCCCAACCCCCACCCAAAAAAATCAAGTTTATTTTTAAAAAATATTTTAAACTTCAAATATTAATTTTTTCATCCTATCCTGGAACCACCCCCACCCCCACCCCCACCCTACCCCCATCGACCCCCCCCCCAAACTAGTATTTTACCCAATCCATTTATTACCCAATTTATTTTAATGATTACCCATTTTATGTTTACCAATTTTCAACTCGCCATATTTGACCAAACCCGCCCATTTGCCACCACTAATTAGACGTTTTTGTGTTAGAACTGACGGAATATTCGTCCTTACTGAATGTTGTACTTTCTCTGGCCAAACATCCGGAAGTTCAAACGGACCACATGCTCTCAGCTTTAAAGATGTTTCGTCTTCCAATTAGTATGAACATAAAATTGTAATTGTATCGGTCCAGATTCCTTGTGTTTATCGCCTGTTAAGATTAAATGACACATGCAGGTAAGATAAAGAATAAGAGAACTATAGCTAATTTGATACAACTATGATTTCATTATATTCCATTAAAAAAAGTTCCCAACTGTAAATTCTGCTTGGCAAAAAGGTTTAATATGAACTAACTGGATTATTTTGTTAGACTAACATCGCATCGAATACAAGATACATTAAAAAAATTATACACAGGAAGCTCTCCAAAATCTCGGCATTTTATATATATATATATAAAGCAGAAACATTGGCCTGGTGATGTGGCGTAGCTGAGAAGGTAGTATTTTTATTTTCCTTTTTTTACATTTTTAATTTATTATTTCTACATCAACTATATTATTAAATGATCTTCCAATCATTTCGAAATTCAAATTGTTAGTCACTTCACGCATGTACTATAAATGGAAGCATTTTTTCCTTTTGAATTATTTAGTCATTTCACATATTTACTATGTATGGAAGCATTTTTTCTTTTTCAATTATTTAGTCATTTCACACATGTACTATATATGGAGGCATTTTTTTCTTGCATTCTGTAGTCATTTCATAATGTACGGTATATGGAAACATTTCTTTCTTTTCAATTATTTTTCATGTGATCTAAGTGGATTATGTATATTTATTTATATAGTTCTATCATTGTTTATTACATGTGTTTTTCATTGTATGGGTTTCATTTTGATTTGTAATTTCACGATTCTTTTATAGTGCTCTGTCTAAATATGTTTATGGATGGTCATTTAAAATGATCAACATATATCTTCCAAACTATTACTAACATATTACTGGAGGATTGAATTCAAGTGGTGTTAAATTGTGGGTAAAAATTACTTTTGTTGTTTGATGAAATGAAAAAGAATTTGTCGGTTATGCTGTAAAAGTGTATCTTTGTAAGGTATGGTTTGTTTATCAAGAATCAAACGTGGTCATTAAACTTGTTTACCTTTAAGCATTACAATAAGTTTTTTTTTCGGGATTTATGGTGCGTAACTGATGGATTATAATTTATTAGTTACTTATTTATTCATAATATTACTCCTTATTTGAAGAGACATCTGTGTTCTTATATAAAAGTTTTCAAATTTTTAAAATTTCTTACATGTGGGGGTATGTAATAACATGTACTCCTTCCTTTAGTTTAATTGTCTTATATATTTCTTTTAATGTATGTATATTTAACTTAAGATTATAAAATTAAAAAAAATCTCTTTCTTAAATTTCTTATTGTAGGAATTTTATGAAGAATCATCAACGTGATGTGTACCTTGTAATTCACAGCGGAAGTCGTCGATCTGCTTCTTTGACATGTTGGTGCTCAAGTTCAACTTTAAATCACTAGGAAACAAAAATTTTGTTCACAAACTAGAAGTTTGTTTTTGTGTGTTGATAAATCTGCCTATGAAATTCAATACTTTATAGAGTTGAAAACTTGGTTTTTGATTTTCTGTTTCACAAGGTTTTCCTCTCTCTTTTCACGTTTAACGTTCCACTTCTCACGTCTCACTCTCATCTTGGTTGGAAACTGTTCCCGCTAGGAGTCTTTTAAAGAGGATTTGAACAGTTACTTTTTAACTGTTCAGTCTTATCCTTTAAAGGATTTATCCTATTAATTAATTAATTAATTAATTACTGGATAAGACTTTAGAGCAGATTGGGTTGGGTCGATCCACATGGGCGATCCACGACACAAAACATACATCTCCCACTTCGCACATAGTGGACAGGACTCAAGTAAAAAAAAATTATATCAATCAGACACACAATTCATACGACAAATAGTTCGTGCGACCTGTGAGCATGAAGAGCTTATCTTTAAGGTTTTTCAAGCCCCGTTAATGAATTCAGTCACATGTTGAAAGAATTTAATACTATTAAAGAACACTATTACTCACAATACCCCAGACGACATTCACTACTTCGGTAGTTACTTATTCGATCCCTCAACCTCTTAAAGAGGTAAACTCGAGTTCATGTTTAACTTTACACTCAAAATTACACTTGTGTAATAGCCGACTATGTATACAAGTTGAATTGTTCATTCAATCATCTTCCTTTTCTACTCGAATCTATCTGTTCCATATCAACTGCTTTTCTAGACATGTACTGCATTGTCGAATCGCTCATGGCTATTAGTAACATGCTAAAGTAGCAACACTGATAGAAACTTCAAAAAACAGCAAAAGGTCAAAGGGTATTTCGTTGAAAAGTTGATTAACTTTTCTGGGTCTCACACAATGAAGAAGAAGGGAATATTCTTTCATTGACCCATTGATTGCTAGACACACGTGGTATGATACACGTGCTACGATGTTTACACCTTAAATTGGTGTATGTATCTCATTATTGATTATTCAACATCATACAGACTTTGGTCTAAACATCTCCAAATGTTTAACCCTAGTTTCTCTCTTTAGTGATATTTAACTCATTTCTTGGAGAATCTTTTGTCTGGATCATAAAACAAGTCATTAAATGGTGGTGAAATTCATCTCTTCACGTTCCCGACGTAAGAGGCGATTGCTCGTGTGAGAGAGCCAATCTCGTGACTTGTCCGACACATTGCATATCTTACATATAATCACATGCATACTATATTTGAACATAAATTCAATACTTTTATATAAAAGAGAATATCTAACAATCAAGTTTGTTTACAACCACCGAAATATCATCATACTTTACGTGAATGTAGAGCCTTAACATGTTTTTCAAACAAGTCTATAGAGATGGCCTTAAAAAAATCAACTATCATTTCCCGTGTATGAATATATTGTAAAGTTATTTCTCCACTTTCCATTATGTCACTCACAAAGTTATACTTGATCTCAATGAGATTGGTTTTTCTGTGATACTTAGGATCCTTTATGTACACGATAGTGGCTTGACTATTATAATATAGAATTATTGGACCCTCAAAATTCTTTGTAATACTCAAATGTTCAAAGAATCTCTATGGTCAAATAACTTTTTGTAATATGAACACACAATCCACAAATTAAGATTTTATGGTTGAAAGAGTTGTACAATTTTGGTTCTTACTTTCTATGAAATAGTACCATCGTTTAGTAAGAAAGCAAAAATGGATGTTGATTTTCCATCATTCTGGTCATCAGTCCAATCATTATCTATATAACGTTCTATGAATAAATTAGATCCACTATAACACAGTATATGATATGCAGTTCTCTTCAGATATCAACATACTCTCTTTACTGCTTTCCAGTGATCTTTTCTAATATAGGATTTATATATGCTAACTAGACTCACGACATAAAAAATGTATGGGCGAGTACACATTATAGCATACATCAAACTCCTGACATACTAGAATAAGGAACTTGAAACTTGTATTTCTATTGACCCATTGATTTACGTTTAACTTTAAGAATTCATTTATTCCTAATAGATTAACGTTTTTTAGGAAGGTCTACTAGATTCCAGACTTTGTTGGTTTTCATAAACTCTTCTTTCATCTCTTTTAATCATTCATCCCTTTTAGGGCTTGATAAGTTTTTTGTTACAGAATGATGTTCATCAAATTCTCTATGAGATACCAAGAAAATATAATTCTCAATTTCATAAGATCGCTTAGGTATACCTTTTCTTGTACTCTTACATATTTGAAGTTCAGATTCCTCTATAGGATTTTGGAATTCATAACTCCCACTTGAACCAGAAATAATTTCTTGATCCATTGAATTATCAAGTATGTTTGAAAACATTATCTGATCTTCTATATTCAATATTTCGTACAGAGGTTGAGATTCTTAACTCCCACTTGGTCCAGGAATCATTTCTTGATCCATTGAATTATCAAGTATGTTTGACAACATTATCAGATCTTCTGTAGTCAACATTTCGTACAGATGTTCAACTTCATTCATATATTTTTTAGAGAACTCAAGTTCTTTAATGACGTATGAAACACCGACCTTGCCTTTACATTCGTTGCACTTTAAATATTAATTGTAAGTGGGAATTCAACTCTTTTAGCCTCTCAAATGGTTTATGCGTGATCTCTACAACAAGACAATTTTCATAGTTTGCATTTCTATTTTGGTGACCTAAACTTCCTTCCTTTGCCAACTATTTCATTCAATCTTGCCTTATGTGATCTATTCTAGCATACCATGTATGTTATTGACATATATTTAGGCAAGAATTTTAATAATTATGCATGTGACATACACATTCAAGCAAATCAATTCTCATAAAGGTTTCATGTTTAAATGTAAAAGCAAAAAGATACTTAAGTATCCATTCATCATTTACGAATTAAATATTTAACCAACATTTGAAATTAACTTCTTAATGTATGTTCTAATTTGTTTTAGACTATAATCACATAGATTTGTATGTCTAATCATTAAATATCTTATAATATTGTGAAATAGAATAATCATTCATCATCCAAAATAAAAGAGAATAAAACTTAAAATATTCATATTAAATCATAATTAATGATGTTCACTTCAAGGTTTAACAAAAAATTACAATAGTAAAAAAATTATTCTGATAAAAATGGGAGTATGTGAATACATCGTAGGTGAAGTTTTACCCACTTGACTCCTATTTTTACATAGTATTTCCTAATTCTTCATTATCCCCAATTTAAATTTTAACTTGATTTAGTTCATTCTTCCAGTATTCTGGCAAGGAATGATGCAAAACATCATACCCTTCTCCCTCTGAAACATGACTTTCATTTTCATTACATTTTTCAAATTTTTTGACAAAGATCTGGAGAAATCCTATTAAACAACCAAGGGGATCCATCTTCAATGAAGAAAACTTTGTTAGATCTTTTTCTCTTTTTCTTTGAATGCTCAAAGACTCAAACTCCCTTAGATTTTTTTCTCTTTTTCTTCGAATGATCCTTTCATTCCTTAACATACTTTGTGTCTCTTTTGGGACACCAATCTGTATGACTTCTAGCTCTCTAAAACACATCTTACGGCAGGTTGCTCTTTGACCTCGTCCTTTTGCTCTACTTTGAAAGCTCTCACTTGGAACAAAAAGAAATATGATTAAATCATTTAATGTGACAACATATGTCATAAATTTCTCATAAAAGGCAAGAAACTGTTTAAGAAAAATTAGTACTAAACGAATACACAAGACCAATAAGATCCTAAAGAGGATATATAAAAAAATTCTGAATATGACTCTAAATTAAAAAAAAACATTTTTTGCCCAACTTAAAAAATTCATATCACACTTGTTTAAGTCTTTATATCAATTATAATATATTTTCGGAAAGCTTAAAATGAGCAGATCATAAAAACAATCAAGTCTACATCCAAAAACTGCAGAACAAATTTTCAGATTGCTCCAGACAGATGCTTTTTTTCGGAAAATTGTAATAGAAACAGTCAATTTTTCAACAATTTGTATCTAACTCATTTTAATTTAGTTTTTCTATTATAATATTTTTTTGAAATTATATGCATAACAAGATTATGATCGAATAAGTTTTGATCAAAAATATCTCCCAATCAATTTCTAAATCGCTATTAAACAGAAGTAGTTTTTTTTTATTTTATTAAAAAAAATTGCAGAGTCATTTCATAGTAGGACAAGTAATCTTATCTCTTTCATGATTCATAATTAAATAGGATTTTTTATACTGTTTTTCATATAATTAATCCACGATAAAAAACGTCAAAATAAACATTTAGCTTTATTCAAATTTTCTTCTTTTTTCTATTCACTGATTTTTAAAAGAATATACTCAATTTATTTCTTATAAACATACAAAGTGAATAGACAAGAAATAAACACATAATCAGATTAATAATAATGACTCTGATACTATCGTAGAAATTTTAAGAGGAATCATCACGAGATGCGTATCTTGTAATTCATAGCGAAAGACGTGGATCTACTTCTTTGACATGTTGGTGCTTAAGTCCATCTTTGAATCTTTATGAAACAAAGATTTTGTTCACAAACTAGAAGTCTGTTTTTGTACGATGATGAATCTGCCTAAGAAACTCAATACTTTTGTTTCTAGACCTGAAAACATGATTTTTGATTTCCTGTTTACAAGGTTTTTCTCTCTTTTTTCATGTTTAACGTTTCACTTCTCACGTCTCACGTCTCATCTCTGTTAGAAACTGCTCCCACTAGGAGTCTTTTAAAGAGGATTTGAATAACTCTTCAGTCTTATTCGTTAAATGATTTATCCTATTAATTAATTAATTGGATAAAAATGTACAACATATTGGGTCGGGTTGGTCCACATGGGTGACCCATGACCCAAAACATACACTTATTGAGCAAAAATAAGACAATCAATTTGACATAGAGGACGTAGAAGTGAGGAAAATATGAAAAGGAGATACCTTCATATATCAACTTGAAGACATTTCGAAGTCTAATTTTATGATTTGTTGATGATAGATACATTTGTGTAGAGTATTTTTAGGTTATGATTTTTTCATTAAAGGAATAAAAATCTTATAGTGCAAAAAGAACAGGAAACAATAGGAAGCAGATGATGGTGGAGTTGAAAATAGTAGTAAAACAATACTAGCCTGATTGTTTTTTAATATATTTTAAGTTACTTACTTCATTTATAATTGATGAATTTTATAAAAGTTCTATATTTAATTTTACTACGCTCAAGATTGTCAATAGACAGTGGAGTTGTTATTTCCATTTAAAAAACATTTGCATAAAGATTACAAAAGTTCAATGCTTAAATTATCAACCTTAATTACCACAATATCATTTTGTTATAGAAATTTTTTGAGGTCATATATAACTTTTAATTATGGAAGTACTTCTCCATGATCCTTATATTGTTACTAACTACATTTAATGACAACTATCCTGTCTTTTTTGGCAATATTAGTCGATCCAATTTCTTGTAGTGACATTGACATATTTATAACCCCTAAATGTCATTTCAAGTTTATAATACCAAGTACTAATTTACTATTATTTTTACAAATTATAATTATTTTCTTATCGTAAATTTTTCATTTGGTCACAACTCACAACATGAAATACATATTAGAACAAGGAAAACATGTTATTACCTAAATGGGGAGAAGGTGACAAATATGAAATTGATTTTTTAACCATTTACTTGATTATTCTAACATCATTATTTGCTAAGAATGTAAAAGAAAAATTGATCAATTAATCTTTAGGAAAAATCACTTGTATACACAATTTAAGTTTTATTATTCTACATTTTCCCTACTTCTTTTAAATTTCCAAAAATTCCTTCTTCTTTTTTTCATTCCAATACTAAAAAATTCGGATATATAAAAGATAATTAAAACACACACATTTACACTTCCTTTTCAACTCCTTTTTTTTCTTCCTAAATTCTCTCCTGATTGTTAGCAGTTATCAAATTGATTTAAAAAAGATCCTCTCTCCAAATTGGTAACAGTTATCAAGTTGATATCATAACGATTCTCTCTCCAGTCAATAAATTTCAAACATCTGAATAGGTAGGGCCTCCTCCATTGTTATTTAAGTCGAGTTCTTGTTTATGTTCAAAATTTAGTTCCTGATACATATGGTAAGTGTCCTTGTAAAAGGTTTACTAAATCAATTTCTTTTTATTAACAAAGTCATGATTCTGATATAAATAGGTAGGAGATAGATCCAAGATTTTGCACGACCCACTAAAAATTAAGAAGAATCAAAGTATTCCCATGTCCAACAAGGAATCACAATCATCCTCATAATCAAATATTGTAAAAATCCCCTAAAAGAGAGGAAAGAAAGCAACACCGACAATTTTTATGCCTTTGCTGCAGAACATATGTTTTTCGTACTTTTTTTTAAATTTTTTTTTGATGTTTGATATGATATTTGGAATGTTGGATTTGAACATTGTGATACATTAATTTGCACATGTGATGGTATATGGGTTATTCAAAACAAAGAATATACATTATTATATATATTACAGTGTTCGCATATTTTTTTTTGGATACTAATCCATTTATAAAGACTTGATACATTCGTATCCTAATTTTAGCATTGTGGTAAATAAATGGTTGGATTGTATCATATAATGAAGTTCAATATGAACTCTTGTATGTAATGTTCTCATTAATGTACCATCTGACTTATATACATTAAATATATGATACATCTTTTTTGTGAATCCATAAATAGTGGAAATACATTGTTATTTAAATTAATTTTTTTCACATGTACGTTGTATGTTATTTTGTATTTGTACTAATAGTTCGAATGTATGTATCAAATTACAAATTTCATAGTTGGACATGTGTTTGTTATGTTCATAATATTTTTTCACATACAATAAAGCTTTTTTGCGTTGATCTAGTATTTTTTATTCATGTATTATATACAATATAGAGTTGTCATATTTCAAACATGTTCTATTTATTTATCAGTGAATGTTAGTTGTATGCTTCTACTCTAAAATATCCCAAAATATATCATTATGATATGTCTCAAAGTTATGTTGTATATTTTGATTTTTTTAGTATATATGTAATGTATCAAATGCATATTACGTTTATGATAAACAATGAAGATTTTTGTTAATAAATGTGCAGCATTGTTGTGGAGAAATGACATCGATAACGTCAATAATGAATACCTTTAACGACCTGTTTAGTCGTTTTGAGCAGCAGATTTTATTTCTGGAAAAACTGGCTGAGTCGACGGAACCCACGACCGACCGTCATGGGCACGACGGGCCGTCGAGGGGGTCTCATTCCAAAACACTTAGAATTCTGAACTTCGTGACGGAATGGCAGGAAGGACCGTCGTGAGCACGACGGACCGTCACACATCTTCCACAGAAATTAAGTCTCTGAACTTTGTGACGGACCTGCAGGACGGACCATCACAGCCATGACGGACCGTCATAGGTTGCGTAATCCCAGGCTGGGTCGGATTTCTGTTTAAGTTTTAAAGGGGCGTTTTGGACTATTCCTGCTATAATTATGAATTTCGTGGGTTAATATTAATAACTCAAATTCTTTGGGGTTAAAAGAGATAACCTTGAGTTAATTAGTGGGTTAATTCCTCATCTTTTATACTTAATTATATGCTATTAGGGTAAAAGAAAGAGGGTTTGAATAAGAAAAATTGAAAGAACAAGAAGAGAGAGAGAGGATCGATCGAGAGAGAGGAACGAAGGGGATATCAAAGATTGTAAGGATTTGCTTGCTTGATCACGAAATCTTCGGTGGAGGTAGGTTATGGTTTTGTTACTATTCGTAGTAAACTCTTAACAGCGAATGATATGTATTGGTAGTATTGTAAACCCTTCTATATGCTTAATTATATGCTTGCATGAATGTGAATTATATAATCGTGATAAAATAAGCATGATGAAACTATTGAATCCTAAATCTTGAAAGAAATCCTAATCTACCTTGTTAATGGTGATGCCTTGGTATAAAAGAAGGCTTGATGAACTAAAGTAATGAGATTGATGATGCCTTGGTACAAGAGAAGGCTTGATAAATTGATAGAATGAGATTAGTGGATCGAAGTGTCACGTTCCGACACATAGTATTAAGGGATCGGGTGTTACGAACCGACACGTAGAATTAGGGGATCGGAGTGTCACGTTCCGACACATAGTATTAGGGGATCGGGTGTCACGAACCGACACGTAGAATTAGGGGATCGGAGTGTCATGTTCCGACACATAGTATTAGGGGATAGGGTGTCACGAACCGGCACGTAGAAGTAGGGGATCGGAGTGTCACGTACCGACTCATAGTAGTAGGGGATCAGAGTGTCACGTACCGACACAAGAGGAACAAAGATAATGAATCTGGAAAGATGTTAATATACTCAATCTAATGAACCTAATTCCCAAATGAGTATGGTATTGAGGCTTGAGTCCTCATGGATGAACTTGGTGGTACTTATTGATGATTATAGTACTTGTTGTTGCTACATGTTGAGTATTGTAGTTGATTTATGATATTAACTGATATATACTGTTTTCTATTTTGAGTTGGCCGATGATACCTACTCAGTACTTGTGGTTTGTACTGACCCCTACTTGTATGTTTCTTTCTTTGTTATTTGTGGAGTGCAGCAAACGTGCAGTCGTCTTCAAATCAACCGCAACTCTAGCCAGTCTTCATTTCACCGGAATTCAGGGTGAGCTAATGCTTCTAGCTTGGACTGGATCTTCTTCTTCATGTCTTGATGCCTCGAATCTCCGGCATGGACTAGCTATTACTTATTTTAGCTTTCTTAGATACTCTTAGTTTTAGTAATTGAGGATAGATGTTCTTGTGATGATGACTTCCAGATTTTGGGATAATAATAGTTGTTGAGTTTTTAGAAGTTAATTGATTTTCATTAATGAGTTTAAGTCTTCCGCATTATATTCTGTTATTACATTGAAATGTTGAGATTTGTATTGGTTGGTTCACTCACATAGGAGGGTAAGTGTGGGTGCCAGTCGCGGCTCGGTTTTGGGTCGTGACAATACCTTAGCGAAAAAGATTCTGCACCAGCACCTCAGGTTCCGGAGGTACAACATGCAGCTACTGTGGCTCCCCACATGGATGCCTCATTGGAAATGGGCACGTTTCCTCGTCTGACTACAGGTCCTATAATGACAAATGATCAGCATGAACTTTTCAGTAAGTTCTTGAAATTGAAACCACCAGTCTTCAAGGGTGCTGAATCTGAGGATGCTTACGATTTTCTGGTTGACTGTCATGAGCTACTACACAATATGGGTATAGTAGAACGGTTTGGTGTTGAGTTCGTGAGTTATCAATTTCAAGGAAACGCCAAAATGTGGTGGCGATCACATGTTGAGTGTCAAACAACAGAGGCACCACCTATGACTTGGGCATCATTCTCTAGCTTGTTTATGGAGAAGTATATCCCCCGGACTTTGAGGGATAGGAAAAGGGATGAGTTCTTGAGCCTAGAGCAAGGTAGGATGTCGGTTACTGCATATGAGGCTAAGTTTTGGGCATTATCCAGGTATGCCACCCAACTTTGTTTCAGTCCACAAGAGCGGATTCGCCGTTTTGTGAAGGGGTTGAGGTCAGAATTGCGGATTTCAGCCTTACAGGTAGCGGCTACGGCAAAATCCTTCCAAGAAGTGGTAGACTTCATGATAGAGGTGGAAGGAGTGAAGCCAGATGACTTCACCACGACATCGACATCAAAAAGGTTTCGAAAGGGAGGTGAGTTTAATGGTTCTTACTCTAGAGGACAGGGTTCAGGAGGTTACTCAGTTCGACCCGTTCAGTCTTCACTACAGACTGTAGGTGGGGGTCCACCTCAGACCGGTCAACACTTCTCTGAGAGGCCTATGCTTGACTCCAGAGAGTGTTATGGATGTGGGGATACTGGACATATTAGGTGTCCAAGACAGAGTTATAGACCCCCAATAGCTAGAGGTAGAGGTGGTCATGGTAGAGGCAGTTATTCTGGAGGACGTGGTGGCCGAGGTAATGGTGGTCACCAAAACGGCCGGGGTGATGGGCAAACTGGAGCCACTACAGCACAACATGGTAGGGGCAACGGGCAGACAGGCGATAGGGCCCATTGTTACGCTTTCCCTGGGAGATCTGAAGCGGAGACATCTGATGCGGTTTCACAGGTAATTTTTTGGTTTGTGATTGCATGGCTTCTGTATTATTTGATCCTGGCTCCACATTTTCATATGTATCTTCTTCATTTGCTACTGGTCTTAATTTACCTTGTGAATTGCTTGACATACCTATTCGTGTGTCTACTCCGGTGGGTGAGTCTGTGATAGTTGAAAAAGTATATAGGTCTTGTTTGGTGACTTTTGTGGGGAGCAACACTTATGTAAATTTGGTTATCTTACAAATGGTTGACTTCGATGTGATTCTGGGTATGACTTGGCTTTCTCCAAATTTTGCAATCTTGGATTGTAATGCTAAAACTGTGACTTTAGCCAAGCCTGGGACAGATCAGTTAGTGTGGGAGGGCGACTACACTTCCACTCCGGTGCATATCATCTCCTTTCTTCGTGCTAAGAGAATGGTTAGTAAGGGGTGTTTAGCTTTATTGGCACATCTCAGGGATAACACTACCCAAGTACCTCCAATTGAGTCGGTTTCGGTAGTCCGTGAGTTTCTGGATGTGTTCCCTGCAGATCTTCCTAGTATGCACCGGATAGAGATATTGATTTTTGCATTGATTTGGAACCGGGTACTCGCCCCATTTCTATAACCCCTTATAGAATGGCTCCCGCGGAGTAAAGAGAGTTAAAGGCCCACTTCAAGAGTTGTTGAGCAAAGGCTTCATTAGACCAAGTGCATCTCCTTGGGGTGCTCCGGTGTTATTTGTGAAGAAGAAGGATGAGAGTTTTCGGATGTGCATAGACTACCGGCAGTTGAACAAGGTAACTATTAAGAACAAGTATCCCATTCCTCGCATTGATGACTTGTTCGATCAGTTACAAGGTGCTTGTGTCTTCTCTAAAATTGACTTGAGATCTGGTTATCATCAAAAATACGGGCAACGGATGTGCCAAAGACTGCTTTTCGAACTAGGTATGGGTATTACGAATTTGTGGTAATGTCTTTTGGTCTTACGAATGCCCCTGCTGTTTTCATGAGATTGATGAACGGGATTTTTAAGCCATATCTGGATCTCTTTGTGATCGTATTCATTGATGATATACTGATATACTCAAAGAGTAAGAAGAACATGAGGAGTATTTGAGAATGGTATTAGAGTTGTTGAGGAAGAAAAAGCTTTATGCCAAATTCTCCAAGTGTGAGTTTTTGCTAGATTCAGTGTCCTTCTTGGGGCACGTGGTTTCTAAGGATGGAGTGATGGTGGATCCATCTAAGATTGAGACAGTGAAGAATTGGGTAAGACCTACTAACGTGTCAGAAATAAGGAGCTTTGTTGGTTTAGCTAGCTACTACCGCCGATTTGTCAAGGGATTCTCTTCTATTGCTTCCCAATTAACGAACTTGACTAAGCAAAATGTTCCATTTGTCTGGTCGGATGAGTGTGAGGAAAGCTTTCAGAAACTCAAGACCTTGTTGACTACTACACCAATTCTTACCTTGCCAGTGGAAGGTAAGAATTTCATTGTCTATTGTGATGCATCCTATTCGGGTTTGGGTGCAGTGCTAATGCAAAAGAAGAATGTAATTGCTTATGCTTCAAGGCAATTAAAGGTGCACGAACACAATTACCCGACCCATGATTTGGAGTTGGCCGCGGTAGTATTTGCATTAAAGCAATGGAGACACTATTTATATGGGGTTAAGTGTGAGGTCTATACGGATCATCGTAGACTACAGTACGTTTTTACTCAGAAGGATTTGAACTTGAGACAGAGGAGATGGATGGAACTACTGAAGGACTACGATATCACAATCTTGTATCATCCGGGAAAAGCTAATGTCGTGGCAGATGCTTTAAGTAGAAAGGCATGAAGCATAGGTAGTTTAGCCCACTTACAAGTCTCTAGACGCCCGTTGGCGAGAGATATCCAAAACTTGGCTAATGACTTTATGAGGCTAGAAGTAAATGAGAAGGGAGGATTTTTGGCTTGTGTGGAGGCGAGATCTTCTTTTCTTGACAAGATCAAGGGAAAACAAATTGATGATGAGAAACTAAGTCGAATTCGGGATATGGTGTTGCGAGGAGAGGCTAAAGAAGCAATAATTGATGAGGAAGGTGTTTTGAGGATTAAGGGAAGGGTATGTGTGCCCCGTGTAGATGATTTGATCCACACTATTCTTACAGAGGCTCATAGTTCCGGATATTCTATACATCCTGGTGCAACCAAGATGTACCGTGACCTAAAACAACACTTTTGGTGGAGTAGAATGAAGCACGACATTGTTGATTTTGTTGCCAAATGTCCAAATTGTCAACAAGTAAAGTATGAACACCAGACGCCCGGAGGAACACTTCAGAGAATGCCCATTCCTGAATGGAAGTGGGAGAGAATTACAATGGACTTCGTGGTTGGTCTTCCAAAGACATTGGGTAAGTTTGATTCCATTTGGGTCATTGTGGACAGATTAACTAAGTCTGCTCACTTCATTCCGGTCAAGGTGACCTATAATGCAGAGAAGTTAGCCAAAATCTACATCTCAGAAATCGTTCGATTGCATGGAGTTCCACTTTCCATCATATCAGATAGAGGTACGCAGTTTACTTCTATGTTTTGGAGAACATTGCATGCAGAATTAGGTACTAGGTTGGACCTTAGTACTGCATTTCACCCTCAGACCAATGGTCAGTCTGAGCGAACGATTCAGGTATTGGAAGATATGCTTCGTGCATGTGTGATAGAATTTGGTGGTCATTGGGATAACTTCTTACCCTTAGCGGAGTTTTCATACAATAATAGCTATCACTCCAGTATTGACATGGCTCCATTTGAAGCATTGTATGGGAGGAGATGTAGGTCTCCCATTGGTTGGTTTGATGCATTTGAGGTTAGACCTTGGGGTACTGACCTTTTGAGAGATTCATTGGAGAAAGTGAAATCTATTCAAGAAAAGCTTTTAGCGCGCAAAGTAGGCAAAATGAATATGCAGATCGAAAGGTTAGAGACTTGGAGTTCATGGAGGGTGAACAAGTCTTGCTGAAGGTTTCACCAATGAAAGGGGTGATGCGGTTTGGTAAAAGAGGTAAGCTAAGCCCAAGGTATATTGGACCATTTGAAGTACTTAAGCGAGTAGGGGAGGTGGCTTATGAATTAGCCTTGCCTCCAGGGCTGTCTGGAGTGCATCCGGTATTTCATGTGTCTATGTTGAAAAGATACCATGGGGATGGAAACTACATTATCCGTTGGGATTCAGTTCTGCTTGATGAGAATTTGTCTTATGAGGAGGAGCCTGTTGCTATTTTAGATAGAGAAGTCCGCAAGCTAAGGTCAAGGGAGATTGCATCTATCAAAGTTCAATGGAAGAATCGACCAGTTGAAGAAGCCACTTGGGAGAAGGAGGCGGATATGCAAGAAAGATACCCACATCTGTTTACAGATTCAGGTACTCCTTTTCGCCCTTGTTTTTCTTCTTGTGATCGTTCGAGGACGAACGATGGGTAAATCAGTATCTATTGTAACGACCTGTTTAGTCGTTTTGAGCAGCAGATTTTATTTCTGGAAAAACTGGCTGAGTCGACGGAACCCAAGACAGCCGTCGAGGGGGACTCGTTCCAAAACACTTAGAATTCTGAAATTTGGGTACTGAAATCGACTCTCTGAACTTCGTGACGGAATGGCAGGACGGACCGTCGTGAGCACGACGGACCGTCACACATCTTCCACATAAATTAAGTCTCTGAACTTTCTGACGGACCTGCAGGACGGACCGTCACAGCCATGACGGACCGTCACAGGTTGCGTAATCCCAGGCTGGGTCGGATTTCTGTTTAAGTTTTAAAGGCGAGTTTCGGACTATTCCTGCTATAATTATGAATTTTGTGGGTTAATATTAATAACTCAAATTCTTGGGGGGTTAAAAGAGATAACCTTGAGTTAATTAGTGGGTTAATTCCTCATCTTTTATACTTAATTATATGCTATTAGGGTAAAAGAAAGAGGGTTTGAATAAGAAAAATAGAAAGAACAAGAACAGAGAGAGAGAGGATCGAGAGAGAGAGAGAGGAACGAAGGGGATATCAAAGATTGTGAGGATTTGCTTGCTTGATCACGAAATCTTAGGTGGAGGTAGGTTATGTTTTGATACTATTCGTAGTAAACTCTAATAGCGAATGATATGTATTGGTAGTATTGTAAACCCTTCTATATGCTTAATTGTATGCTTGCATGAATGTGAATTATATAATCGTGATAAAATAAGCATGATGAAGCTATTGAATCCTAAATCTTGAAAGAAATCCTAATCTACCTTGTTAATGGTGATGCCTTGGTATAAAAGAAGGCTTGATGAACTAAAGTAATGAGATTGATGATGCCTTGGTACAAGAGAAGGCTTGATAAATTGATAGAATGAGATTAGTGGATCGGAGTGTCACGTTCCGACACATAGTATTAAGGGATCGGGTGACACGAACCGACACGTAGAATTAGGGGATCGGAGTGTCACATTCCGACACATAGTATTAGGGGATCGGGTGTCACGAACCGACATGTAGAATTAGGTGATCGGAGTGTCACGTTCCGACACATAGTATTAGGGGATCGGGTGTCACGAACCGGCACGTAG
The DNA here is from genome assembly GCA_027705065.1 of Solanum peruvianum. Taxonomy (NCBI): domain Eukaryota; kingdom Viridiplantae; phylum Streptophyta; class Magnoliopsida; order Solanales; family Solanaceae; genus Solanum; species Solanum peruvianum. Next base: position 34,210,522 of record JAKWJD010001755.1, on the reverse strand, counting down.
AAGTAGGGGATCGGAGTGTCACGTACCGACACATATTAGTAGGGGATCGGAGTGTCACGTACCGACACAAGAGGAACAAAGATCATGAATCTGGAAAGATGTTAATATACTCAATCTAATGAACCTAATTCCCAAATGAGTATGGTATTGAGGCTTGAGTCCTCATGGATGAACTTGGTGGTACTTATTGATGATTATAGTACTTGTTGTTGCTACATGTTGAGTATTGTAGTTGATTTATGATAGTAACTGATATATACTGTTTTCTATTATGAGTTGGCCGATGATACCTACTCAGTACTTGTGGTTTGTACTGACCCCTACTTGTATGTTTCTTTCTTTGTTATTTGTGGAGTGCAGCAAACGTGCCGTCGTCTTCAAATCAACCGCAACTCTAGCCAGTCTTCATTTCACCGGAATTCAGGGTGAGCTAATGCTTCTAGCATGGACTGGATCTTCTTCTTCATGTCTTGATGCCTCGAATCTCCGGCATGGACTAGCTATTACTTATTTTAGCCTTCTTAGATACTCTTAGTTTTAGTAATTGAGGATAGATGTTCTTGTGATGATGACTTCCAGATTTTGGGGATAATAATAGTTGTTGAGTTTTTAGAAGTTATTAATTGATTATCATTAATGAGTTTAAGTCTTCCGCATTATATTCTGTTATTACATTGAAATGTTGGGTTTGTATTGGTTGGTTCGCTCACATAGGCGGGTAAGTGTGGGTGCCAGTCGCGGCTCGGTTTTGGGTCGTGACAATACCTTAGCGAAAAAGATAATGCACCAAATCGTAAAGGTCTATCCACACCACCACTCGAAGAAGATTTGATTCGCATAGACTAGTAACTAGTGTTGTTTATGGTTTTTTTTCATTAAAAATAATTTCTCTTAAGTTTTGGAGTGTTTCTCTAAAAACCTATTCATATTAAAGTATCTTGTTATTTTATAAATATCTTTTCAATATACTGCTATTCATATATTATGGACCACTTTATTCTTAAAAAAATTGCATTATATATATTTGTTATACAAAGTTAAGCTTTAGATACAAAACTGATTTACTTAAACTAAAATTTTACTTATATGTCATATTCTTAATTGATAATTTAGTTATGATATGAAACATATGATACAATTGTTATAATGTATATGATATATGGCATATAACTATCTATACGACACATCAAATATTATATACATGATATATGTTTATAATTATGTATCATATAAATGGTTGATACACTTAATGATATAATTTTTTGTATCATTTATTGGATCAGTTCTGCAGAGGCAACACAACAATTACTACTTAACATTGATACATTCAAAATATATTTGTATTTACAATAATACCTCAATAACAATATATCGAATATAACATTGACACACAAATCACTTCAAACTATTAAATTCAACAACACTCATATAATATTGTATCAAAAGTGAAAAATTCAAGCATTACATTTTATTTGTTGTGAAATATGAAACTGAAAAATCTGTTAATTGAAAAAATAGTCAACATAAACATTAATGTCGTATAATAAAAACTATGTCAATATTCTTTTACGAAGAAAATACAAGTTTTTCTATTGTGACCTTCTGCTCTATAACCTTCACAACAATTTGTGTTTACTATCATTTTTTCATTTGTAATTTTTTCTTCGTTTTCTTTGTCGTCCATCCTTTCTTCTTTATTTAGGTTGCAACTCAGTTTCATCTAAGACATTGTCCAAATAGACTAATCTTTTTATCTTTCATTGAAACCGCATAGATATTGCTAATGCATCTGTCTTGTAGTAATCAGAGCAATAGGGATGCATATTTGTAACATTCTTGTGCTATAAAAGAGCAATTGTGTGTGAGCAAGGTATCTCATCTAGTTGAAATGTTCCTCAAGTACATGTTTTGTTCTCAAGTCAAACAATATATCTTCTTCTAACTTTATAAATCGATAAAATAAATTCAAATGACGAAAAAACCTACAATATATAAAAAGTTAGTGATATATTTTTTTCCCCAAAAGAGATGTTGATCAAACAACCAAATGATACTACAAATTAGTTACATAAATATATAATTATGTATCAAGATATATACCTTGAACATTGAATATTTATATGTGTTTACAATCAATACCTCATCAAGTTTTCTTCGTAATACTACAACTCATTCATACATTCACAATATAGATTTAGAATGTATCTGATACATGTAATTATATATGATTTAGCTGCATGTATCTTTTATTTATTACATTTTTTATTCTTAAAACTGATAAATCTCATCAAACACTACTAATGTATCTTTACATCTGATATATCATGTATATACTATCAATGTCGTATCTTAATGTATTATACAATGAGTTAAGCATCAATCATTACATTAATAATTACAACTTTATCACACAATCATATTAACGACGAAAAAACCTACTTATTGTAGTTTTATGTATCAAAATCAAAACATTATACTAATACACAAAATATAAGTCGCTTTAACTACTAAAACAACTATTCAATATTACTATTATGAATCAAAATCACAACACTTTACTGATACACAAAAATAAATCATTCATAACTCATCTCGCTCACCCATTCACAAAACTTCTACAATGTATTTAATTTTCAAGTTTTATCTAATTTCGAAAATATCGATCTCCAACTCGATTGAAATGACAACGTTGAGATTCACAAATGAAACGATTGTTCAACAAAAATCCATCACTTTTGTGACCTTCATTACTCACCTTAATTTCGAAATTATTGAAAAACACTTCTACGTTGGATTTGATTTTCAAGTTTTATTTAATCTCATCAATCTCCAACTCGATTGAAATGACAACTTTGAGATTCATAAATGAAACAATTGTCCAACAACAGTCCATCAATTTTATAACCTTCATAACTCACTTTAATTCTAAAATCTTTCAAAAACAATTGATTTATATTCATATTGTATCAACCAAATTTGTCGAGTAAATTCTTCATGATTTTGGCTGCAATGGTGACTTGATGGAGATGATGAAAATTTGAATTTTAAAAGATGTAAATCTGTTATACATTGGGATGGATTGATAAGAATCACTTATGTTTGATTTGTGTGATTTAGAATCAATTTTAGGTTAATTTTCCTAATAAAGCGCAACAACCAACTTTTGCAATGTGTCACATATAATGTATCCAGGTGAAACTTATATATCCAAAGATGACTTTTGTTTTAAGAGATTTTTGTAAAATAAAAAAAAGTAGGAATAGGATGTAATTTAGATTTTATACTATGAGACGCATGTAAGTTATATATATATATATATATATATATATATATATATATATATATATATATATATAACTTTTCTGATTTTAATTTTCATTCTACTAAAATGTGTTTTTTTTCCATTTTTGAATAAAAAGTTGTGTTCTTACCTAATCAGAAAGAAGGTAAAAGGCCTGAATTTTTTTAAAACTATTTATTGGATGATTTTGATGTCGATTATTATTAAGAAGCTAAATAAATTAAGTAATTTTTTTTAGAAAGAGTATACTATCCTTATTTTTAATGTTACAACCGCTAGATTGTTTTGAGAAGTAGGACTATTTTGACTCATTTCAAAAAAATATAAAGGGGTATTTTAAATTAGTCGGTAATTATGAGTATCTAATTAATAATTTTTTTATTAAATAAGTATTATAGTTGAATACATTGTGGGTCACATGCATAATTAATAGTAACCACATGACCCATGTAATAAAAATATTTTAGTGGAGTCAGTTTATTAATAGTAACCACTTGACCTATGTAATTAAAATATGTTAGTGGAGTCGGTTTAGAGAAAAAGGGAAAACAAAAGAGAAGAGAACTGTCACCAAGAGAAAACAAAGAAACCTACGAATTTAGTTGAGGATCGCTTCATGTAACTCTTTTGATTTTTTTTAACAATGGGATATCTAATTTGTTGGGTGAGACTGAATACATTAGCGAATAATTAACTAGTTGTTGTTTGTAGTTTAGCGTTAGAATCAATGTAGTTGAGTTAAGGTTTTTAATTTCTTGTCATGTTTGGGGTTCTGAAAATGATATTTTGGTTGCTACTGCTAATGGTTGATGGCCTGATGATAACATAATGATTGCTAATGATTGTGAAAGTGGTAATGTGTAGAATTTAAGACTTCTGTGCAACGACATAAGCGAAGTTGTAGATACTGGAAAATTGGGTTTATAAATTTCTTTTTATTTTGTTTGGTACAATAATGGCGGGGTGACTAAATTTGAGACAATCGTGCCAATGATTGGCATTTGGGCAGATTATTTTAAGAAAATTGGACTTTTTTGAGAATGAAATTAAAGAAAATGGGTCATGTTGCTGTGCTTCTGTCGATTGGTGGAATTGATTCTTATTTTATTTATTTATAAAATTAAGATATTAGTTTTTGGTATAAGATATGTAATTAATTATTAGGTGTATATAATATGATTTTAACATTGAATTTTAGGGTATTTGGAGAGATTAAGGTTCGATTCTTGGCTTGAAATTTAACAATTATGATAATTTTGCATACAACTTATATCAAGATTTGGAGCTGATTAGAGATATGAGTGAGTTTTAGGGTTTATGATTGAAATATAATTATTTGAATGTCTACAAACTCGCTTACTTACGAATGTTGCACAATTGATAAAACTATCTTGAGGATTCATGGAACGAGTTTTACATTTAATATATGTTAGGGCTTTTTAGACTTCGTTGAAAGACATTTTCCTAATTAAAGATTAAAATAAAAATAGATAATGGTAAGGGCAAAATATGGGGGTATCATATCAATGGTGTGACGGGCATTGGTACGACTACAAGGAATATAAAGAGAAATTTTATTACTATAGAATGCGGGTTGAAACCGAGAATGCCAAAACATTTGGACATTAACTGATTTATTATTGACTTGAGTTCTTGTGTGATTGTGTTTTTCTTTATTGCACCCAAATAGTTGTTATAATTGAGGTGGTTATGTATTCTCCTACTATTAATTGTTTGAGATGCATCATCATCCCTTTTATTGAAATAATTTTGTGTACATGCATTGACATGAGATTGAGTATACGTTGGGCACGTGAAGATCGTCTGTGCTGCGATGGTGAGACGTTAAGATTATAATTTTGGCACACGGAGACCGTCTATGTTGATATTGTTTGATTTTATGATAGTGTGTTGAGATCGTTCGCACAGACACATGGAGATCGTCTGTGTCGGTATATGGACCAGGCAAGTCCCCCATTAGTCATGAGCTCTCGATGTATTTCCAAGGAGTATCATGTATATACTGTTGAGAGAATATTGGGTATTCTGAGATATATTTTATGGTATCATATTGCATTGCATTGCATTTCATGACATCCTTTGGTGGTTGAGAAGTGCTTGATATTTGATTACCTCTATTTAATGAAATTTAATTGACAAATATACTATAGACTTATATAAGTAAAGGACTAATTTTCTTGTATAAACTCCCTTCACTACTTCTTCATTTTTGATTCAATGACAGACACTGGGTCCACGTGGTTTCGTACTCATACTATACTTATTGCACTCTTTAATGGTGCAGATTCAATTCCGAGTACGAGCGCCTCTCATGGAGCTTTTTGATCCAAGCTTGGAGACTTTTAGAGTTGTAGTGAACTGTTTGACTGTTCCTTGGCCCACACCACCCTCTATCTTTTGGTTATTCTGTTATTTTTAGTTATTCTTAATTTCCTTATCTAAAACTTAATATCTCTCACTTGTAACCCTCATATTCATTGCATCTCGATGAGTCATAAAATTGGACTCATTTAGGGCTTTATTTTAATGTAAATAGTGTCCTCAATTGCTTGTTTTATCTTAATATCTCATGAAAACTCAATAATTGGAGTTTTAGTGCGAGCATAGACACTTAGGCACAAAATGGAAAAAAGGATGAAAAAGAATTGAAGCTGAAGCCTGAGCATTTCCAAGCACGCTTGGTGATTCGCTGAATAGTTACTTTTCACCCTTCGTTCAATCAAGCGAAGCCTTAAGGAAGTGGGTTCAAAAAGTGATTAAAATTAGCAGTCTGCGTTTCACCGAATAGTTTCGCAATGTTTATTCCTCCCAATGTTATAGCATGCATGAACGATAGAGGCGTCGAATCATTCAGTGATTCACGACTACATTCGTTGAACGGATTTGCCAATACTGAATCTAAAGTCTATAAATACTAAACTCTTTATTATTTATAGAGGTCTGAATATTATTATAATTTATCACTTTTTACAACATTGGTTTTTATATTTACTCTCATGTTTGGAGAGGGTTTGGTGGGAGACTTGAAGTGGGCCTTCTCCATTATTCTTCCTTTGCTCATATTTAGGTCTAATTTCCTATACCCATTTCTTTTACTTATCATTTTAGGTGTATTTGATTATTGTTTGATGTGTGGCTAAAACCCCCTATTCTTGGGGTGTGATTTGGAAAATATGTATTGATATTACTGTTGGGTCTTGCTTGCTGATAGGATAAGATGCATTTTATGGCAATTTCACCTAGAGTCTTTGGTTAAGTTAATGGTTGTAGTTGCAAATAAGAAACCACCTATGTGTTTTCGTCTTGCTCGAGAGAGAGGTCGCTAAACCAAGACCGCTAGATTGATATCCTAAGGCCGCAAGAGGCTCAGCCCGAAAGGGTGAGCTCAAGCATCATATCCAAGAACCATTCATCGAAGGAGCAGGTGTGGATAAGGCGTTGGCTGGATAGATTAGACGAGTGGGAATTTACTTTCACCAAAAGTTTAGCCTAGTTACCATTGTCTTGCTAATTATCCTATCAAAAGCATGTACCCATTACTTTATGTCAACATATATTGCGATCACACCCCAAGAAATTTCCCCCATACTTGATTTTCCCTTTAATTTTTTATTTTTTACTACTTGTGAAAAAACCCTTTCGTTATTTCACACTTTGGTGTCACAATTTGAATTACATTGTTTTATTCAATAATTTCATAAACTATCACTATTCGGAACGGAATTCTAATTAGCTATTATTTTCACTACAACTACATTGGAACAAGACCCCAACCCTTGGTTGGGTTACTATACTCTCTTTGATTCATAACACTCATACTGTAGGCTAGTGCCGTTGATCAAGAATTACTGTAAAACATCAAAATGGCGTCGCTGCCGGGGAGTGGTATCACATGAAAATATAGTTTCATAGCTTTTTTATTTCTTTGTAGTGTACTTATTATTAATTTTACTTTTAGTTTTGTATTTTTGCATATCATTTACTTATTTCAAAACAAAGTAATTGCCAGATAGCCAAAGTGAACAAAGAAGTCGAGGGCAACTTCATGATGAATGCTCTAGCAACTCAACTGAGTAATTTTGCCACTGGGATATCTGCGGTTGAAAGCCAGTGCAAAATGAATGGAAGGCACACACCTTCCTATGAGAAAGCACATTTTTTGTTGGTGTAGATGAACGTGTTGGCGACACAGTACTGATAATTCTCCAAAAGCTTAATGAACAAAATAGAATTACTGGAAAGATGAAGGAGAGAATAGAATTGTTACGGCAGATAGTTGGTTCCCACTCAAGATCCATTCAACTGATTGAGAGATTGATCAGTCACGTATTGCCTCGCTCCGACCCAACAAAGGAATGGGAAACCCCTAGAGGGATATCCCGAAAGATTTGAACATGACTGAGGCTCGTGTCGAGTCATGACATTATTGGGAGGCAACTGAAGGTTTTAAATATTAGGATTTTACTTATATGAATAATAGTGTTATGATGTTTTACAGGCAACACTAAGCCTATAAAACTCAGTGACCACAAAGATCATGTTGAAGATTCGTCAACATGCTTGGCGATTGCGATTCAGACCGCCAACCTAACCACAAAGAATGCGAGATAAACAACCCCTCAGCGGTACGCTGAGTAGGTCGATGTGTGCAAATAACACAGCCAAATAGCCATATGCAGAAAGACATAGATGGACAAAAAGTCATAATTCTTACATTCTTCTCTCTTTCAAACCTTATAACTCAGCACCAATGTAATTTTTAAATTTTCTTTGTTTTTACTTAAGTATTTTAGACTCAAATTGAATCCTTAAAAGGAAGATTTATGTGGCCTCCTAGCATTGCAACTATATTATCGCCAACAAAAGGTTAGTTTCTGAAAATGTAAATGTCATTGTCAAAGAGTTTCTCCTCATTTGTGATACCTATATCTATTAATGAATAATAGACGCATATGATAATTGTAGATTATTCAAATATTTGTCCTCATTTGTGAAAGGGTATTCATCCGATTTGGCATTCTTAACACTCTTTGCCCACTATTCTGAATTTAAACTTGTGTGATAGTTTGTGCTAAATTGATGCTAAATGAGAATGGATTTTAATGGTCCTGTCTTAAATTGTACTTGTGCATAGTTCAATTTTGTTTCTGGAATGTGTAAGAGCGATTTTGCAACATGGGTACAAATTAGAGCACTTTGGGTCATTTTACGAGTAGGATTAAGCTCGCCAAATTCTTTGGCGGTTTGCCTATTGATTCTTTATCACCTTTAATTCCAGAGATGAAGTGTTGAAGGTAATAGAACATTACGCGAACATAAGTACAATCTCAGAATGTGGTCAGCGATCCTCCGACAGTAATATTGATCACCCTTTTTGTCTTCTGCAAAATTATATTCTCACTGTGATTGATCGCGCAAATCATTTGATTCACACAAAGTTGTAGGAATGTTGACGAACATAATATTTTTACGCTGACTCTCAAGCTGAACAATTTGGTGAAATAAAAATGGTTCACCAAATATGTTCGGCTATTCACTGAGTAGGCCACCGAGGCTTTCTGAAATTCTATACATCATTATATGTGCTAACAAATATTTTTATTTCAATTGTTTGCAGATATTGCCACACAACCAACTCAAGGAAAGGAAAAGGGAATTTTGCTAATCGAAGATGCACCACCACAAAGAGGAAAGGTCATTGAGCACCTAAATGGCAAACAAAGAGGGAAAGTCCTCGAATTATCAAACTCCAGTTCTGACAACACATACCCTTTAATTTTGATCTAATAAACTACAATACCGATTCGGAGGAGGAGGCATTAGCGGTGGCACAAAGGATAGAGTGGCGAAGCAAGATCATGAATGATCCATCTCGGATTATTAACCCTCAAGATACTACATTGACTCTTCAAATAGAAAATAGGTACTGGTTCTGGAATCACTAGTCCAAGGCCCTCCACGAATGCCAAAAAATCAATCGAAGTCTGACGGGATGAGAATCATAATTGAAGAGAATCTACTGTCCGTGGATGGGGTCATCGACTGATACGCAACAGTGATGGAGTGCCTGTAGTACCATAAGTTTCAGATATTCACCTGGACACGCATCCATATATCCCATGTTTGGTCGGAGAGTTCTATGATGCATACAATGCAGTCATTCCTCAAAGGAAAATGATGGTGCCCTTTTTCAAACTGGTGAACTATGTGATAGTTAGAGAAATAAGAGTAGCTTATGATAGTGGGGCCATTAACACAACTCTGATATTGTCCTTTCAGATTCATGATCATTGTAAAATCTTGGTAAAAAATGAGAAACTTGATGAGATGAAGAAATGTCTAGCTACATTGATCTCAGATTAGGATGCTCTGAATGGCTGATAGAAGGTGCCCAGATCGAGAAAAAGGATTTGAACGAGGCTGCGAGATACAAGTTCCGATTTATTAGTAGCACAATTATGCCTTCTTAGAATGAATAAGTTCTTTGCCATGCTAAAGTTACATGACTTGGATGAATTATGGGGTAAAAGAACAAATGTGGGAAAAACTATTGCATCATAAATCAACATGCGAGCAAAGCAAAGCTCCACCATTTTTTCCATTGATCACTGAGTTATGACGAAGATCTATGGGGCCTATGGATGCATGGATGGATGTAAAGGTATCCCTCTTGGCCTCGACAGATATCCAAAAAATAGAAGCTAATTACCTGAAAGACCAAACCGAGAGAAAGAAGAAGGAAGCCCTAACCCTGGCTTTATACAAACAAGAGCATCACTACACACTCCACCTTTCAAGCTTTCAGGTATAGCTAGTTCTACTATTTCTGTTGCTAACTCATTAGGTGTTTCTGCTTTTGTGCGACCATCCAGAGTTGCTCCATCTAGTGCATCTAGTGATCCGATCACTACTACTTTGTTGATCCAAATGGGGCAGCTTACACTGAATCCCCGATCACTACTACTTTGTTGATCCAAATGGGGAAGCTCACACAGAGTCCCCGGCTGCACATCTAGAAACATGTATTCCTGACATGATTCAGTATGCGGTGGACGATTATTTTTCACCACTGGAAGAAACAATTGAAAATTTATCGGGAAGAACAGTGGTGTGCGAGCATGATAAATGAGCCATGGAGGAGGTTGCAGTCCTACGAGCAGAAATTGTGAAAGCTTAAAAATGAAGTGGACTACTTGAAGTCCACTAATATGTCCACAATTTTTGGCATAGTGGAAATTCTGGATGCACCAGAGATGACTCAACTAGCTTCTGTACTTGGAGAGAAACAAGTAGTTGATAGTGACTCAGAAGAAGAAACTGATGAAGATATGCAAGCAGGAGCTGAAGAAGCTGCAGGAGAAGATTGGGAAGAGACGGATGCAATCATAATGCATGCAGCCTTTTAGGCTTCTCTGGGAAATGCACCACCCGCTGGATTTCATGAAGCTTGGTCCCTCTGGAGGCAACTCAAGCTCCGAGGATTAGATAGGATTGTCCTATACCAAATCCTTTATTTTAGATTCTATGCATTTTGAATATTTTATTTCCATTTGAGGACAAACACTTTGTTTTTGTGGTGGGGTGAGGCCCACCTTTTTTTTTTGCTATGGATATTTATATGTTTTGTGCGTATTTGGGTTGTCTGTTTTTAATTGTATTTTTGTAAAAACTACTTTTGCGATTATTTGAGTTGATGCCTCTCTTTTTGGGTCCTAATTTCAAAATAATTTTAACCATCCAAAAAAATCTCATTTTTGAAAATTTTGTCACCTCTTCTGTTGAAAATGGCTGATCTTGTACAAAATTTAAGTCTCGGTTTTGATCAATACCGATGACTTGCTAAGTTCTCTCAATCGAACACACATAAATGTGCAGCTACAACGAGAACGAATGAAGGTACATAGACGATGTGTAAACCGTTTGCATCTCATTAAGATTAGCCAATTATTGTATTTGTTCTTTTGCAATGATAATTAAACACTAGCAAAATTGTGTAGTCTTTTTAGACTTAAGTGTCGATGCCTTGTGTGATGAGCTTACTTTGAACCTTGCATGAATAAACCAAAAATTTACCCCATTAGTCTTATTAATTGAGAATGGTGTTCTCTTGAAATGATCATAGGCAAATTTTAAAGAGTGTAACCCACCTTTGACATATACCTTTCTTTTGTGGCCTACCCTTAACCGTGTGAAACTCTCTTAATCACCCTTAAAGCCAAACACCCTTAAAGCCTTACCTATTCTTTGGAAAATCCTTGATGAAGCGTAGACGTTACGTTATCCATCCCTTATAATCCTCTTGAGATGTAATATAAGTTAATATCCAACATAAGCCGAAATCCTAAGTTGGGGGTATGGTAAGAAGGGAAAGGAGAAGTAAAGAAGTGGAAGAAAAATCTCGAGAACCCATTGTACTACATAAAAATAGAAATCCTCAATATAAAAAACCAAAATAAGTAAAATAAAAAAGAAATAAATGAAGTTTTGGAATAAAAGCACAAAAATAAATCGGGTTTCCAAGCAATCCATGGATAAGAATAAAAATATGGCTTAGAGACACTTAATTAAGGATTGATGAGGAAGAAAGAGATGTTTTAAGAAAATCACATCTCATTGGAGAAAAGGTCACTCAGCCTAAATGAAAATACCTTTGCACTTTGCCCCATTACAGGCCTTAGAAAGACCTTTTAGATCCTGAGTAAGCACAATAGAAGGTTAATTTGAAAAAAAAAACCTATGGGTAAAAACATTCATTGTGTTCCTCTTTGTGAGTGCGAGAATTGCATCTGATTCTTGATCTTAAATTGATTAATATTTTCTTAAAAATAGAATTAGTCTTTGTGTAAAGGCATTGAAATAATTTTATTGAGCTTGAACTTGCATTAGAAATTATTGCAAGCTAGAGAATCTTTGGTAATGTTGTACCACAACATGAATATTTGAGTACACAATTGCGCTAGGCATCAGTAGTTTGAGTCTTGTTATGTATATTCATGATTATATCTTATCTAGCACTATTTAAGGAATCTTATTTGGTGAATATTAGTTTTACTTGAGGACAAGCAAAATTTTAAGTTGGGGGTGTTGTTGAATCGTCAAATTAGACTCATTTAGTGCTTTATTTTAATGTCAATAGTGTTCTCTATTGCTCATTTTATCTCAATATCTAATGAAAACTCTGAACTTTCAGGTTTTTGAAGTTTTACTTCGAGCGTGAAAGCTTAGGCACAAAGCAGAACAAAAAGGATAAAAAAAGAGCTGAAGTTGAAGTCTCAGCATTGTGAAGCACGCTTGACGATCCACCGAATAGAAAATTTTTGCCCATTGTTTTATCAAGTGAAGCTTAACGTAAGTGGAATGAAAAGGTGATGAAAAGGAGCAGTAGGCATTTTGCCGAATAATTCCCTGAAGCTTAGTTATTCCGCCCTATGTTACAACATGCAAGAACGATGAAGGCAAAGTAAAAACGATGATGAACTAGAAGAAAGGCGAATCACCAAATCACTCGGTGATTCACTACTAAATTCGCTGAACATATATATCATTACCTTATATGACTATAAACACTAAAATCTTTATTATTTTTGGAGGTCCTAATATTATTATATTTTTTCATTTTCTAGAACTCTAATTTTTATATTTTTTAATATTTGGGGAGGGTCTTGTTGGGGATTTGAAGAAAGAGGTTATTATTCCTCAAATTGGAAGTGGGTCCTCTTCATTCTTTTCCTTTGCTCATATTAAGGTTTAATTTCATATAACCTCTTCTTTCTTTATCATTTTAGGGGTACTTGATTATTGCTTGATGTGTGGCTAAACCCCCCCCCCCCATTCTTAGGGTGTGATTTAGAAAATATGTGTTGATATTATTGTTGGGTCTTGCTGGTTGATATGATTAGATGCATTTTAATGGTGATTTTGACCTAGTGGGTTTTTGTTTAAGTTAATGGGTTTGTAGTTGCAAATACAAAACCACCTATGTTATATTGACTTGCATGAGAGATGTCACTAAACTAAGACCGCTAGATTGATATACTAATGAGTGAGGTGGCAAGTGGGTCAGCCCAAGAGGGTGAGCCCTATCTTCATATCCAAGCACCTTTCATCGAAAAAGCGAGTGTGGATAAGGCTTAGGCTGGATTGGTTGGACAAGTGGGTGTCTGAGAGGAACCAATTTTATATGGGGTAAGTTGCCTGAGAGGGAATTTACTTTCATCTAAGGCTTAGCCTAATTACCATTGTATTGCTGATTTTCCTCTCCAAAGCATTTACCATATGTTTATGTCAACATATATTGCGGTCACACCCCAAGAACTTTCCCCATACTTGATTTTCCCTTTAATATTTCCTTTTTTTACATCTTGTGACAAACCCCCTTCGTTATTGGACTCTTTGGTGTCACAAATTGAATTTACGTTGTTTTATTCAATAATTTCTTAAGCTATCACATTTTTATGTAATTCTTGTTAGGTACTATTTACTACCACTTCCTTGGGACACAACCCAACCCTTAGTTGGGTTACTATACTCGCTTCGATTGGTAGACACTCAGGCCATAGGCTTGTGTCGTTGATCACGAAGTACCGTAAAGCACATGCAACATATGAATTACTCACCTACTCTATGTCAAGTCTTCTAGATCGGATCTCAAGACTAACATCACCAACCTCATGTTGCCATTCTTTTGATCACGACGATCATCTCAAATAAAAGCATAATGTTTATTACTGAACTAATATTAATATGATTGGTCGCTTACTATACCAACATACCACTACTAGATAAAAATTTAGAAATACTGCCCACTAAATCTTCATGATAAGTAGTCAATCTTTAACTCTCAGTCTACATCCATACATATAACTGCCACATTCCACTTACTTAAGTACTATTTACTCGTTCACTATACATCAGTGCCTAATTAGTTCTATAACACTCTCGCTCAAAAATCATATGCTTGCTTAAATATATTGCCTAACGAATATTTCAAATCTTCTATTCAACATACACACTTGGTCGTTACCAACAAAATGACACATAATTATAAATTTCTTTCTAGTTAAAGTATAGTCTAACTCATTCTATCTAGTAACCCTTACTCTACCTTCTATCATGAAATTTAGAAAAACTCATCACCTGTAAGTCTACCCATAAAGGAAAACAACTCATCAATAACTCACTAGGTGCATGACTGCAAAATATCATTTCTCTCTTTGTTTTACTACGGATCCTGGACATGCATTCTTCTAACTTTGGTCACTCCTATTCCTACTGTTTATAATCTCATCATACTATCTTTCGGGTGAAAACATTACCCAAGCTCGAAGACACACTTGTTCATAAGGGCCTCAACTCAAACAAGTTTAGGGAAAAGAGTTTGCGAATACATATTGCTTTAAGCTTGAACCCAGTAATCATATCGATAAGAGTACATTATTTTGAAACTCAACACTTAACGCACTCAAGAGCTTCTCTTAAGCTCCTCTACATTCTCATGACTTCCTCAAGACATTTTTGAAAGTAACTCATCGATATGAAACTATATTTGCTTTTGAACTACCATGAGTATAAGGGGTAGTCGAATGAATCTGACAAAGGATAAAGTTTAAATAATCCCCATATGATATAACTCTATTGAACAATTTAGAGTTTGAAAAAAAGAAACTTTTCCTAAGTATATGTAGCCCCTTATTTATAGAAGTGGGGCCCTAAAAACCATAAATAAAATCCTACTAACACAAATTCGTAGACACCCTAGAACTCTTGAACATCGTGCTTTGATATCAAGTTTGTCAGATTTTAGTCTACACTTTGTACGTGATCGATACTCGAGTACTATTGTTGGTCCCAAAGTGAATCTTCATCCTGGCTGACTATAAGGGAAAGACTAACTCAAGCATTTATAAGCTTAAAACTAAATCACATTCATTAATCTCGAATTCTCAACTTTTAAACATATACATATGAAGGATACTGAATAAGAATACTTATAGTTTGTAAAACAACTCAAAGAAATTAAATAATCAAAATCTCCTAATTTCTATCTATCTATGAATCTAGTACTATTATAGAAGGATATCGGAACACACCCACAACATATAAAAATTACTAACCATAAAGGAAAGGTGAATTCCTTCAGAATATAAAAACGCTCAACAAAGCTGACTCGAATGTCATATGACCTCAACAAAATGCTTGTTGATGATCTTGAACACTTCTTACTACATCATAAAATAATGCAGGTCGAATGATATTATAGCACTGAATGTATGAGTATGTCATGAGGTTAGTGTAACAACCTATTTTATTCATTATAGAAAAGCCAATGGGGAAAAGAATTGGCGCCAGAATAGTTTTGAGTAGTAACTTAAAAATTCCTAGCCTAGTCTAAATTTCAATGAAATTTGAGTCTGGTGAGGTCTGGAGGAAATCTTAAAATGATTGAGAGAACTTATTTTAATTTAATCAGATGATTTTATAGCGAAGAAACTATGGAGCTTGTACGGCTTTAAAAAATCAAATTCAGGCAAGTAGAACTCCCGAAACTAATTTTAGAATGAATGAATAATTTTTTTAATGTTAACGGTTAAAGGCATGTTGTGAAATGGGAGCTTCGAACACAGATTCCGACTCTTTGTCCTCGTGCAATCTGCCATGACAGTATTAATCTCTCTATGGTGGGGTCTTATGGCGGGTTGGGGTTCACCATATAGGACAATCGTGACTTAAATCAGGTAAGGACACCAAAAACTTTACTTTCTACAAACATTAGTTTTTGAGAGCTAAGAGATGACCCAGGGCAAATTCTTGACAGTTTCTACAAACTTCTACCACTAAAGGTAAGATTATTACTCCATTTATTCATTTTCTATCCGTAAACTTAGATTCTTGGGTAATAATCTTTGGGGAAGGTTTTGATCGGTAGTTAACGGTGAAAACTCCCTAATTGAACATAAGGATCTAGGGTTGGGTCTAGGATTGATAATAATGACTATAATCTGGGTAATTAGGCCTTGGTTATTAATCCTTTCATTAATTGATTGTTTTTATACCACTAAAAACGAAAAGAGTCCGAAAAGAGAAACCTCAAGTATCTTAGGAGGATTAAAGCTTGGTTTCGAGGTGGGTGATGGTTTCATTTTCTGTTTGTGTGATATATGACAGTTAATTGCTTTATTGTATGCATGCATGTATGCGAATGAGGACATGCAAACTGAATCAAATGAATGATGATGTATGAACAACTACATTCCATGAACCTAATGCTTGCTCAGATGACTATGAGTAATGTCATTATGGGTTTGCTTGTGATTGTGGTTGTGTTGATTTGATCGGGGTGTCACGTTTAGATACATATATTGGATCTGGTGTCATATTCCGACATATATATTTGATCGGGTGTCACGTTCCAATACATATATTGGATCGTGTATCACACCAATAACTAGGATTCTACAAATTGAATTTCATAGACAACGTAAGAGACTTGTACTTCATGCTTTGAAACAAAGTTTGCCATGTCCCGAGCCTACAACCTGGGCGTGATTGGCACTTGAGAACCATAACTGGTCCCGAGTGAACCCTTGACCTGACTTAACTCTTAGCAAATGACTTACTGATAAATAAGATAAACATTACTCAACTATCTAAAAAGCAGACTCATAATATTTAAAAATAACATCCCGACTAGCCTCAAGGGAAACTCAAGTCTAAATATACCACTAAAATGAATAAGACTTATTTACTAACGTCTATCTATTTATGAATGTCGGGACAAGACCCCTGATAATTATAACAATACTGAAATGATAAACATAATAAAGGGACTCTTTGGAAGCAAGCAGGCTCGCCAAATGACTCTGGAACTCGGCTGTATAACAAATTCATCCTAGTAAATTGTATTTGAGTCATAAAAGATGCATCTCAATTGGTTTTATTACATGGAATGTACGATCTTGTGAGGATTAATCTTAAAAATGACATAAGCTTGACCTTGAACTGAGGAAACACTTACCTCGTTGTCATGACCCAAGAGTACCCCTATATGTAACAAGGCGTACTGGACTACGAGAGGCTTCATTCAAGCCACAGAGAATAAAATAACATAAAGTAAAAGAAATGATAGGAATTTTAAAACTTACCAATGCAATCGAAGTCTTTATAACACTAAAGAAAACCCCAAATTGCCAACAGATTTTACTAAAAACTTAAGTTGGTTAGTACTCTACTAAGAAATCTCAACAGATTTCTAATTGAATTATATTCTAAAACTTAATAACGAAATTTAATAGATTACCAAAAAAAATTGTTACTATCATGTACTTATAAGGTTAGAAAAACAAAAACATGAATAAGATTAAATAGATAGAAAACAAAATAATTCGAGTCCATATAAACTATTGTGTCTCCATAAGAAATTTAATCCCCTCGTTGTACCCGAGAATATGAATTGATTTCTCCCAAAATAAAATGGATTAATCCTGTTAAAGAAATAGTGGTACCTCAAACTTCTTTTTCTTCAGCGAACTTAAGAACAACAACAAGTCACACAGACTCAGTCGATCGACACTTTGATTTTGAGAGAAAATATATGCTGAGAAGGAAAAATTTTCATTGTTTTAAAAAATGAAAAATGACTTCCTTTTATAGCCATTTTCAGCAAGAAACATGTATGTTTACAGAATCTATTCACACCCATTTTTGTCAAGAAAGTTGTGTATTTTGGAAAAAATAACAACTTTTCAGAAAATGTGTCTGTTGGGAAAGTAAAGGATTTTAGAAAAGTAATGACTTTTTGGAAAGATAATGATTTTTCGGAACGTTACCGTTACACGCGAATTAATTCTGTTAATTAACTATTTAACTAACAGCCTGAATTAATTTATTACAGATAAGATTAATAGGATTTTTTTGAACGAAAATCGGTTAAGTAAATTTTGTCCAAAAAATTTATCAATCAATCACATCATTTGCCAAATCAAAATCCGAAACCAAAGCATAAGCCGAGCCGAGCGATGGCAACGACGGTGCAAGGGGGAACATTCTTCTTAGCTCTGTAAGAAGTAAAGAAAGTGTTTCCTTATATAAGGACAACAATTTCCCTTTTGCCGATATGGGAGAAATGACTTTTCATTGGCACTTTGCAAATGACTTTTCATTTGCCCTCTAAATTGGTTCCCTCACTTTTCAATTATCTCTTTTCTTTTCCCATTCACACTTTGCTACACCCAACAATCCCCCACATGAATGGGGAATGACTATTGTTAAAACATATGCATGAAAAACCTGTGTGCCTTGTAAGTAAGGGTTAATCGCATCTTGATAAGTTGGTTTCCTTTAAACTTTCTGTAGTGAACATATATAAGATATATTCGGTCAATCCGTAGATTTGATATCTTTGAACCGTCGAGCTTTGATGTATACCTAGACAACATAAGTCAAATAATCAACCCTTGAAATATTCTTAGTTCTCATTGTTTTGTTCGTTTCAGCCATGAACACTTCTCGGATAGTAAGTGCTTAGAGAAGTGGCCTTACCGGATTCTCCTTGAAGCGGCTTACACTCCACATTCACATAGGTGATTTCTAAATGTGTTGTCCCGTAGATACACTATTTGATATACCCTGTATGAAACCTAGAAACCATTAAAAGTCCTTATGCATTGATCCTGGTTAATGAACATTGTCTCATCATGAGAATGTACCATAACATAAATTTTGACAATGTTGAACCGTCATCAATGACATTGTCTTATCGCCCTGAACCTGGATCTTGGGATCTCTAGTCCTGTAGGTAGAGTTACCGCCAGAATGACTTCTTCTCGGCCACCATTCCCATCAATAATTTCCCAAGTCCCTCTCTAGTTAGGCCTTTTGTATGTGGATCCGATACATTATCCTTTGACTTCATATACTCAATTGTAATAATTCTACTAGTAAATAGTTGCCTCACAGTTATGTCTTAATCTTATATGGCAAGACTTGCCGTAATACATAACAATTCGATCCCTTTCTATTGCATCTTGAATATCACAGTTTATGCATATATGGTCCATTGGTTTGGGCCAAAATGGAAAATCTACTAAGAAATTTCGGAGCCATTCAGCTTCTTCACCTGCGTTGTCTAAGTTGATGAATTCAGACTCAATTGTAGAGCGAGCTATACATCTTTTTTTTTGAATGATTTCCAAGATATTGCTCCTTAACCAATATTTAAACGTATCCACTTGTGGATTTTGTTTCAGTTGACCCTGTAATATAATTTGCATCACTATATCCTTGAAGAATTGTTGGATATTTGTTGTAATGCAAAGTATAGTTTTGAGTGTTATATAAGTATCCCAAAACTCTCTTCATTGCCAACCAATGATTTTGATTGGGATTACTTGTGTATCGACTCATTTTACTAATCCTGTACAATTCATGACATACATCAAACTTCCCAACACTCTGGTATAATCCAATTGAGACTGACATTCACTTTTATTTTTTGCAAGATTAAGGTTCACATCAATTAGAGTCTTTTACCTTTTGAAATTCAAATATTTGAATTTTTCAAGTACCTTTTGAATATAATGAATTTGATAGAATGCTATACCGTTAGGAGTTTTGAGAATAATAATTCCCAATACCACATCAACAACTCCTAGATCTTTCATATCAAACTTACTAGCGAGCATACACTTAGTATCTTTTATATTGTCAATGTCCTTGCTCATTATCAACATGTCATCCACGTATAGTCATAGAATGACTTCCTGATTTGGAGTATCTTTAATGTAAACACATTTATAACATTCATTGATCTTAAATCCATTTGACAACATGGTTTGATCAAACTTTGCAAATTTTCGTTTCTTTACCAGGAACTACAAAACCCTCAGGTTGTTCCATGTAAATTTCTTCTTCTAGCTCTCCATTTAAGAAGGCGTTTTTCACATCTATTTGATGGATTTCAAGACCATATACTGCAACTAGGGAAATTAACATCCGAATGATGTAATTCTAGTCACTGGAGAGTATATATCAAAATAATCAAGACTTCCTTTTTGTCTAAAGCCTTTTACAACAAGTCTTGATTTATATTTGTCAATAGTTCATCATCATTCATCTTTCTTTTAAAGATCCATTTTGAACTGAAGAGTTTGTTTCCTGGAGAAAGATCTACCAACTCCCATGTATGATTGCTTAGGATTGATTGAATTTCACTATTGACAGCCTCCTTCCAATAAGTTGAGTCGCTAGAAAACATTGCTTCCTTAAATGTTTGAGGCTCACTTTCAAGAAGGATGTTACCAAATCAGATCCAAATGAAGTAGTTGTCTTTTAATGTTTACTTCGCCTTGGACTCTCTTCATTGGTTTCATTCCATTTTGGTTCTTCTAGGGGTTGTTTAGACCCCCAACTTGATGACTCAAGTATAGTTTTATACGGATTGATATGTTCAAAAAATTTAGCAGTATCTGATTCCATTACCGTATTGTTATGAATATCCAGATGTTTGGACTTACGAATCAAAAATTAACATGCCCTACTATTTGTGGATATCCAATGAATACACAATCCACTGTCTTAGGAACTATATATACCCTCTTAGTTATAGGAACTTGGAATTTGTCTAGACACCCCCACACTTTGAAATATTTCAAGTTGGGTTTTCTACTTGACATGCCCTACTATTTGTGGATATCCAATGAATACACAATCCACTGTCTTAGGCCCTATATTTACCCTCTTAGGTATAAAGTTCTTGGAATTTGTCTAGGCACCCCACACTTTGAATTATTTCAAGTTGGGTTTTCTACCTTTCCATTTCTCATAAGGAATAACATGTGTCTTTGAGTGAGGCGCTCTATTGAGTATTCGATTTGCTGTAAGGATAGCCCCTCCCCCCACAAGTTCTGTGGTAAACCTGAACTAACAAGTAATGCATTCATCATTTGTTGTAATGTTTGGTATTTTCTTTCTGCAATCCCATTATATTGAGGAGTGTACGGATCAGTAGTTTAATGAATTATTCAATTTTATTAACATATTTCTGCAAATGGAGATTCATATTCTCAACCTCTATCACTTCTGATCATTTTGATCTTTTTATCCAACTGATTTTCAACTTCAATTTTATATTGCTTAAATGCATCTATTGCTTCATCCTTACCATTTAACAAATACACATAACAATATCTAGTGCAATCGTCAATAAAAGTTATGAAATACTTTTTCCCACAACGTGGTGACATTGAATTCATGTCACAAATATCAGTGTGAATCAGTTCTAAAGGATTTGAGTTAATTTGAATAGATTTATACGGATTCTTAGCATACTTAAATTCAACGCAAATTTGAATTTTTGATTTATTGCACTCAAATTTTGGCAATACATTTAAGTTAATAAGTTTTCACAAGTTTTTGTTAGTAATGTGTCCCAAACGTTCATGCCATAAATATCTAGACTTAAGTAAGTAAGAAGAAGCAGAATCATTATTCATATCAATTGTAATTACATTGAGTATGAAAAGGCCATCACTAAGGTATCATTTTCCTACATACATTCATTGTTACTTACTATTACGTTATTTTAAACAAATACACATTTGAATTCATTCTTAGTCAGAACTAGAATTTAAACTAAATTCCTTCTCAATTTATGAACATATGGGACTTTGTTCAAAGTCACCACCTTGTCTGATCTCATCTTTAATCGGACCTTGCAAGTTCCTTCAACCTTTGCATCAACGGAGTTTACCGTAAGCAACTTCTCATATGTAGGTGCTGGAGTATATGATGAAAAAAATTCTCTGTTTGCACAAACATGGCATGAGGCACCAGAATCTAAGCATTGCACAGAGATCGTCCATTTCTTCTTTGGATTAAGCCAAGTTTGTTTGATCCTTCTTTATATTTTCCTTCTTTGGACCCCGACATTTAATAGACCTGTGACCACGTTTACAACAATGAAGCAACTTCCATTTAATTTCTTCTTCGGGGATTGCTTTTTGGACCAGATGCTTCATTTCTTTTCTTTAATTTTGAATGATCTTCTTCAACAATATTTGCTCCAGATATTGCTGAAATACCACATGACCTTTTTTCTACAGCCTTATTATCCTTTTTGATTCTCAAGCTTACTTTAAGATCTTCAAAGTCATCTCCTTGCATTTATGTTGCAAGTAGTTTTTGAAGTCCTTCCACAAGGAGGTAACTTCTCAATAGTAGCAGCCACTTGAAAGACATCATTCACAACCAATCCTACATTAAAGATTATGTGACTATTAAGGAAAAACATAATATTTCTAACATAGGCATTAAATAAATTTATACCATGAGCAAAGAGATCATGGATTATGACTTGCAGTTCTTGAACATGGGTAACGACGGTCTTACTGTCTATCATCTTATAGTCCAGAACTTTGCCACAATGAACTTATTCATTCCGCCATCCTCTGTTTTGTTCTTCTTTTCTAAAGCATCTCATAATACTTTTGAGATTTTGACATTGTTGTACACATTGTAAAAATCATTTTGCAGCACGATCAGAATATAATTTACATAAAAAATCTGAGTGTTTCGATGCTTCTGTTAACAATAATTGTTCTTCAGCCGGAGTATCATCCGACATAACAGGAACATTCTCATTAATGGATCGCTGCAAACTCAACGTAGTGAGATAGAAGAACATCTTTTGCTTCCATCTCGTGAAGTGAACTCCAGAAATTTTTACAGGTTTCTCAGCCGACGCTAAGGCAGCAGTTGAACGATTCTATGCAACCATGTTGTTGCAGCACTCACTGTTCCAAAATTATTTGACTTGAATTATTCATTTGGCACAAATGGCAGATAATTTTAGTATTTGAAATACTAATAGTAAAGAACAAATCTTTACACAGACTTTTTCTGATTTAACAATAAATTTTTTATGTTCTTTTTATCTTGATGGAATAAATTTTAAAAATTGAAAAAGAGTAAAAGATCATAAAGGTTTAAATCTCTAGAAACCTCAAATACAGAAACTTATTAGATTTCTTAAGCTTGTTACTATCCTGTACTTATAAGGTTAGCAAAACAGAAACAGAAAGCAGATGAAGTAGACAAAAAACAAAATAATCCGAGTCCACAGAAACTACTGTGTCTCCTTAAGAAATTTAATCCCAACAATGTACTCGAGGTTATGGATTAATTTCTCCCTAGATATGATAGATTAATCATGTTAAAGAAATAATGTTACCTCAAATTTCATTAACTTCAGCGAACATAAGAACAACAACAAGTCACACAGACTAAGTCGATTAACACTTTGATTTTGAGAGAAAATATATGCAGAGAAGGAAAATTCTCAGTGTTTCAAAAAAAATGAAAACTGACTTCCTTTTATAGCCATTTTCAGCAAGAACACGTCTTTTCAGAAAAATATGTTCAGACTAATTTTATCTAGAAAGTTGTGTCTTTTGAAAAAAATAACAACTTATCGAATATGTGTCTGTTGGGTAAGTAACGGTTTTTCTGAAAGTAAAGACTTTTAAGAAAGAATAATGACTTGTCGGAACGTTTCCGTTACATGTGAATTAATTCTGTTAATTAACAATTAACTAAAGTCTGTAATTGATTTTTAAGAGATTAGATTAACATGATTTATTTGATTAACAAAAATCAATGAAATAAATTTTCACCAAAAAAATTATCAATCAATCACATAATTTCCAAATCTAAATCTAAATCCAAATCCGAATCCGAATCCGAGGTCGAGCGAGCAACGACAATGACTCAAGGGGACACTCTCTTCGTAGCTCTTTAAGAAGTAAAGGAAGTGTTTCCTTATATAAGTACAACAATTTCCCTTAGTTTTGCCGATATGAGAGAAATGACTTTTCATTTACTCTTTGCAAATGACTTTTCAATTTTCCTCCAAATTAGTTTCCTCACTTTTAATATTCTCTCTTTTCTTCTCCCATTCACACTTTGCTAAACCCAACAAAAATTTTACTAACTAAATATTGTAGTTGGTGAATACGGCGGAAAAAAATGGAGCCAAATTTAGCAACATTCTATCAATGGATTACCAACTGAAATTTTACTAACGTACAACTTTTGTTGGTAGTATCACCAACAAAGTGTATATCGTTTGGTAAATATGACCAAAAAATTATTTATATAATTTAATAACATATTACCAATGAATTACTAACCATACATTTACCAACGACTGGATTGTGTTGCTAACTTTACCAACCAAATATAAATATCTTGGTAAATTAGTAATGAAATGTAATTTGTTGGTAAACTTGCCAACCAATATCCAATTAGTTGGAAATTTTGTCGAAGAATAAAAATTGTAGTTAGTAATTACTAACATCATTAGAATAGTATGTAATATAACAATCGATCATTAATTAATTAGTAAAATTTATCAACATATTAATTATAAGTTGGTAATATTACATATGAATGTTTAGTTGAATAGTAACTAGTACCAAATATGATAAAATCTATTGGTAAATTATTAAATACTAACTTATATTTGAATATTTGATAATTTATCAATTGAAGTTAAATTTTTTGGAAAATTAGCATCAAGTGTATAGGATTTCATATTTAGTTTGTGTCGTTTGGCATTTTAACTTTTAAATTTAGTCAAAACTTGCCTTTGGTAAAATTTTTTTGTAATTGTGCTCAGATTAAAACTATGTCAGCGTCATTAGATTCGAAATATAATTTTTTTGTCTAACAAGAAGGTTAGTTCAAGTTTTGAGGCTTTCATTTTTATTTGTGTCATTAGGTGTTTTTAATCTTATGTTTTTGTCAATATTTTTGTGAATGTGCTTAGATGAGAATGTCGTCAGTGTAATTTACTCCAAAGATCATTTTTTATCTAATGGATTTTTGGTTCGGATATTGAGGCTTTCATTATTAGTGTGTTCAGTTAGGTGTTTTAACTCATAAATGTTGGTCAAAATTTAATTTCTGTTAATAAATATTATAAACGTGGTCAGATTAAATTTTTGTCAGTTCAGTTAGATTTGAAAGGTTATTTTTTATGTAATAAGACAAGGGGTTCGCGGTTTGAGGTATCCTGTTTTAGTTTGTGTCTTTACACATTTTAACTTTTAAGGTTTAGCCAAACTTTTACTTCGTCAATATTTTTGGTAATAGTACTCGAATCAAAATTTTGTCACCGCGTTAAACCATACAAGTTCAGTTTTGATCTCATTGTATGGTTGTTTCGGGTTTTAAGACTTCTATTTTCAGTTTATATCGTAAAGCTTTTTAACTTTTAACTTTTGGTTAAAATTTGAATTTGATCTTTCACGAGCGGAATCTAGACCACAGACAAGACCGGCGTCGTTGACCTCTCAGAGGTCGCAGACAAGCCTACATACGCCATTATTACTTCATCTAGGTTAATTTTAGCGGAAAATTTAAAACTTTTTGTTTCCTAACATGCTTAATATACATTCTATTACATATATAATTGCTCACCATCAACCACATAACTTTAAGATCATCAAATGAAAGAAGCATTTTATTATAACGATAAAGATGTACTTGCAAAAATGGCAATAATACAATGTCTGAACAAAAAGGGGAAAGAAACGCTAGTGGAACATACTCCACTAGCTTAATCCTACAACTAATATAGAATATAAATGGGAAGCATCCTCGAAAGCATGAGGGCCTACCAAGTCTGGATTAATGCTAGACGTCCAGATAGCTGCAACGTTGATCCTATAGCTCTAGTGTCCACTTGTGCCTGCACCTAAAGTTGTAGAGTTGTATAGGGTTAGTACACACTTATACTAAGTATGGGTATATGCAAGCACACACCAAGGACATGCATGAGTAAGAATAGGTCTTTCCTAACAACATTATTGTGGAAGGTCAAGTCAATGGACTTGCCAAATTGAGATTAGAAAAGTGAGTGAGCTTTCAAAATTTGAATTAGGAAATTTATGAGGTTTCCAAATTTGTATTAGGAAAGTTATGCCATAAGAGTAACATGCATCATCATACTCAACATTTTGCACACAGGACACAACAACGTACACATAGAACATATCATAATTCATATAACACATAACATTGTTCATATCATTCATTCGTATGCCATGAGACAATGGAATCATGGACTTGACGTTAAGACTTCCCAAAATGAGGGCTCAACATATGGGAACTCAACTAGGGAGTATGGTTTAGCAATCACAGAGTCTGCTTCATTCATTTATACGTACTTCATTTCATTTCATTCATGGGCCAGTATAAACACTAGCTATAACTAGGATGTAGTTTAAGACTTTCATATGGTTCATTGTGCAATGACCAAGAATGACCTAATGTCATTACTTGAATCTAACTTACCTCTTGATTATCCTATCCTAACACCTTTGGTATCATTCGTTTCATTATGTGCATCATTTAAGGTCGGCCTCATTCATTCATTGGGAACTTTAACTTTAGCCGACATAGATCATGTGAGAATCATGAAATCCAGTGTCATGAAACTCCACACCGAAAAGAGATGGAATCACCGGCCAAAGTAACCCAAAACATGCTAGCGTACATGGGAGTTGAACCCCCCCAGATCCCTATATTGGCAGTATAGGTTCGAAGACTAGGAGATATAAGGAGACATATACCCGTCATGCCGGAAAGTCTCATCTCATGAGAGTTATGTGAACCTCCGCCCTTCCCGAAAGAAGGCATCACCGCTCATATCTAGTCTATCGGTGCTCAGTATAAAGTTCTATTACATTCAACTCATACGTCATGGAAGCTGGCTTATAGTATGAGGACATCAGAGCTCAATATATTATTTCTCATCTCATCATTAGTATTAAGTGTGTAATCTAAATACTTTCATTAGAGTGTTCATAGAGACTGGTCTCTTGTAACGACCTGTTTAGTCGTTTCGAGCAGTAGAATTACTTTTGCTAATAACTGACTGTGTCGACGTATCACACGACGGACCGTCATGGTCACGACGGGCCATCGAGGCTCTTCGTTCCAAAACACTTAAACTCTGAAATCTAGGTACGGGGATCAACTCTCTGAACTTTGCGACGGAATTGCAGCACGGACCGTCGTAGACACGACGGACGGTCACAAACCTCGTTACTGAATTTGACTCTCTGAACTTTGTGAGGGACCTGCAGGATGGACCGTCGCAGGTACGACGGGCCTTCACGAGTGGCGTAACCTCGACTTGGTCGGATTTCTGCTAAAAGTTTTTAAAGGGTGTTTTGGACTATTCCTGATTTAATTAGGAAATTAGTGGGGTAAGTTTAATAATTTATTTACTTGGGGGTTAAAGGAGATAACTTTAAAATAAAGAATGGGATACTTTCATCATAATGAATTATATGATAATTAGGGTAAAAGAAAAAGAATCTGGAAAAAAAGGAAAAATAGAAAGAACAGAGAGAGGGAGAACGAGCGAGAAAAGGGAGAAGCGAAGAGGAAAGCAAAGGCATTGAGAAGTAGCTTGCTTGATCACGATTCTTCGGTGGAGGTAAGTTATAGTTTATGCTATCTCATAGTAAACTCTAAATAGCGATTGATATGTATTGGGTGGTATTGTAAAGTCTTCTATATGCTTAATTGTGTGATTGCATGATGTGATTATGAAATTGTGATGGATTATAATGATGAGGTTGTTGAATCTTAAACCTTAAAACCTCTCTAATAAAGATGATGCCTTGACATAAAGGAAGGCTTGATGAACTAAAGTAATGAGATTAAGGGATCGGGTGTCACGAACCGACACATAGAATTAGGGGATCGGGTGTCACGAACCGACACGTAGAATTAGGGGATCGGGTGTCACGAACCAACACGCAGAATTAGGGGATCGGGTGTCACGAACCAACACGTAGAATTAGGGGATCGGGTATCACAAACCGACACATAGTAATAGGGGATCGAAGTGTCACGTACCGACACGTAGTAGTAGGGGATCGGAGTGTCACGTTCCGACACAAGAATAATAAAGAGAATGAATCTTAAATTATGTTAATATACTCAAATTTAAAGAAAACTATTTCCCAAATGAGTAAGGTGTGGAGGCTTGAGTCCTCGTAGGTACGCTTGGTGTTGTGGCCAATGGTTAATGTACTTGTTGTTGTCACCTGTTGAGTATGGTAGTCGATTTTATATTATTATTCGATATATATTGTTTTCTATTTTGAGTTGGCCGAGTATACCTACTCAGTACGTGTTCCTTGTACTGACCCCTACTTGTATTTTTTTCTCTTTGTTATTTGTGGAGTGCAGCAAACGTGCCATCGACTTCGACTCGCCCTCAACTCTAGCGAGTCTTCATCACGTCAGATTTCAGGGTGAGCTATTGTTCCTAGCTCGGACTGGATTCTCTCCTTCACGTCTTGATGTCTTGAAATTTGGACATGGATCATTCCTTTTACTTATTTTAGTTTCTTAGATACTCTTAGATTAGAAATTTGAGGATAGATGTTCTTGGTGTGATGACTTCCAGATTTTGGGAATAATAAGTATTAAATTTTAGAAGTTATTATTGGTTATATTAATGAGTTTTAAGTCTTACGCATTATACTTTGTTCCATATGGTTGAAATATTGGTAAACCTTGGGGTTTAGATTTGTTGGTTCGCTCAGATAGGGGAATAAGTGTGGGTGCCACTCGCGGCTCGTTTTGGGTCGTGACAAACTTGGTATCAGAGCATTAGGTTTGTTGGTCTCATCACACAAGAACGAGTCTAGTAGAGTCTTGAGGAATGGTAGGGGGACGCCTTTACTTTTCTTCGAGAGGCTATAGGACTTTAGGAAAATTCCGTTCTTTCTTTCTTTCGTGCTATTACTTGGATCTAATTAGTATCTAGGTGATACAAATTGGTATCTGACATCCTCACTCTATTTCGCATATGGTTAGAACTAGATCAACAACTGTGCCAAAACCAACACCGGCAAGACAAGATGCGTCTGAGCCAGCCACTGGGGCTGTAGCTCAAAGAGGAGCAGTGGCAAGAGGCCGTGGTAGAGGTCGCGGGAGGAGGTCCTTTAGAGGTAGAGGACAAACACCTGGTCCAGCTAGTACTAGGGCGGTGACTCCTCCACCGACTGATGAGGTAGTACGAGAGGGTGAGGAAGGGGAAAATGAGCAAGTGCAAGATGAGGAATTACAACCCCAACCTACCCCAGAGATTATTAACAAGGTTCTTGCTTATCTTAACGGGTTATCTGATCACAGGGCCAGACACCTCCAGTGTTTTCTACACCAGCATCTTAGGTCCCAGGAGTACAACATGCACCTGTTGTGGCTCCCCGCATGGATGCCATATTGGAAGTAGGCACGTTTCCTCGATTGACCACAGGGACTATAATGACGAGTGATCAACATGAACTTTTCACTAAATTATTGAAGTTGAAACCTCCAGTCTTCAAGGGTATTGAATCTGAAGATGCCTATGACTTTCTGGTTGATTGTCATGAGCTACTACATAAGATGGACATAGTAGAACGATTCGGTGTTGAGTTTGTGACCTACCAATTTCAAGGGAATGCTAAAGTGTGGTGGCGGTTGTATGTTGAGTGTCAACCAACACAGGCACCACCTATGACTTGTGCATCATTCTCTAGCTTATTTATGGAGAAGTATATACCCCGGACTTTGAGGGACAAGAGGAGAGATGAGTTCCTAAGCTTAGAGCAAGGCAGGATGTCTGTTACTGCTTATGAGGCTAAGTTTCGTGCACTATCTAGGTATGCCACCCAGCTTTGCTTTAGTCTACAAGAGCGAATTCGCCATTTTGTGAAAGGGTTGAGGTCAAATTTGCAGATCCGAGCCTTACAGGTAGCCGCTGCAGCAAAATCCTTTCAGGAAGTGGTTGATTTTGTGATAGAGGTGGAGGGAGTGAAGCCAGACGACTTCACCATGGCCTCGACATCTAAGAAGTTTCGTAAGGGAGGTGATTGTAGTGGTTCTTACTCCAGAGGGCAGAGTTCAGGAGGTTACCCAGCCCGACCTATTCAGTCTTCACTGCAGGCTGTAGCTGGGGGTCCATCGCAGACCAGCCAACATTTCTCTGAGTTTGGAGGTTATCCCCAAACTTCGTCGTCCTCACAGAGACCTATGCTTTACCCCAGAGAGTGTTATGGATGTGGGGAGACTGGACATATTAGGAGATATTGTCCAAAACAGAGTTACAGACCCCCAATAGTCAGAGGTAGAGGTGGTCATGGAAGAGACTGCTATTCTGGAGGACCTGGTGGCCAAGGTAATGGAGGTCACCAAATCAACCGGGGTGGCAGGCAAACTGGAGCTACTGCAGCGTAACATGGTAGGGGCAACGGGCAGACAGGTGATAGGGCCCATTGTTATGCTTTCCCCGGGAGGTCTGAAGCGGAGACATCTGATGCTGTTATTACAGGTAATCTTTTGGTATGTGATTGCATGGCTTCTGTATTATTTGATCCTGGATCCACATTTTCATATGTATCTTCCTCATTTGCTATTGGTCTTGATTTACATTGTGATTTGCTTGACATGCCCATTCGGGTCTCTACTCCTGTGGGTGAGTCTGTGATAGTTGAGAAGGTGTATAGGTCTTGTCTTGTGACTTTTGTGGGGAACAATACTCATGTAGACTTGATTATTCTAGAAATGGTTGATTTCGATGTAATTCTGGGTATGACTTGGCTTTCTCTGAATTTTGCAATCTTAGATTGCAATGCTAAAACTGTGACATTGGCCAAGCCTGGGACAAATCCGCTAGTGTGGGAGGGTAACTATACATCAACCCCAGTTCGTATCATCTTCTTCCTTCGTGCTAAGAGAATGGTTAGTAAGGGTTGTTTAGATTTTTTGGCACATCTCAGGGATGATACTCCCCAAGTACCTTCGATTGAGTCTGTTTCGATAGTCCGTGAGTTTCTGGATGTGTTTCCTGCAGACCTTCCTGGTATGCCACCGGATAGGGATATTGATTTTTGTATTGATCTGGAGCCGGGTACTCGCCCCATTTCCATTCCCCTTATAGAATGGCTCGCGCTGAGTTAAGGGAATTAAAGGCCCAACTTCAAGAGTTGTTAGGTAAAGGCTTTATTAGACCAAGTGCATCCCCTTGGGGTGCTCCTGTCTTATTTGTGAAGAAGAAGGATGAAAGTTTTCGGATGTGCATAGACTACAGGCAACTAAATAAGGTAACTGTTAAGAACAAGTATCCTCTTCCTCGCATTGATGATTTGTTCGATCAGTTACAAGGTGCTTGTACCTTCTCAAAAATCGATTTGAGGTCTGGTTATCATCAATTGAAAATACGGGCAACATATGTTCCAAAGTCTGCTTTTCGAACCAGGTATGTGCATTATGAATTCTTAGTAATGTCTTTTGGACTTACGAATGCCCCTGCTGCTTTCATGAGCCTGATGAACGGGATTTTAAAGCCATATCTGGATCTCTTTGTTATTGTATTCATTGATGATATACTGATATACTCAAAGAGCAGGAAAGAGCATGAGGAGAATTTGAGAATTGTATTGGATGTGTTGAGGGAGAAAAGGCGTTATGCCAAATTTTCCAAGTGTGAGTTTTGGCTAGATTCAGTGTCTTTCTTGGGGCACGTGGTTTCTAAGGATGGGGTGATGGTGGATCCTTCTAAGATCGAAGCAGTGAAGAGTTGGGTAAGACCTACCAATGTTACCGAGGTAAGGAGCTTTGTTGCTTTAGCTAGCTACTACCTTCGATTTGTCAAGGGATTTTCTTCTGTTGCCTCCCAACTGACAAATTAGACTAAGCAGAATGTTCCATTTGTATGGTCGGACGAATGTGAAGAAAGCTTCCAGAACCTCAAGACCTTGTGACTACTGCACCAATTCTTACCTTGCTAGTGGAAGGCAAGAACTTCATTGTTTATTGTGATGCATCTTATTCTGGGTTAGGTGCAGTGCTAATGCAAGAGAGAAATGTGATTGCTTATGCTTCAAGGCAATTAAAAGTGCATGAACATAACTATCCGACCCATGATTTGGAGTTGGCCGCAGTCGTGTTTGCATTAAAGCAATGGAGACATTATCTATATGGGGTTAAGTGTGAAGTCTATACAGATCATCGTAGTTTACAATATGTCTTTACTCAGAAAGATTTGAATTTAAGACAGAGGAGATGGATGGAACTATTGAAGGACTATGATGTTAGCATATTGTATCACCCAGGAAAAGCTAATGTGGTGGCGGATGCTTTAAGTAGAAAAACAGGGAGCATGGGAAGTCCAGCCCACTTACAGGTTTCTAGACGCCCATTGACTAGAGAGGTCCAGACTTTGGCTAACGACTTTATGAGGCTGGAAATATTAGAGAAAGGAGGATTTTTGGCCTTTGTGGAGGCAAGATCTTCTTTTCTTGACAAGATTAAGGGAAAACAGTTTGATGATAAGAAGCTGAGCCGAATTCGGGATATGGTGTTGCGAGGAGAGGCTAAAAAAGCAATAATTGATGAGGAAGGCGTTTTAGAATTAATGGAAGGGTATGTGTGCCCCGTGTTGATGATTTGATCCACACTATTCTTACAGAGGCTCATAGTTCAGGATATTCTACACATCCTGGTGCAACCAAGATGTACCGTGACCTAAAGCAACATTTCTGGTGGAGTAGGATGAAGCCTGACATTGCTGATTTTGTTGCCCAATGCCTGAATTGTCAACATGTAAAGTATGAACACCAGAGGCCCGGAGGAACACTTTAGAGGATGCCCATTCCTGAATGGAAGTGGGAAAGAATTGCAATGGATTTCGTGGTTGGTCTTCCAAAGACATTGGGTAAGTTTGATTCTATTTGGGTAATTGTGGACAGATTAACTAAGTCTGCTCACTTCATTCCGGTCAAGGTGACTTACATTGCAGAGAAGTTAGCCAAACTCTACATCTCAGAAATTGTTCGATTGCATGGAGTTCCACTTTCCATCATATCAGATAGAGGTACACAATTTACTTCTAAGTTTTGGAGAACATTGCATGCTGAATTAGGTACTAGGTTGGACCTTAGTACTGCATTTCACCCTCAGACCGATGGTCAGTCTGAGCGAACGATTCAGGTGTTGGAGGATATGCTTCGTGCATGTGTGATCGAATTTGGTGTTCATTGGGATAACTTCTTACCTTTAGCAGAGTTTTCATACAATAATAGCTATCACTCAAGTATTGATATGGCCCCATTTGAGGCACTATATGGGAGGAGATGTAGGTCTCCCATTGGTTGGTTTGATGCATTTGAGGTGAGACCATGGGGTACCGATCTCTTGAGGGAATCATTAGAGAAGGTGAAATTCATTCAAGAAAAGCTTTTAGCGGCTCAAAGTAGGCAGAAGGAATATGCAGATCGAAAGGTTAGGGACTTGGATTTCATGGAGGGTGAACAAGTCTTGCTAAAGGTTTCACCCATGAAAGGGGTGATGCGGTTTGGTAAGCGAGGTAAGCTTAGTCCGAGGTATATTGGTCC
The DNA here is from genome assembly GCA_027705065.1 of Solanum peruvianum. Taxonomy (NCBI): domain Eukaryota; kingdom Viridiplantae; phylum Streptophyta; class Magnoliopsida; order Solanales; family Solanaceae; genus Solanum; species Solanum peruvianum. The sequence goes on along the minus strand of JAKWJD010001755.1, from coordinate 34,176,745 downwards.
ATTTGAAGTGATGAAGCGCGTGGGGGAGGTGACTTATGAATTGGCATTACCTCCAGGACTCTCAGGAGTGCACCCGGTATTTCATGTGTCTATGCTGAAAAGATATCATGGGGATGGAAACTACATTATTCGTTGGGATTCAGTTCTTCTTGATGAGAATTTGTCTTATGAGGAAGAGCCGGTTGCTATTCTAGATAGAGAAATCCGCAAGTTGAGATCAAGGGAGATTGAATCCATCAAGGTTCAATGGAAGAATCGGCTAGTTGAAGAGTCCACTTGGGAGAAGGAGGCTGATATACAAGAAAGATACCCACACCTTTTTACAGATTCAGGTACTCTTTCTCGCCCTTGTTTTTCTTCTTGTGACCGTTCGAGGACGAACGATGGGTAAATTGGTATCTATTGTAACGTCCTGTTTAGTCGTTTCGAGCAGTAGAATTACTTTTGCTAATAACTGACTGTGTCGACGGATCACACGACGGACCGTCATGGTCACGATGGGCCATCGAGGCTCTTCGTTCCAAAACACTTAAACTCTGAAATCTAGGTACGGGGATCAACTCTCTGCACTTCGCGACGGAATTGCAGCACGGACCGTCGTAGACACGACGGACCGTCACAAACCTCGTTACTGAATTTGACTCTCTGAACTTTGTGACGGACCTGCAGGACGGACCGTCGCAGGTACGACGGGCCGTCATGAGTGGCATAACCTCGACTGGGTTGGATTTCTGCTAAAAGTTTTTAAGGGGTGTTTTGGACTATTCCTGATTTTAATTAGGAAATTAGTGGGGTAACTTTAATAATTTATTTACTTGGGGGTTAAAGGATATAACTTTAAAATAAAGAATGGGTTACTTTCATCATAATGTATTATATGATAATTAGGGTAAAACAAAAATAATCTGGAAAAAGGAAAAATAGAAAGAACAGAGAGAAGGAGAACGAGCGAGAAAAGGGAGAAGCGAAGAGGAAAGCAAAGGCATTGAGAAGTAGCTTGCTTGATCACGATTCTTAGGTGGAGGTAGGTTATGGTTTATGCTATCTCATAGTAAACTCTAAATAGCGATTGATATGTATTGGGTGGTATTGTAAAGTCTTTTATATGCTTAATTGTGTGATTGCATGATGTGATTATGTAATTGTGATGGATTAGAATGATGAGGCTGTTGAATCTTAAACCTTAAAACCTCTCTAATAATGATGATGCCTTAACATAAAGGAAGGCTTGATGAACTAAAGTAATGAGATTAAGGTATCGGGTGCCACGAACCGACACGTAGAATTAGGGGATCGGGTGTCACGAACCGACACGTAGAATTAGGGGATCGGGTTTCACGAACCGACACGTAGAATTTGTGGATCGGGTGTCACGAACTGACACGTAGAATTAGGGGATCGGGTGTCACGAACTGACACGTAGTATTAGGGGATCGGAGTGTCACGTACTGACACGTAGTAGTAGGGGATCGGAGTGTCACGTTCCGACACAAGTAGAATAAAGAGAATGAATCTTGAATTATGTTAATATACTCAAATTTAAAGAAAACTATTTCCCAAATGAGTAAGGTGTGGAGGCTTGAGTCCTCGTAGGTATGCTTGGTGTTGTGGCCAATGGTTAATGTACTTGTAGTTTTCACCTGTTGAGTATGGTAGTCGATTTATATTATTATTTGATATATATTGCTTTCTATTTTGAGTTGGCCGATGATACCTACTCAGTACGTGTTCCTTGTACTGACCCCTACTTGTATTTTTTTCTCTTTGTTATTTGTGGAGTGCATCAAACGTGCCATCGACTTTGACTCGCCCTCAACTCTATCCAGTCTTCATCACGTCAGATTTCAGGGTGAGCTATTGTTCCTAGCTCGGACTGGATTCTCTCCTTCATGTCTTGATGTCTTTAAATTTGTACATGGATCATTCCTTTTACTTATTTTAGTTTCTTAAGTACTCTTAGATTAGAAATTTGAGGATAGATATTCTTGGTGTGATGACTTCCAGATTTTGGAATAATAAGTATTAAATTTTAGAAGTTATTTATTGGTTATATTAATGAGTTTTAAGTCTTCCGCATTATACTTTGTTCGATATGGTTGAAATATTGGTAAACCTTGGGGTTTCGATTTGTTGGTTCGCTCACATAGGGGAATAAGTGTGGGTGCCACTCGCGGCTCGTTTTGGGTCGTGACTTCTCTTCATTAACTTTACACTCTCATACGTGAGTACGTTTTGGTAACATTTACTTAGGCTCATTTGAGAAAGCTCTCATCTTTTACATTAGCCTCATATCATGTTGGCACCACATTCATTATCATTAGCACATTTGCTCGTCATAGTTACTCATCCCTTTTTACGTAAATGTTCATTTCATCATATGCCAATGCACTTGGCCATTTGGTGTGTTTCACACTATTACTTAACCCTTCTAGGGTTTCATAATTTCATTTTTTGTTTCATCATTTCATTTTTCATTTCATCATGCCAATGCACTTGGCCATTTAGTGTATTTTACACTCGTACTTAACCTTTCTAGGGTTTCATCATTTCATTACAAACATCTTAGGTTCACTTACTTTTAAACGTATGCTAGACTTATGGGTCTATACATACAAGCCATGAGGCTTCATTCATAGTTCATTTAAGTGACTCATATCTTCCTAAGATTATGTTGTACAAGACTTACACATCTTGTATGTATACCAAGATCTCGATTTTGATCTAAGTAGGCATCATTATTCTTTATTATTTAATTCACGTATGACTTTCGTATCAATACCGAATTTGGGCAAGGGAACCCGGTTTTCAAATTCTTGAACAACACTTACATTTTTTTATTCATTTTTGTTTGATCCATACAGCTTGGGGAACCAAGTTCGAGCCCCAATGCCTTCATTTTATTTTTTCTTAATTTCTCTCTTTATTTTTTCGCTTAATGGAACTAAGAGGATGTTGGATCGAACCCGCACAACCTCATTTACTTTTTATTTTCATTGCCTTTAAATTTCTCTCCTTTGGCCGAGGGGTTGTTGGTTCGAACCCCCACAGCCCCTCTTTAATTTCTTTTACTTTTTCTTCTTAAATCTGTCTAGGAGGTCATGGGTTCGATTCTCACGCCTCACATCTCTTTTATTACATTTACTTTTACTCTCTTCACTGCCTAGAGGTCGTCGGTTCGATTTCCACAACTCACATTTCTTTTCTTTCATTTTATTTACTTCATTTACTGCCTAGGGGTCATGGGTTCGATTCCCACGCCTCATATTGTTTTTCTTTTACTCTTCCTTAAATCTGATTGAGAGGTGGTGGGTTCGAATCCCACTCCTCTCATTTCTTATTTTTTCTTTTAAGTTACATTTTCCAGCCAATATCATGGTTCGAATTCCCTTCACCACATTTCTTTTTACTTCTTTATTTTCATGGTCTTTAACATGGTGAGGTCACGGGTTCAATCCTCCATTACCTCACTTGTTGTAATTCATTTTTTAAAACATTTTGAACCCTCTTTGCTGACCGAAATTCATCACTAGAAGCTGGAAATTTTCTTTTAATTTTTCAGTATCCTTTCATCAGTTACACCTTAGTTCTTAGGGGAATTTCATAGTGCATTTAGAACGTTTTAGGTGCATTTTCATGGATTTGTTTACCCAAGAGATTATCCCTCAAATCAGCCACATTTCAACTCATATGAACATCACATCTACATCAAAATGTGTACATGAAGTATAAAGAACTATCATGCCATTTCAAGTCCTAAACCATGAACAATAGCCACGACAACACAACATACACACGTAGTTACATTTTCGGAAACATCAACATAAGTCACATAATTCCAAACAAACATATAAACACATAATCATCTCGAAAACAAGTTTCATCCCTAGTTTTCTACCAGCAAACATAACCAACCTATGATTCAATAGGAGCTAGTGACAGGGATATGCAACAGGGAATAATCCTAGTTTTCGGGATGAATATTTTGAACTTAAGGGGTCTCTTGGGAAAGGGACCAAGATAGAAGAGAACACATACCTTTTTGACGTTAAAACCTTGACTTACTTTCCAAATAACCCCTCCAAACACACGTCCAAATACAAGAGCTTCAACACCAACTTGACAGAAAAAACCCTCTATTTGCCTAACGTGTTTGATTAGTTGTTTGTTTATAATTTTCGTTGTGAGTTCTTCAAGTGTGAAGAAATTTGGTTTACCTACTGTTTTTGTACATTATTTGGCAGAGAAAAACGTTTGTGACAGTGATAGAGACGTGAGAGAGAGAGATGAGCGTGGTAGAGAAGAGCTTTTTTAGGCTTAGGAGTATAGATTAGGACTTAGTCAAAAAAGTTTTATTTAATTATCAAAAACATGATTTCCTTTTATTTTAAGTCAGATAATTAATAATAAATATAAATTAATTACATTAATTTACCAACTAAATTAAAAACAATTTAATTCATTACTTCCACCTAGGTTCGAACCCGGGTGGAGCAAGACTTCACTTCAACAGCCCAATTTCGGTCGTCTCTCCCCAAAATGCCCCAACACCTTATTAATTATATAATTAATTACATATTTAGGGTAATTATGAGACTACCCATAGACTCATAAAAGACCATTTTACCCCTATAACCTCCAAACATATGATTTCCCCTTTTTAAGTCCAGTAAAGACTCCTTCAAGTAAATCTTCGTATTCGACATCCCTACATGGTTGGACCCAACCTTTCCATGCTCAACTAACTCCCCAAGTTAGTTAGCTTTGCTGTAACAATGGTTTTGAGGTCTGATTCTACGCGCATCAATCCGTGTGAACCTGGTCTAATCATAGGCATTCTAGACACATTAAACATTACTTATCTTATACATTTTAGGATTGTTACATGATCATTTTTTTAGAAACATGTTCAAATTTGGATTACATTAGTGCAGTTAGCTCTGGAAAGTCATTTTTCTCCTTATACGAAGGTTGATTTGGATTTTGAGGTCTTCATATTTAGTTTATACCTTAGGCGTTTTAAGTTTTAACTTTAAGTCAAAATTTAAATTTGCTTAACATTTTTTGTGAACGTGCTCTGATGAGAATTTTGTCTGCGCGATAAGATTTCGGAAGGTCATTTTTATATATTATATGATGGTTTGTTCAGATTTTGAGGCTTTCATTTTACGTTTCTGTTGTTAGGCATTTTAACTTTTAAGATTTGACCAACAATTAAATTTTGTCAAAATTTTTTATAAACGTGCTAAAATAAATTTTTTGATATAATGATATGTGTCATATTGAAATTAACTAAGCTTGTTATCATAGATTTTGCATTGTTTCATTCTAATATGATTTCTAAAATTGATATTAATTTTTTTGGATTTATATTTGTGCTCTTATATTTTTAAATGCAATAAATTAATAAATATTTTACTATTGAATAATCAGTTAGTTAATAATATATAGAACATATTGTCAATCAATTACTAACCTTACATTAAACTTGAATGATATATTGCCAACAAACTAACAATCAATTAGAAAAATGAATAATCATACTAACACTTTTAAAATTTATTACAAACAAGGGTTGTGGTGGAGTGGTATGTTCTCTTCATTCATAATCAAGAGGTCTTAGGTTAGATTCCCTCTGAGCACGGAGTTGCGTTTGTTACGGAGCACTTTGCTTTACTTCCAATAGACAACCCAACGTGAATCCTAATATAGTTGGGCTCCAATGTGGGTGTCAGAAACCGGATGAAAAACTAAAAAAAAGTGTTACTAAAATTGCCAACCAACGGAATCAATTTTTTTTACTAATTTATTTTCAATTCTTTGGTAAAGGGACTAACGATATACTGACTAAAATTAGTTTGTGAATTTCCCAACGGAAATTTCAGCGCCATGTTTCAAAATTTAGTAACAACATTTTTGGGTGTTTACCAACTAATTTTTGGTTGGTAAGTTTAGCAACAAACTAAAATTGGCTAGCAATATTTAGTGACAAGCCTTTTAGAATCGAATCAATATAAGTTGACATTTAGTTGGTAACTTGCCAACCGATTTTATCAATTCCCCAAGGAATTTTTTTGTTGGCAATTGGAATTCCTTTTGTAGTGTAAAGCCAAGAAGAAGTCTAACACACTTGTCATAAACAATACACTAAACATGAATAAAGTAGTGGGACACTACCCATACAATATTCCAACACAAAAAATAAAAAAACATAAAAGGAAGTGGTGATCACATTGTCTAACACAATGAGGAAGAACCAAAACCTTACTTCCTTTATCAAAAATAAATCTATCCATGAGTGTGAGAATCTATGTCGCTAGACCGTACATTTTATAAGAATTCAGGCAATAGTATATGGTAGTACAGTAAAGTACTAAATATAATGTCTAACATAAACCACATAAACATAAGCATTAGTCAACTTAAGACATAATCAATTTATAATAAGCATGATAATGGAAGGGAAAACACTTCCTTAAACACCCTTACCTATCCTTAGTCAAGTCTTGGCTCATCCGCTTTAAGTCAAGCTTAAGCCTTGCAAGGGGACCGGGTCAGCCAGCCCCACACCCTTACCGATTTGATATTTGTCTCAACGGATCCAGTGTAAAGGTCTGAGCCTACACCCTAGAAGTTGTTGATACTTGAGATCCATTGTTGGTCCCAATCGAACCCTTGGTCTGGCTAACTACTCAGGAGAAGACTTAAAATCATTAGAATGAGGATTTAAATGAACTTTAAATAACTGCCTCAAAATAATCATTAGAACATTAAAGGATAAACATTCAACTTTGACAAAATGGATGCTCATGTCTTAACATATGAAATAACAATGGAAAGAAAAAAATGACTACTAATTATCTATCTATGATACCTCTAACAATTGAGATGGATGTTGGGACAAGACCCCAATAATCCTAAAAATTGAAAACTACTAAGCAATGAAAAAAAAAGATCCTCCAAAAATCAAGGAGGCTCACTACAAACTCTAAAGCTCTTCTAGATCAATGATGCGCTAGATGTTGCTATTGATTAGGTAGGTCTGGTCATTATAAGATGTTGGTAAGATACATCATTATATTGAGTGTATGGGTATGCGAGGAGAATTCTAATAATACATAGGCTTGAATGTAACTAAAGAGCAACCCTGGTCTCAACTCAACTTAACTGTACTCATTTTAATATAAAGCAATGTAAACTAAGTACAATATAATGAAAAGATTTAAAACATCTATATCAACTGTGTGTGTTTAGAGATACAGTAGTAACTCTATATGTATGCGAAGATACAATATAACTATGAATTGTATATAAAAATACGAATTACTGCTAAGGAGTTTCTCTATTCGACAACCATCACGTAAGGGTTGTTGTGATGATACAGAGTTTTGCCTTATGGTGCAAGGCCCGTCCTATACCTTTTCAAGGGTTTAGAACTTTACTACTAAGTGGATCCACTAAGCTATGCTAAAAAGCGCTCAAGGTATCATCTAAAGAGTATGACCCTTTTCTACACATGATGGCTACATTATTTATGAGAGCTGGGAGTTTTCTGAACACTGCCCTATATCAGTGCTCAATACTACTACAAAAATATACTACTAGATCTTATGTTTAAAAACTTACTTCTTTCTGTGGTTTAAGATAATTACTCCAAACTTAGCTCATAGGCTATCTTGGAAATCAAAGTTTCCTCTCTTGCTTAATTTGAAAGAATTTTACTATTTTAACTGAAAACTAGATCAAAGGCTTCTTTGGAAATCGATGTTTTCTTTCTTGTTAAAATGAAAAAAAATTTTACTCTTTGGGAATACTTATTTCCAACATAATCTTTTAAATAAATGAACTTAACATTTGTTCTTCGCTCAACTCAAAATTAATTCTTAAAACAAAGTTAAAAGGTTTATGAAAGACTTTTGGAAAACTCAATGAACTTCTCATAACTTGACTCTTAGCTTTCCTTGAATTAAATTATATATTTAATGTTCATAATCTCATGTTTATTGAGGATTTCATGATGTATAGAGGTACCTTAGTGTCACGACCAGATTCTAGACCCCAGAAGAGACCAGCATCGCTTACTCTAAGAGGTCGCAGACAAGCCTACTTAGGTCATTCTTAGTTCGTCTAGGTTAATTTTTGCAGAAAATTTGAATGTTTTTGTTTCCTAACATGCTTACTAAACATTCTATTACATGTATCATTGTTCACCATCAACCATCTAACATTAAGATCATTATATGAAAGAAATAGTTCGTACTTGGATTAATGTATACTCGCCAAAATGGCACCAATACAAAGTATAAAATGAAATGGGAAATGAAACACTAGTGGAACATGCTCCACTAGCTAAACCCTACATCTAAGCTAGATAATAATAGTAGACAGCCTCAAAAGTATGAGGGCCTACCAAGTCCGGATGAAAGCTCCACGTCAGGATAGCTGCAACGACATACAGTAAGTTCTAACGTCCACCTGTGCCTGCACCTAAAAGTAGATATTTGTATGGAATTCCTACACACTTATACTAAGTATGCATATATGAAAGCGCATACCAAGGACATTCATGAGAAAAAATATCTCTTTCCTAACAACATGATTTATGGGAAGTCAAGTCAGTGGACAAATTTGGATCCGGAAAGTCAATGGACCTCCCAAATTTGGAATTGGAAAGTCATGGCATGAGTGTAACATGCATCATCAAATCTATCATTTTGCAAACAACACATAACATATTTCACATAGCACATATCATAATTAATATAACACATAACGTTGTTCATATAATTCATTTGTATGCCATGAGACATTGAAATCATGGACTTGACATTAAGACTTACCAAAAATGAGGGCTCAACATATGGGACCTTAACTAAGGAGTCTACTTTGGAAAACACAGAGTCTGCTTTATTCATTCATACGTACTTCATTTCATTTCATTCATGGGCTAGTGTAAACACCAGCTATACCTAGGATGTAGTTTAAGACTTTCATCGGGTTTGTTGTGCAATGACAAAGAATGAAATAATGTCATTACTTGAATCTAACTCACCTCTTGATTATCCTATACTAACACATTTGGTATCATTCGTTTCATTCTGTGCATCATTTAAGGTTGGACTCATTCATTCATTGGGAACTTTAAATTTTTACCCGACATAGATCATGTGAGAATCATGAAATCCAATGTCATGAAACCCCACACCAAAAAGTGGTGGAATCACCTAGCAAAGTAACCCAAAACATGCTAGCCTACATGGTAATTGAACCCCGCTAAATCCCTATATAGGCAGTATAGGTTCGAAGACTAGGAGATATAAGGAGACCCATACCCGGCATGCCGGAAAGTCTCATCTCATTAGAGTTACGTCAACCTCCGCCCTACAAGGTCAGTGCCTATCATTCTAGGATGAAGTGTCACATACCGAAGTTTGCAGAGCCTATAAAGATAAGTTTCAAATGATGATTGATACAAAGTCCATCCACCTCAAGGATTCTACACCGAATGTTGCAATATCATCTTCCATAAAACAAGGTCAACATGCTGGAAGTTGGTCATGTCTGGGATTGGGAAGAATCTATCTGGGCCCTCAAGACAAAAGAATCCATGACTACCACCACCCAAGCGTTAATAATAGTACAAATATCAATCCTGGCTTTGATAGAATCTTCTGAAACTCATTGTAATGCCCTTTTGAAGGTCCTGGTTGAAGCCTATTTCCCATCTAGTATCACTCATGAAGAGGTAGCCCAAATGATCGGGCATGTTTTTGAGACCTACGAAATATCTTTCCACATAGATGAGTTAAACTCGAAAGAACATCCAACAATAAGGTTTGAACATTTCAATTTACTATCAAGACAAGGTGATCACCAAAGCGTTGGTTGATACAGGATCAGGTTTGAATATTTTGACCTCTAAGCACGTTGAGAAGGTTGGGTATGGATAGTGCGAAAATTAAAACCTAGAAGATGAATGTGAGAACATTTGATGGCTCTCAGAGGGATATAAACTTGGACATGCTCATTGATCCTGCCACATTTCCAATAGCTTTCCAAGTCTTGGACATTCCCTCATCACATAACTTATTGTTGGGTATGGCTGGACCAGTTCCATATACACTTCAACAATTGAAGTTTGAATGGGATTATGAAGAGGTTGTAGTCCAGGAGAAAAAAGATATCTTTTATACGCGATTGAATGAAGAGAGCATATGGATGGCGAGATGTACCATAAAGTGGAGCTTGTCGGGAACATTTAAGTGCAACCTTGATTTAGCCAGAAGATCATAGAAATGATGGCCTATTTTGGTTTTGAACTTGGGAATGGTTTTGGAGCTGATTGCAAGGGATAGTCGACCATATACAATTGTTTTTCATTCCACCACTTTTGGCCAGGGATATAAATACACTACCGCGGAGTGGTTTGATTGGCATCTACCTAGAGATGGGTACTATTATATATTGAAGAAACCCATACCACCGTTGCACTAATCATTTCGATCAGCAGGTTTTATGGTGACATCATGGATGAGCTTTTAGAAGACATGAAGGGGTTGTCTTTGACTAAAAAAAAAGAATGGAAGGTTTTCAATGTCCTAATCAACGAGGTGGAGAAAGGGGACCCTAGCGAAAGCAAGAAGGCACAGATCAGTATCAACAACTGGACCTCAACTCGATGAAGACCTTGTCGGGCATCTGGGTAGCTCTGGAAGATATTTTCTATCAAGTTTTTTAAAATAAAAAAATGAGGTTTCCAATAAACAGTTTTAAATTCCAATTTTTGTGCTACTACTTTCAAATGCTAATTTTATGCAAATCTGGAGTTTATAATCAAGAAAAATCTTTTCCCATTCATTTAATATCTTTTATTTATTTGTGCGTTATGATTTCTCCCATTAAAATCGGTTATAAAAATATATACCGAGTTTCTCATAGATAATAAGGATATTATTGCATGGTCTTATGCAAACATGACAAGACTAAGCACTTCAATCGCAGCCCATCGACTGCCCACCAATCCAGCATGTCCCCTTGTGAAGCAGAAACTTATAAAATACAAGCGTGAGTTGCGTTTGAAAATCAAAGAAGAAGTATTAAAGCAATTAGATGTCGGAATCCTTCAAGTGACAAAGTATCCAACCTGGATTGCAAATGTTGTTCCAGTGCCCAAAAAAAGTGGAAAGGTTAGAGTCTGTGTGAATAATCAGTATCTCAACAAGATAGTCCTAAAGATAACTTTCCATTGCCCAGCATACACATACTGATTGACAATTGTGCTAAGTGTGAAACACAATCATTTGTGGATTGCTTTGCCTGCTATCATAAAATTGAGATGCACAAGGACTATGCTGATTCATGACATCGTGGGGTGTCTAAAATTACAAGGTAATGCCTTTGGGATTAAAGAACGTTGGGCATACGTACTTGAGGAAATTGAATACTTTGTTTCATGACATGATCCACAAGGAAATTTAAGTTTATATAGATGATGTCATAATCAAGTCAAAGGAAAGTTCAAATCATGTGGATGACATACAAAAGTTCTTTGCTTGGCTACGCAAGTATAATATGAAGCTAAATCCAACAAAATGTGTCCTTGGTGTTCCTGCTGGAAATCTTATGGGTTTCATCATCAGTCGTCGATGTATAGAATTTGATCTATTGAAGATCAAAGACATTCATGATCTTCCCCCGCCAAAGAGTAGAAAGGAGGTAATGAGTTTCTTGGGATGACATAACTACATTAGCCGCTTCATAGCCCAATCTACTGTCAGTTGTTAGCCTATCTGAAAGCTATTAAAGAAGGATGCTGCGATGAAATAGACAGATGAATGTCAACATACATTTGATAGGATCAAAGATTATCTATCTAACCCTCCTGTGTTGGTTCCACCAGATCTCGGTAGGCCATTGTTGCTATACATATTTCTATTGGATAATGCTTTCAGTTGCATCTTGGGGAAACATGATGAAACAGGAAGCAAGGAGTAGGTGATATATTACATGAGCAAGAAGTTTACATCATACGAAGCTTGATACTCTCCATTGGAGTGTACTTGTTGTGCCCTAACCTTGGTTGCCCAAAAGTTGCGACATTATCTCTCCTCGCACACTAATTATATGATTTCAAGGATGGACCCCCTGAATTTTATCTTTCAAAAGTCCATGTCCACAGGTAAACTAGCTAAATGGCTGATATTATTGAGCGATTTTGACATAGTTCATGTTACACAAAAAGCACTGAACGCACATGCATTAGCAAATCATATGGCGAAAAATCCCACGGACGATGATTATAGGTCGTTAAAGGTCTACTTTCTGTATGAGGATGTGGATTTTGTGGGGGAAGACATTTCTGAGGAATATGATGGATGGAAGATGTTATTTGATGGAGAAGAAAATTTGAAAGGATATAACATCGGAGCTGTTTTGATATCTTCAACCGAACAAATTATTCGGTATCATCGAAACTTAAATTCCTTTGTTCAAATAAAATGGCCAAATATGAAGCTTGCATATATGGGCTCCGGCGGCTGATTGATTTGGACGTCCAAGAAATACTAATAATAGGGGATTCAGACCTATTGATTCATCACGTTCGAGGTGATTGGGCAAAAAATAAGAAAATGTTGTTACCATACCTGGATTGCGTGCATAGATTCTGCAAAAGGTTCGTCAAGACAAAATTTAAACATGTGCCAAGGATCCAAAATGAATTCGCAGACGCCTTAGCCACACTGTTTTCCTTGATTAAACATCCTGATCGTAATTATATTGATCCTATTTACATCCATATGTATGAGCAACCCGCTTATTGTTTCAATGTTGAGGAAGAGTGTGATGGAAGGCCTTGGTACAATGATATTCCAGAATATTGAAGAGTGGTGATTATTGAGAAAATGCTACAGATGTACTAAATCATAAAATTTGGAGGTTAGAAACCCAATTCTTTTTAAGTGGAGAAATCCTTTATAGGAGGACTCCTGAATTGGGTTCGCTAAGATGTTTTAAAGTTGTAGAGGCTAGCAGGCTGCTGAAGAGATACATGCAGGAACATGTGTCCCTCAGATGAACGATTTTATATTAGCAAAGAAAATTCTAAGATTGGGATATTTTGGCTAGCTATGGAGATAATTGCATTCTCTATGTGCAGAAATGCCACCAATGTCAGACTCATGCATATATTATTCGAGTTCCTCCCAACGAACTTCATGCCACTAGTTCACCTTGGCAATTCGCAGCATGGGGCGTGGATGTCATTGTCTCCATTGAGCCAACAACATCTAATGGACATAGAGTCATCCTTGTGCAATTGAGTCCTTCATTAAGTGGGTCGAAGCGACCTCCCACAAATCAGTGACAAAGAATGTTGGGGATGATTTTGTTAAAAATAACATTATTTGTACGTTCGGGATTCCTTAGTCAATCATCAGTGATAATGGAACCAACATAAATAGTGATTTTATGAGATCACCATGTGAGAAGGTCAAGATCCGTCCTCGAAATTCTACAACATAATTACCAAAAATAAATGGGGCTATTGAGACAACAACTAAAAACATCAAGAGGATATTGTGCAAGATGATCGATAATCACATACGTTGGCATAAAAAGTTACCCTTCGTATTGATAGGGTAGCGCACCAAAATCAGAACTTCTATTGGGGCCACACCTTACTTTATAGTATATTGTAATGAAGTTGTGATACCTGATGAAGTAGAGATGTCGTCTATAAGGATTATTCAAGAAGCAGAGTTCAATGACACTGAATGGTACAAGTTCGGCCAGATAATTTGCAACTAATTGATGGAAGAAGAATTGACGCCATTTGTCATGGTCAGCTCTATCAGAATAGAATGGCTAGAGCTTTCAACAAGAAGGTTACCCCCGGACATTTATCACATGGACAAGTTTTGAAGCGGATTTTCTCAAATCAAGATGAAGCAAAGTGTAAATTCTCACCGAACTCGCAAGGCCCATACATAATTTCTCGGGTACTGACTGGTGCAACCCTCATACTTATAGAAATGTACGAAGAAGTATGGCACAAACCTTACAACTCTAATTCTGCGAAGAGATATTACATCTAATGTTTGCTTATGATTTTGTAATTTTGAACTACAATAGACCTGATTTTGTTTAAGAGGGGATATGTAGGCGCTCCTATGGAATTTTGTCTTATTATGATTAAATCTCATTTCCCCTCCCTTTTCATTGGTAACTGGGGAAGAATTTTTTAGAGGATCTCAAAAATTCTATCAAAGCTTTATCCTTGCACATCTCGATATTGGGGCAGAATTTTTGAGATGAACCAAAAAATTCCATCAAAAGCACTTCGTCTCACAAGGTACCACTGGGGCAGAATTTTAAGAGGGTCTCAAAATTTTTGCAAATCAAGGCTGAGGCAGAATTTTTGAGAGGGCCTCAAAAATTCACAAGCAATAAAGCTACAAATCATCAACAAAGATCGTTCAAGGATTCAACCTCACTTTCGCAAAGTGATAATTTTAATATCTTTCAAAAAAATATATTGTAAGTATTTCTTCAAAGTAGATGCCCAGAGAGGTGTGGATGGTGAGTCAAATGAAGCACACCAGATAGAGCAGATCAACCCCCCTATTTTAAACTCATGAAATTTATTTGAATGTAGAAAGTACATGTAATAAATATATAAAAAGCAGCTTCAACCTGTCTTGAAGGATGATCACATCACTGTTGAGCCCGACAAAGGACGCTCAAACTTTCACACAAGGCGAATGTTTGAGCTACTTTATGCTCGCAATCAACTGTTGCATGTGCCTGAAAAAACATTTGCCCCAGATTTTATGTGCCCAATATTGCATGTGCCTGAAACCGCAAGTTCCCATGATTGCATGGTACTTGAAGAATTGCATTATTGTTTGTTCCCCAAATCTCATTGCGCCCGAGAATTGCATATGTCCGAGAATTGCATCATGCCTAAAACTGCATGTGCTCGAACAAATTCAAATCAATTCACAAGGGTCAACATATGCCCGAATTACAAATACACTTTGTTTTCTCATTATTTATATTCCTAAGAAGTCATAGTCTAAAGGCATTATCTTTCATGCCCTTCGGATATCATATCATGGCCTAAGGATTTAATTTCTGTGTATCATGATCCGATAGTATCATAATCTAAAGGCATCATTCTCATGGACTGCAGACAACATTTTCATAACTTGAGGAATTATTTTGCGTATCATGGACCTAGACACTCTAGCATAAGACATCATTTTCATAGTCTTAAGGCAAACATTCAAGGTCGATATAAGAAATCACATTATGTTTACATTGACTGTTTATTTCAAATATTTTCTGTAATCACTTCATTTAGTCATATTACAAGCCATAAATGTGCATATTACAGAAAATATAAATCACCCTCTAAATTAATGTGTCCATGCGTACATGTCTGTCGCAAACAAAGATTTTGTCAAATTCTTGGCTACTCGCATCGCTCGGGCCACTCAAGCTGCCACTCAGACTATTTTGAAGATGCTATTACCAATTTGCTGCCTTTTAGGCTCATTCGCCTCATAATAGAACACAAGATTCGTCTGCCTTATAATATGACAATAGCTCATCTACCTTACACTACGACATTTATGCTCGTCCTCCTTATAATGGAATATCTAGGTTCGTCGACCTTACAATAAGACATTTAGGCTCATCCGCCATATAATAGGAAACTAGGTTCATCGACCTTACAAGACAATATTTAGGATCGTCTACAATATAGTCGGATGTTAGGCTCGTCCGCCTTACAATGCGACATCTAGGCTCGTCCGCCTTACAATAGGATGTTAGGCTCGTTCCCCTTACAATGAGGCATTTAGGCTCGTCTTCCTTACAATGCGATATTTAGGCTCGTATGCCTTAACGGACATATAGGCTCGTCCGCCTTAAAGCGACGTTTAATCTTGTTTGGCTTACAAAAGGACGTGTAGTGATTTTAGAATTTGCAGGTTATCGTGCTCTTCTCGCTTCTCTATCATACTCCTCTCTCTTCCCTATCTATCTCTTATTGCTACTCTATTCTTATCAATTCAAGAAGATATCGTTCCCTTTCAAATAAATTACCACTGTTTCATAATTAAAGAGTTTCATTTGTTCTTGAATCTAGAACATACACACGACCTGATTCTCGTATAACAAGAGATATATATGTGAGTTAATACTAAAGTTTCGGTCGTACGCTTTTTCAACTCTACACCATCTCAATTCATTCCACTTACATCTCTCTTCGGTTGGACAAAATCGGCTACTAAGTCAACCTTGTTTGCCCACCAATCTCTGACGAAGCAGCAGCCCGGCGACACCTCTCTCCCGCCACTCCCTCAGCCATTCTCTCTTGTTTGTTTCCCCCTCTTCTCCTCTCCTTCCTTCTGTCTCTCCGCCCCTCCTCTCGCCTTGCTCCGGTGAAACACCGCCTCCCTTTGTACCTACCTTCTCTTTTATGGCGACAACAATAGTAGCAACGCTCCAACAACCAGCAACTCTAGCTGGCTAGAAACAATAATAGAGTAGCGAGCTCTGGCGAGGCCTTTTGGAAAATTCGAGTTTCTCAAAAGCCGGATCTCTTTTCTCCCTTTTTAGAATGTTTATTCTTTTCTTTTACCTGCAGTCTGATTTCATTTTTTTAAATGAAAGTTTCATGTATGTTTATGTGAAAATCGACATAAATCTTGCTTAAAGTATGTTAATCTGTTGAAATTTGTTCATTGTTATTAGTTCAAAACATGATGGTATTCTCGTGCATTTAGTCTTATTTTTTAATATTCTTATTGCTGCTAATGATATTTTATGTTTAGTCTATATCCTAAGTTCAATCTTGATTAATCTTATAATCATTGTCGCTGGCAATAGTATACCCAAAATTAACTTCTGTGATAATTCTTGTACATATTTAATTGGTAATTTTTTGGATTGCTTGTAATATCATACTAAATGTATTTATGTTGATTGATTGATTCTTACTGACTAATTTCTTATTTTTGGCAAAATTTGATGAAATGTGTTGTATTAATGTGGATCGCTTAGGTAAAACAAGGAGGGATCGGTTTTTCTTAAATAAAATAAAATTTGTTTCCTTTGATAATCTATTCTTGGTAATTGTTAGCCGAATCATGCCTTAACAAATTTTGAATTGTTATTTGTATCCTTCCCTGGTGCTAGTGAATCGATTTTACTTCCTTTTAAATAAGGAAAATTTTTACTTGAATCAATTAGTTCCTTGTTCCTTATTTGTTCGTTTTCCTAGTGACTATATAAGGCCCCCTTCCCTTCGATATTTGAACGGACATCCTCACATTGCTTACGTGCTGAAGATACACAAATATTGTTCTGTCTCTATTTTGATAAAAATAAATTATTAAGTAATTCGGTAAACTTTTAGGTTCCTCTCTGTACTTGCTATTTCACTGTGTTTGTTTCTGTCATTTGATTAAGTGCAGATCTTCATTGATGATAGTTTTGCATACTTAACCGGTTAGTATTCTTAATTAGGATTTGTATAATTTTGCATCCATATATTTATGTAAGTTTGTTTTCTACTTTTTATATGTGTAATTTATTGTTAACTGAATGTTTGTATGTCTTATCTTGTCTAAATAAATATTATCTTGTGTGTAGTGTAATGATTTCTTTAACAGGTTCTGAACTTGAAGTTCAAGTTGAAAAGTCGCCTTGAGATTATTTTATTATTTATTTTAACTCGTATTTGTTGTGTGTTTTGATTTGTAATGTTATATAAACTCAACTTTAGTATGTAAATGAAAATATTTGGGGGATCATGTAAGGGGGGAGGGAACTACGTGGTAAATATCTCTTTTACTTTTCTTTTTGTGCTAATACGTGTGGGTTTTAAATCTGTCTATGTGGCTCAAATAATGTAATAGGAAAGTATTAGAATGTATCTTATTAATTCACTTAAAATCAATATTTGGTGGTAACTTTGTTTGATTAGTCAACATAATATGAATATGCGATTAAACTTGCTATGACCTTAAACTTGTAGAATCTTGAATAACATGCTAACTTTATTAAATTTAGAAATTGACTAATAATAATTTGAAACCATTTCTATAGGTTGTAGATTTGATTTTATTTATTTTAGAATATCATGCCTATAGGTGCTATGCAATATTTGAAATTTTCAATTATCTCGAAATCATGTTCATAGGTATTAATAATTAATTTACAGCATGTTAAATAAATGGAATAGTTTGCTTCATATTCCTGTTTACGTGAACTTTTATCCCTTTATTTGTTTTAATTCAACTATATTTATGTAGGGTAGCTTAAGTAACATATAATATTGTTTGTTTATCAATTTGTCTATTTTGTATCTCCTTGCTTGTCCTTTTGTCTTTGCTTAATATTTGTCGTGTTTATTATTTTATCAGATAGCCTTACATGCTTAATTAATTACTAAAAATAATTAATATATTATTGTTTAATATTTGTTGTCACCTAGTGTTGCATGTTCAACTAATTAAAATAATAAACTTACTCTAATTGTTTAATATTATCATTTAGTGTTTTTATGCTTAACTAACTAAATAATAAAAATAAATAAAATAGTGTTGATTGTTTATCATTTATAATCTAGCCTTGCATGCTTACCTAAACAATTAGCATAATGTGAGGTTAATGGTTTTATATTTGTTATCCTTAGTATGATTAATTTAATAACTAAATAATGAAGTGACTTAATTGTTACTTGTAACCCCCACATAAATTGTATGAGATACGACCGGGACCCACATTTGTAGACAACGAGACATTCCTAAAACCTTCCACTCGAGGTAATTTGAACTAATACCCTGATCTCTGGCTCGTTGACTTTTGTTAGACTTAATTAGATTGGATAGGTGTCTTAATGCGCCTTAATTTGTTAGGTGACGACTCTTCAAATCCAAAAAATTTATTAGGTCGTGCATCCAAACCCGTTTTTGCGAAAATATGGGCGTGAAAGAATGAAAGACTCTTCTGAAGATATTACGTTCTTACCATTACGTATTTAATAATTATTTATGTGGAGTTTACTTTATGTAGTTATTTCATTATTTGTTTAGGTGATTACCATGTTTAGTTATTATTTTGTTTCCTTATTTAATGTCTACTTTCCATGCTCCACCCCTTTCCCTCTCCCTTATTTGTTTTTTGGCATGTTTCACCCTTTCCCTTTCCCCTATTTGCTTACTTACATGTTTAATCTCATACTGTCTTTCCTTATTTGCATGATTCTTGTGGCTTTAACCGCTTTGATCTCCGTTGAGTCAGACTTTACTTGATCAAGGCATTGTTGAAATTTGGAACCCTGAGAGGTTAGTTTTCAAATTCAAGGACTTTGAGTTAACCCCAACAATTTAGGATATAGGTGGGTTTCTGGGTCTCTCATACAAAGAACGGTAATTGATTGTGCCACACAAGCCAACGCCAAGGTCCTTTTTGAAGCAAATAGGCATGCGTCATGATCAGAGTTTTCTTTGTCTGAAAGAGGGTGGATCTCTTTAGAGTTCCTGTACTCACGTTTTGGAGACAAGGAAGGCCATAAAAATTTTCACAAAGAATTTGATTGCTCTCCTGCAAAATAGGAAAGATATTGTATCAACGCATTTGTTGTCACATTATTAGGATCATTGGTTTTCCCTAGGGAAAGAGGAAAAATCCACACTAGCTTGAGTTATGTGGTCCTTATGTTGGCTCGAGGTGGAGACCATAGTCCCCATGATACTTGCGGAAATCCTAAGACCATGATTACGTGCACCAAAGGCAAGAGGTAATTCGAGATGTGTAACTTTCTGTTGCAACTATGGTCTATTGCACACTTCTACTAAAGGTCTAATAAGGTAGACTTTGTTGAAGCAACCACGGGGAACACAATTATCAATCATCCTTTAAGGATGATATATTTTATTTCCCCCGTGGGAACGGAGGACTGATTCATGTACCTAAGGGAGCATTCAGCCATTGAAATCCAATGGAAGTGTTATTGGTTGAAGCCTCGGAGTGCCTTTATAAGGAATAATGAGCTTTACTTTATCGAGATTATTAGCTTGAATGGTCTGCAATCATACGCACCACTTCGAGTCCTTCGACAATTCGTACAAATCCAAATGATACCTATATGATCCCATGTGGGCCAACATGGGTATGACTTTGGGGGAGGATACGTCAAGTGAACACCATACTACGAAGATGGGAAAAGGTGGTATATAGATGTTCAAGAGCATCGACCCTTCTGCACACCTGAATATTACGTGTGGCTGCTAGAGGACGCAGATCTTGCAGATTTAAGTGAAGAAGGTCTTTCGGGTTTTGGCGATGAAATGGAAAGAAGATGGGTTCACAACCTTCTCAACACCAGTTATTATGTCACCTGAAAATGAGGGAGCCGATTCTGCCTAACATTCGAGACCAGCAAAATTGAAGTTTTGTTTAGTCTTTATTCCCATATGTTATCCCTATTCCTTTAGCTCATTTATAGTTTCGCTTTAGTTTGATGTAATAAATGAAATTCATTTTATTTATCTAACTCTAAACTCCAATTCACAAATAAGATTTGAATTAATTATTATGCATGACTTATCTGTCATCTTAGGACTACCTCTAGCTCAACAAGGTCCCATTAATTTGTGGCATTTATCTCAAACAACGTGTTGTCATTATTATATTATCTTAATCCCCTAATATCATTTTCTATTGACTCTATTTTTTTCCCCATTCCTTGATTTGTCCTTTATTCTAGAACATACATGATCAAAATGGACACCACACTTCTCCTCCTTCTAAAGGAGCAAGCTACAAATACAAGGGTAAAATGGTTGACAACAACAGCACCAACGAAAGGTTAGAAACTTCTGAGTGAGGACAACTTCCAAGTGATCTTGTCCTAAGACTTGAGTGCAAGATTTTGGAGTTGGAAGAAGAGGTAGCGCATATGCACAATTTTTTCAAGTTGTATATCTCTCTCGGAACCCAGTTTGAAGTAAATATAGACAATCCTCGTCACACTGACCAAACAACCATGCCAAACAGTACTACGATCACTATAACCCGACCAAAACCCACTCATCCAAATATCTTTCCACTACTTCATGCCAAAAACACCCAAATTACTTTTAAACATTACCAGCAGAAAACCAAGCCAATCCTCGTAGAAGCAACTTCAAATACATGCCCTTCACATACTCTTGGAAATAACAACCTCAATCCGATAAATGTGAAAACCAAACTTGTGACCCAGGACTCCATGACTCAAATCACCACCAAAAGGTCATTATGATAATTAAAAAAAAACCTGACCAGGAGATCAGATAGCTTGACCAACAAGGTGCAACATATGGACGAGAATTTGAGCATTGCACCCTGATGTAGAACTGCCTAAAGGATACAAGCTTCTGTAGTTCGAGATGTTTAATGGCATTGGGGATCCCAAATCCCACCTACAAATGTATTGTGACAAACTTATAGGGGTTGGGAGAGACAAAAAGATACTCATGAAGTTGTTTATAAGGAGTCTTACTGGGGAGGCCCTATAATGGTATATTGAGCAAGACCCTTGAAAATGGGTTGATTGGTTGGACCTGGCAACAGACTTCATGAACATGTTTAGTTTTAATGTAGAAAATGCACCTGACTGTTTCTACATTCAAAACCTAAAGAAGCAACATAGCGAATCATTAAAGACTACGCCATAGGATGGAGGTTTGAGGTGGGCAGGAACATACCTCCCACGGAGGAATCCCAGATGAAAGACTACTTCATCCTTGCCCAAGAGCCAAAATATTATGACAAGATGATGCTGGTGGCTGAAATGAGTTTTGCTGAAATCATCAAATTATGCGAAAGAATAGAGGAAGGCATTAAAAGTCGAACTATCATCAACCTAAAGGCCTTGCAATCCACTAACAAAACCTTGCAATTTGGCGGAATAGCTTAAAATCGGAAGAAAACAGGTTCGGTAATGATGTGTCATGAACCAAGACCCCTTTGAGGTTCAAAGCAATAACCCCACCTCCATCCCATATCCTCATAACAAGTATCCTCAACATCCCTCAGCTCCACCACCTATATCTCCCCAACCCATGCCAATATATTACTAAAATACTCCTCTAAATTATCTTGAAGATTTATATCTTGTCTACATTGCCCGGCCAACATACTTCCATCGCCGCCACCCACTCAAACATGAATTTACCGTAACAGACCTCTATATGAATAGGACCTGTATAAATTTGACCCCTTTGGTTGAACCCATAACCCATCTCTATGAGAGGATGAAGCAGGCTCGCTACGTCACCCCAGTCCGTGCATTACATGTGGATGTCCGCACAAAATGGCACGAACCTAACAAGGTCTGTGGATAACATTCTGGGATGAAGGGTCACGCTATCGAAGTTTGAAGAGCCTTGAATAATAAGGTTCAAATGTGGATTGATACAAAGGCCATCGAGGTCAAGGAAGATGCACCGAATTTTGCAAATAATCCTCTTCCTAACCAACAGGTCAAGATGGTGAAAGTTAGTGATGTCTAGGATTGGAAAGAATCTATCTGGCCCCTCGAGACAGAACAAGCCATGACTACCACCACCCAAGCACCAATGGTAGAAAAAATACATGCTCCATTTGAGGTTGAGGTCGACATGCCAAGACCCCCATTCACTATTTTTAGAGCAACTTCTCCGATCCAACATAATACACATGATGTCCCTTGGGATTCCACCAAAAGGACAAAAGTGGAAAAAGCAGACGTTGCAGCATGAGTAACCAAATCAGGAAGAACTTACACTTCTCAAAATATTGTTCAGGGAATTTTTAACAAATCCAAGGCACCAATCGTAGAGCTAGAAGATCAGGGTATCTGGAAGAAGGTTCAAGATAAAGAGTACTCTATCATTGAGTAGTTGAGGAAAACCCCGTCCCAAATATCAATCCTAGCTTTGCTAGAATCTGCTGAAACTCATAGGAATGCCCTTTTGAAGGTCCTGGGTGAAGCCTATATCCCATTCAGTATCATTCATGGAGAGGTAACCCAAATGGTCGGGCGGGTTTTTTGAGACCTACAAATATCTTACCACAAAGATGATTTCAACTCAAACTAACAATCCACAATAAGGCTTTGTACATTTCAGTTTAGTATCATGACAAAGTGTTCACCAAAATTTCAGTTGGTATAGGCTTAGGTTTGAATATTTCCCTCTAAGCACGTTGACAAGGTTGGGCATGAATAGTCCAAAAATTCAAACATGGAAGATGAATGTCAGAGCATTTGATGGCTCTCAGAGGTGTACAATAGGCGAAGTAACCTTGGACATGCTCATTAGTCCTGCCACTTTCCCAATATTTTTCCAAGTCTTGGACATTCCCTCATCATATAACTTATGGTTGGGTCATCAATGGATTCATATGTATGGAGCGATTCCATATACTCTCCACTAATGCTTGAAGTTTGAATGGGATTATGAAGAGGTTGTAGTCTAGGAGAAAAAAGACACCATGTATACGCGATAGAAGGAAGAGAACATATCGATGGCGAGATGTACCATACAGTGGAGCTTGTTAGGGAACATTTAAGTGCAGCCTTGGTTTAGCCAGAAGATCATAGATATGATGACCTACTTTGGTTTCGAGGTTGGGAAAGGTTTGCCAGCTGAATTGCAAAGGATAGTCGAACCTATACAACCTTTTAATCACTCAACCACTTTTGCCTGGGATATAAATACACTACTGAGGAGTGGCTTGATTTGCATCCTCCAAGAGATGTGTACTATTATCCATTGAAGAAACTCATACCACCGTTGCATCAATCATTTCTATCAATATGTTTCATGGGTGGCATCATGGATGAGCTTTTAGAAGAAATGAAAGGGTTGTCTAGTACAAAAGAAAAAGGGAAGGCTTGCAATATTGTGATCAATGAGGTGGAGAAAGGGGATCCTAGTGGAAGCAAAAAGGCGCAGATCAGTATAACCAACTAGATCTCAACTCCATCCAGACCTTTTTGGGCATCTGGGTAGCTCTCGATGATTTTTTCTATCATGTTTTTTAAAATAAAAAAGAGGAGGTTTACACTAAACAATTTTAGATTCCAATTTTTCTGCTATTTCTTTCAAATGCTAATTTTATGCAAATCTAGAGTTTATAATCAATAAAGTTCTTTTCCAATTCATTAAATATCTTTAATTTATTTGTGCGTTATTTTTTATCCCATCAAATCTATTATAAAAATGTTGAATCTGAGACAATGACATATAACGAGACTGCACAACTTAACATTAATGACTTTGGAGAAAGATAAGAAATTGAAGTCCCCAAGGAGTAATTATAAGGGTTGAGGAATTCTAAGAGAAACCCAATCCAAACATGATGGAAACAAAATTGGTAAATTTGGGAAATTCATAAATGACACAAGAGATCTGGGTAAGCATCCATATGACAGAAGATGAAAAGAAAGAGTATACTGAGTTTCTCATGGAGAATAAGGATATTTTTGCATGGTCCTATGCATATATGATAGGACTAAGCACTTCGATCATAGCCCATCGACTGCCCACCGATCCAGCATGTCCCCATGTGAAGTAGAAACTGAGAAAATACAAGCCTGAGTTGAGTTTGAAAATTAAAGAAGAAGTATCAAAGCAATTAGATGTCGGAATCCTTCAATTGACAAATTATCCAACCTGGCTTGGAAATGTCGTTCTAGTACCCAAGAAAGACGACAAGGTTAGAGTATGTGTGATTATCGGGATCTCAACAACACTAGTCTTAATGATAACTTTCTATTGCCCAACATACACACCCTGATTGACAACAATGCTAAGCATGAAACATAATCATTTGTGAATTTCTTTGCCGTCTATAATTAAATTGAGATGCGCAAGGACTATGCTGAGAAAATAGCCTTCATTACATCGTGGGGTGTCTACAATACAAGGTAATGCCTTTTGGATTAAAGAACGTTGGAGCTATGTACATGAGGGCAATGACTACTTTGTTTAATGACATGATCCACAAGGAAATTGAATTTTATGTGGATGATGTTATTATCAAGTCAAAGGAAAGTTCAACTCATTTGGATGACTTGCGAAAGTTCTTTGCTAGGATATGCAAGTATAATCCGTATCTAAATCTAGCAAAATGTGTCTTTGGTGTTCCTGTTGGAAAGATTTTTGGGTTTCATCATCACTCGTTGAGGTGTAGAATTGGATCCATCGAAGATCGAAGCAATTCGTGACCTTTTCCACCCCAAAAAGTAAGAAGGAGGTAATGAGTTTCATGGGACGACTTAACTACATTAGTTGCTTCATAGCCCAATCTACTGTCATTTTTTAGCCTATCTTCAATATGTTAAGAAGAATATTATGGTGAAATGAACAGAAAAATATCAACATACATTTGAAAAGATCAAATATTATCAATCTAACCCTCTTGTGTTGGTTCCACCAAAGTCCTATACGCCAGTGTTGTTATACATATAAGTATTGGATATTGCTTTCAGTTGCATCTTGGGGAAACATGATGAAACATGAAGGAAGGAGTAGGCGATATATTACATGAGCAAGAAGTTCACATCATATAAAGATGTATACTCTCTATTGAAGCGTACTTGTTGTGATCTTATCTGGGTTGCCCCGAAGCTGCGACATTATCTCTCTTTGCACATTACTTATCTGATTTCAAGGATGGACCCTCTGAAATACATATTTCAAATGCCCATGCCCACGGGTAAACAGGATGAATGGAAAATATTATTGAGCAATTTTTACATAGTGTATGTCACACAGAAAGCAGTGAAGGCACAGGCAACAGCACATCATTTGGCGGAAAACCTTGTGGACAATGATTATAGGCCTTTAAAGACCTACTTTCTGGATGAGGATGTGGATTTTTCGGGGGGAAGACATTTCTGAGGAATATTATGGATGGAGGATCTGCTTTGATCGAGCAAAAACTTATCTGGCATCAGAGCTATTTTGATCCCGCCGACATGACAACATTATGTGGTATCAGCGAAATTCAGATTCCTTTGTTCAAATAATATAATCAAATATGAAGCTTTCATATTGGGGCTCCGATGGGTGATTGATTTATACATCTAAGAAATACTAATAATAGGGGGTTCAGACCTATTGATTCATCAAGTACGAGGTGATTGGGCAACTAACAATCGGAAGTTTAACATACCAAGAGTGAATGCAAAAGTTATGGAAAAGGTTCGTCAATACAAAATTCAAACATGTTCCAAGGATCCAAAATGAATTTGCAGACGCCTTAGCCACTATGTCGTCCATGATTCAACATCATGATCGTAATTATATGGATCCTATTTACATCCACATATATGAGCAACCCGCTTATTGTTTCAATGTTGAGGAAGAGCGTGATGGAAAGCCTTGGTACAATGATTTTTAAGAATATTTGAAGAGCGGTGAGTATACAGAAGATGCAATAAATGTACAAAAGCGCACAATTCGGAGGTTAGCAACCCAATTGTTTTTAAGTGGAGACACCTTTTATAGGAAGACTCCTGACTTAGGACTTCTAAGATGCGCTGAAGCTGGAGAGGAGATACATGCAACATATGGCCCTCACATGAACGGTTTTTACATTAGCAAAGAAGATTCTAACATAGGGACCTTTTTGGCTAGCTATGGAGACAAACTGCATTCTCTGTGTCCAAAAATGCCACCAATGTCAGACTCATGCATGTATGATTCTAGTTCCTCCCGACGAACTCCATGTCACTAGTTCACCTTGGTCATTCGTAGCATGGGTCATGGATGTCGCTGGCCCCATCAAGCCAACAATATCTAATGGACACATATTCATCCTTGTTACAATTCACTACTTCACCAAGTGGGTCGAAGCCACCTCCCACAAATCGTGAAAAAGAATGATGTGGATGATTTTGTTAAAAATAACATTATTTGTAGGTTCGGTATTCTTGAGTCAACCATCGGTGACAACAAAACCAACCTAAATAGTAATTTGATGAGATCACTGTCTGAGAAGTTCTACATTATTCATCGAAATTCTACAACATATACACGACAAATGAATGGGGTTGTTGATGCGGCTACCAAGAACATCAAGAGGATACTGCACAAGATAATCAATAATCACATAAATTTTTCATTAAAATCTACTATTCGCATTTCTGGTGTATCTCACCACAATTAGAACTTCTACTTGGGCTATGCCTTACTTACTTGTATATGGTAATGAAGTTGTGCTACCTGCTGAACTAGAGATATCGTCTATAAGGATTATTCAGGAAGTAGAGTTGAGTGATGCTAAAAGGGTACAAGTTTGGGCAAAGAATCTGCTACTAACAGATGGAAGAAGAACTAATGTCATTTGTTATGTTCAGCTCTATCAGAATAAAAATGGCCATTGCTTTCCACAAGAAGATTAGGCACAAATATTTCTTACCTGGGCAACTGTTTTTGAAGCGGATTTTCACAAATCAAGATAAAGCAAAGGTTAAATTCTCACCAAACTGGCAAGGCTCATACATAGTCTCTTGAGCACTTACAGGCGGAGCCTTCATATTTGCATGAATGGACGAAGAAGTTTGGCCTAAACCTATCATGTCAGATTTTGTGAAGAGATATTACATATAAAGGTTGCTTATGCTTTTGTAATTTGTATCTACATTAGGTATGATTCCCATTTAAGAGGGGATACTCATGCGCTCCAATAGAGTTCGGTCTAAATATAATGAAAATCTCATTTCCCCTCAATTTTCATTGGTAACTGGGCAGAATTTTAGATCGGGTCTAAAAAATTCCATCAAAGCTTTCTCCCTGCGCATCT